>JAUDYJ010000017.1:9433048-9688048 GCA_030761175.1 Masticophis lateralis | reverse complement strand
GTCTTCTCCCTCTCCTTCCCCGCTTGTCAAAAATATCTTGCTTGGGAGGAGGGAGACGGGGTTGGACTAGATGACCTTCAGGGGGTCCCTTCCAACTCTTGTTAATCTGCTTTAAACAGCCCAAAAAAGTTCATTGATTTCCTCTCTTCAGTTTACGCTTATCGGCGCAAAACCATTCTCCCCCCCCCCACTTTTTATATTGACTCAAGACGGTTTGCATCACAGGTCTGCTGTATTTCTGTGGAGATTTACAGATAATCCTTAATTTACGACAGTTCCTTTAGTGACCGTTTGAAGTCCCAGCGGCACCAAAAAAAAAGGGACTTGGGACCGTTTTGCACACTTACGACTATCCTCCTGGCTGTCAAAAACTGAAGACGCTTGGCAACAGATTTATGATAGTCACTTAGGAGCGGTTGCATGAAACTGGATTCACTTAACAGTCGTTTTACTAATTTAGTGATTTGCTTAACAAGCGTGGCCAGAAAATGGGGGCAAAACTCACCTGAGAACTGTCCCATTTAGCAACAGATATGTGGGGCTCAATTAAGGTCATAAGGCGAGGACTATACGTATACACCAATGGCAATGTCATTCTTCCCCCCCCCCCCGTCTTTTATATCGACCCAAATGTATTCAAGAGGATTTGCATCCTTGTTTTGCTGTATTTCCGTGGAGGTGTAAATTATTTCTGTATAGGCATTGCAATCGCTTCCTTCTTTTACAAGTCGTCCTCGATTTAATGGCCACAATTGAGCCCAGAATTTATGGTGCGGAGCGGAGAAATTTGTTACATGAATTTGCTCCGTTTTACGCCTTTTCTCGCCACGTTTGTTAAGTGAATCGCTGCCCTTCTTAAATCGGAGTCAACTCGTAAAGCATTCCTGACCTGCTTTCGAGTTGCCAGGGGGGTAAACCGATGGGGCCACACCAGCAACGAGAAGCACATCCCGCCCATACCTTTCTCAAGGCTGCATCCTAGGTTACCGGAGCCAGCCGGAGAGGCGTGTTTTCGACAGCCCGCGAAAGTGCTCCGTTGGAGAATGTGATTTATGACACACCCTGGGAAGAGGAGGGAAACAGGGTCATAGTTGGGACGTAAATTACGTGGGGCAGAGCTGACTCCACTTGGGTATGTGCCGACATGTTGCTCCTAATAAATAACTGGATTTCTTTTGAAGCTTGGCTCGAGGCTCATGAATTAATTAGGGCATCCGTCAGAACCATGACAATCGATAACACGGTTGTTAAGTGAATCCAGCTCCCACCCCCCGTTGAGAAGGTCGCAAAAGGGAATCATGCGATCCCAGGACACTGCCACTGTCATAAATACAAGTCAGTTCCCAAGCGTCTGAATTTTGATCCGGTGACCAGGGGGATACTGCAACGGTCGTAAGTGTGAAAAACAGTCCTAAGTCACTTTTTTTTCAGTGCTGTCGTAACTTTGAACGGTCACTAAACAAACTGTTGTAAGTCCAGGACTCCCTTAGTTTTTTGTCTGCCTCTTTTAAACAATTTAAATCCGAGTTAAACGTGGCAACGAGCCAAAAGTTTATGAGAAGGAATCGGCAGTACACACGGCGTCAGACGCCGAAGAAAATTTTCTTGTGTTCCTTTTGCAAGCTGCGTTGCGACACGGAAGTTGCAAAACAAAACCCCCTAAAAATACATATTTTTTTAAAAAAATTATTTAATATAAAAAAATCCCATTTTTACATAAACTGAGTTATTGTCTGAGTACAATTAATTTTGGGAAATAGTCATCATAATAATATTCATAACCTTAATATTGATCCCATAACAGTAATAATATTTGCTTGTCCATTTTAATAAACCTTCCTTAAAAGAGATAAAATTAATCCTCTTATATTTCCACATTTCCATTTTTATTGGCTCGCCATTGATAAAATGAGTCCACAGGTTAAAAAGTACTCAAAAGTTTCTTCCTTTTCCTTGACTGTAAGCATTAATCTATCCATTTCTGCACGTTCTAATATCTTTTGGATTACATTTTCCTCTTAGAGATCTCTTCGCTTTTCCATTCTTGCGCAAATAGAATTTTAGCTGCCTTTAGCACGTGTAAAATTAAGTATGTATTCCCTTTTCTTTTTGTGTGTGTGTGTTTTTCTACTTAATTCCTACTTAAATTGGCACCTTCACCTTCTTCATTACGAGAAAATATATCCAGTTGCTTCGGAGAAAAAGCACCTTTAAATACGTGGAATAGTTTTCCAGGCCGCCACACCACAGCATTTTAATTGAATTTAATATCGTCTCCATGAAAATTAACATAAGCTCTGACGGCTTTACAAGCTGGTTTTTTCCATTTTTCTGCCCCATCGGTTGGACGGAAATTTGCAAATTGGAGGGGCTTGTCAAAGACTTTGCCCTTGCTGTTTAGGCTGTTTGCGTGTTTGCGTGTGTTTGTTGGTGCGAGAGAGAGAGAGAGAGAGAGAGAGAGAGAGAGAGAGACGGGGCAAGCTATGAACTGGAGGTAATGATTTTGTGGTTAATTAAACCGATGTATGCAAGCACCCATCTCGTAAAACGGCGAATCCGGGCGGTGTAGAACCGAGATCAAAAAAAAACAAAAAACCAGTTCATAATGAAAAATAAATAAATAAATCAGATTTCCTTGTAAAATTGAAGATGAAAAAGGATAAAAGCCAGACTAACAATAATGGATGAAGGAAGGTGTTAAAAATGGCAGAGGTTTTACTAGCTTTTAAAGTTTTTAAGAAGAGATTGGACAGCCATTTTTCTGGAATGGTAGAGGGTCTCCTACTTGGGCAGTTGGGCTAAAAGACTTCCGAGGTCCCTTCTGACTCTATTATTCTCTTATTCTGCCCTTCCTTCCTTCCTTCCTTCCTTCCTTCCTTCCTTCCTTCCTTCATCATCTCTGGGGGTTTTCAAGAAGAGGGTCCAGAAGAGGTCCTTTCCGACTCTGTTATTCTCTTATTCTGCTATTCCTTCCTTCCTTCCTTCCTTCCTTCCTTCCTTCCTTCCTTCCTTCCTTCATCATCTCTGGGGGTTTTCAAGAAGAGGGTCCAGAAAAGGTCCTTTCCGACTCTGTTATTCTCTTATTCTGCTATTCCTTCCTTCCTTCCTTCCTTCCTTCCTTCCTTCCTCATCACTGGGGGTTTTCAAGAAGAGAGTCCAGAAGAGGTCCTTTCCGACTCTGTTATTCTCTTATTCTGCTCTTCCTTCCTTCCTTCCTTCCTTCCTTCCTTCCTTCCTTCCTTCCTTCCTTCCTTCCTTCCTTCCTTCCTTCATCATCTCTGGGGGTTTTCAAGAAGAGGGTCCAGAAGAGGTCCTTTCCGACTCTGTTATTCTCTTATTCTGCTATTTCCTTCCTTCCTTCCTTCCTAAATTCCAAGCCATCCATCCATCCAAAATTCTATTCCTTTCTTCCTTCCTTCCTTTCTCTGCTTTGTCACCGAAGCTCCATTTTTTTAAAGAATCTGGTGGGTGCCTGCACTCTGCCTTCCCTGGCTGGGGATGATGGGAGTTGGAGTCCCACAGGCCTGGAAGCTTCTTCAAAACCCAACGGAGCTGTGTAACTCCATGTGCATCTTCCGCCGGGTCTCATCAGCCGCAATGTCATGCAGCTAAGGAGCATGGAAGTTGTAGTTCTGACGGCCGAAAGGTTTCGAGGGTGGGGAAATGGAGTGTCTTTCATTGGGTCTCCTTTTCCCGTGAATTTGGTCTTTGGTGGTCCTTAAAATCCTTGGCTGGGTTGAGATGTTAGAGGTTAGAGTTAGAGGCGGGAACATACATTCAATAAAGAAATTTTTCCAGTAAGGTTTAGCCATTGATTTCTCTGTGGGTTGAGTAACCCTGTAAATTGTGTGCAATTTACAGCCTATTTTTATTTTATTTTTTAAAAAAGATGTGCTGGAAGTCCTCGGCTTATGACTGCAATTGAGCCCCAAATGTCTGTTAAGCTAAGCAAGACGCTTGTGACGTGAATTTAAATTTGACTTAAGCCTAAATTATTTAATGTATTTTTAATAGTTTTTAACTTTTGTATATTGTATTTTATTTAAGGCTGTTCACCGCCCTGAGTCCTTCGGGAGTAGGGCGGTATATAAATTTAATAAATAATAATAATAATAATTTTGCTTGATTTTTCCACCACCGTCATTAAATGAATCACTGCATTAAGTTAATAGCACTGTCAGGGTTCCGAGGATGCCCTAATTAAATCATGAGCCTCGAGCCAAGCTTCAAAAGAAATCCAGTTATTTATTAGGAGCAACATGTCGGTACATACCCAAGTGGAGTCAGCTCTGCCCCAAGTAATTTTACATCCCAACTATGACCCTGTTTCCCCCCTCTCCCCAGGGTGTGTCATCCATCACATTCCCCAATGAAGCAATTTTGTGGGTTGTAGAGATCACTCCCCTCCGGCTGCTGTGGGTAACCCTGGGAGACAGCCTTGAGAGAGATAAGTCTGGAATGTGCATCTGTCTTTGGCTGCCATGTTGCTTTGTCAGCTTCCCATCCCCCCTTGCCTACGGCAACTTGATCAGGTGACCCTGGGGATGCTGCAACGGTTGCAACATCCGACGGTCGCTAAACGAACTGTCGTAAGTCAACGACCACCTGCGATACGCCTTGTTTTTATTTCTCTCTTCTGGTGGGAATCTCCCTTTCCTAGGAGTGGGAATATATGAATAATTATATAAAAATCAATGTGGGGTTGCCAATTTAAAGCAAATAGTATCGGAAGGTCTTTTAGGGCTGCAGAAAATGCGTCGGAGAGCCACTTTGAACGGTCACTAAGTGAATTGTTGTAAGTCGAGGACTATCTGTCGTTGGATGTGGTTTTTTTTTAATTCGCAATTTTCTGTAGGAGTTTAATGCGGGAGAAAAAGCAGAGAACAGAACAGAATAACAGTCGGAAGGACCTTGGAGGTCTTCTAGTCCAACCCCCTGCTTAGGCAGGAGACGCTATACCATTTCAAATAAAGGGCTGTCCAATCTCTTCTTGAAAACCTCCAGTGATGGATGGATGGATGGATGGATGGATGGATAGATAGATAGATAGATAGATAGATAGATAGATAGATAGATAGATAGATAGATAGATAGATATGGAAGATACGCTAGATAGATAGAGAGAAAGAGAGAGGAAGGAAGGAAGGAAGGAAGGAAGGAAGGAAGGAAGGAAGGAAGGAAGGAAGGAAGGAAGGAAGGAAGGAAGGATAAAGTGTTGGAAGGGACCTTGAAGGTCATCTAGTCTAACCTCCTGCTCAAACAGGAGACCCTATTACATACACAAATGGTTGTCCAATCTCTTCTTGAAAACGCCCAGTGATAGATAGATAGATAAATATAGATAGATGGATGGATGGATGGATGGATGGATGGATAGATGGATAGATAGATACATGGATGGATGGATGGATAGCTACATGGATGGATGGATGGATGGATGGATGGATGGATGGATGGATGGATGGATAGCTACATGGATGGATGGATGGATAGATGGATAGATAGATACATGGATGGATGGATGGATGGATGGATAGATAGCTACATGGATGGATGGATGGATGGATGGATAGATGGATAGATAGCTACATGGATGGATGGATGGATGGATAGATGGATGGATAGATAGCTACATGGATGGATGGGTGGATGGATGGGTGGATAGATAGCTACATGGATGGATGGATGGATGGATAGATGGATAGATAGCTACATGGATGGATGGATGGATGGATGGATGGATAGATGGATGGATAGATAGCTACATGGATGGATGGGTGGATGGATGGGTGGATGGATGGATAGATATGGTAGATATGGAAGATATGGTAGATAGAGAGGGGGGGGAAGGAAGGAAGAATAAAGCATTGGAAGGGACCTTGGAGGTCATCTAGTCTAACCCCCATCTCAAGCAGAGATCTTATAACATTATATACAAATGCTCATCAATCTCTTCTTGAAAACCCCCAGTGATAGATAGATAGATAGATAGATAGATAGATAGATAGATAGATAGATAGATAGATAGATGAAAGATGGATGGGTGGAGGAAGGGAAGGAAGGAAAAAGCGTTGGAAGGGACCTTTGAGGTCATCTAATCCAACCCCCTCCTCAAGCCGGAGATCCTATACCATTTGAGAAAAGCGGTAGTCTAGTCTCTCCTTACAAAAACTCCAGCATTGGAGCACCCACCATTTCTGGTGGCAAGTCGTTCCATTGGTTAATTGTCCTGGCTGCTAGCCAAATTCCTCCTTTCATTTCCAGGTTGCTTCTCTCTCTCTCTCTCTTTCTCTCTCTCCTTGACGAGTTTCCACCCCATCGCTTCTGGTCCTGCCTTTCAGGTGCTTTGGAGAATAGCTTGACTCCCTCTTCTTTGGGGCAGCCCCCGCACCCCCCGGGGGTATTTTTTTTTTTCACGAGCTTTTCCATAGGCTCTGAAGCGTTCGAGAAAAGGGCAAAGGCCCTTTAAAACAAAACAAAACAAAATAAAATAAAAATTCAGAATTCAGCTCCGTCTCCCAGGCGGGCCGGCGTAAACGGTTTCCTGCAGGCGAGGAAGCCCCCTTTGAGATCAAACTAGAACATGTGAATCTCACTGGGGTTTGCAAGATCAGCAAAGGACACGTCAAAGAGTCCCAGATCTTTTGCAATTTGCCTCTTAAATTGTGGCTGGCACTTCACCAAGAGTGTGTGATGTCTCTCAGCTCGCCCATCTCATCCTTAAGGTATAAATAGTGCCGTCTGACCTCAATTTATTTTTTTCTACACCACCACCACCATCCCCTACGATCCCGCCGGGCCGCAGAAACGAGGTGGATGCCCTGGAATGGCACATTTGCAAGCTGGTAGAAAATGAAAAGCTCCCATCTTCATCGCATGAAATCTCCAAAAAAAAAAAAAAAAACCCCAACGAAAGATCCTTGCAAAGTTTTGCATGCAAAGGCCCAAAATGATGCCGAGTTTCAAACTAGAAATAAAGAGAGAGGAGAGAGGTTCTCCTGAATCCTCCTCGCACATATGTGCTAGCCGTTCCCGACTCTAGGGGGCGCTGCTCATCTCCGTTTCAAAGCCGAAGAGCCAGCGCTGTCTGAAGACATCTCCGTGGTCACGTGGCCGGTGTGACTCAATGCCAAAGGCGCACCGTTCCCTTCCCACCAAAGTCGGTCCCTATTTTTCTACTTGCATTCTTTTTTACGTGCTTTCGAACAGCTAGGTTGGCAGAAGCTGGGACGAGTAACGGGAGCTCGCCCCGTTACGCGGCACCGGGGATTCGAACCGCTGAACTGCCGACCCTTTTCGATCGACAAGCTGAGCGTCTTCACCACGGAGTCACTGCGTTACAAAGTGTTAATACCACTTTATAAAACTTTACAAGACACCCCTCCCCTTGGAATATTGGTAGTCCTTGACGTACGACCGCGGTCGAGCCCAAAATTTATGTCGCTGAAGTGAAACATTTGTTCAGTAAATTCCGCCCCGTTTTACGACTTTTCTTGCCCTCGTTAAGCGAATCACTGCCGTCGTTAAGTCAGTCGCACAGTCGTTAAGCCAATCTGGCCTCTTCCCACCCCCCCACCCCTTGACTTTCTGTGCCAGGGGGACCCCAGGACCGTCATAAATATGAGCCAGCTGGCAAGCGTCTTAACTTTTGATCACATGACTGTGGAGAACGCCGCCACGGTTGTTAAGTGTGAGAAACGGTCACAAGTCACTTTTTGGGGGGGAGTGTCCGTTGTAACGGTCACTAAATGAAGTGTTGTAAGTTGAGGACTTTTTGGACTGTATCCAATTTTGGTCAGTCCACTGTTTTCAAAAACGATGAGACTCTGGAAAGAGTGCAGAGAAGAGCAGCGAAGAGGATTAGAGGCTAAAACAGGAAGAACAGTTGCAGGAACTGGGGATGTCTAGTTTCATGAAAAGAAGGACTGGGGGAGACAGGAGAGCAGTCTTCCAATATCTCAGGGGCTGCCCCAAAGAAGAGGGAGTCAAGCTATTCTCCAAAGCACCTGAGGGCAGGACAAGAAGCAATTACCCAACTCGGTAACGTCATCAGCGCTAAGGAGGGTGGAGTTTGCTCTCTGCAAATGAGCCCCTTGTATTATAAACAGAGAGCAAACCCATTCTGTTGTAGCACTGATAATATTACCTAGTTGGGTCATGAAACGCCGGGAAGAAAAGTCCCCAGCTCAGAGAGCACCAAGGACACCCAGTCCTCCTCCTCTTCTTTCTCCTTCCCTTTTTCTTTTTCTTTCTTCTCCTTTTCCTCCTCCTCCTTTTCTCTCTTTCGTCTTCTCTTCTTCCTCCTTTTCTTTTTCTTCTCTTCCTCCTTTCTTCTTCTCCTCCTCCTCTTCTTTCTTTTTTCTTCTCCTCCTTTTCTTTCTCCTTTTTCTCCTTTTCTTTCTTCTCCTCTTCTTTCTCTTTCTTCTCCTTTTTCTCCTTTTCTTTCTTCTCCTCTTCTTTCTCTTTCTTCTTCTCCTTTTCTTTCTCCTTTCTCCTCCTCCTCTTCTTTCTTTCTCCTCCTCTTCTTTCTCTTTCTTCTTCTTCTCCTTTCTCCTCCTCCTCTTCTTTCTTTCTCCTCCTCTTCTTTCTCTTTCTTCTCCTCCTCCTTTTCTTTCTTCTCTTCCCCCTCCTCTTCTTTCTCTTTCTTCTTCTCCTCCTTTCCTTTCTCCTTCTTCTCCTCCTTTTCTTTCTCCTCCTCCTCCTCCTAGTACTGATGACGTTATCTAGCTTGGCCACGAAACCACCAAACTCCTCAGAGAGCACCCAGGAACCCACAGTCCTTTTTTTCCTCTCCATTAACCCCACTCCCTTCTAGCACTGATGACGGTACCTCACCAGCTTACGAAGCGTTTTATAAGAAAGCCACCCGAGCTCCCGAGAGCACCAAGCTGCCCTCCCCTCTCCATTCAACCCTGAGCCATAAATAGTCTCTTCTATTGATAGCATCCAAGGCTCTTTATGACTTTCTGTTCCTGAACAGTTAAAATTTGGACTTGCCAAATGTTTTTGCAGGGCGCCCACTTCACAGCTCCCCGTCCTCGGCTGCGTTATGAAGATTTGGGAACTTCAGTTCTCGGCTCCCATCTGGAACCCATCATCTCCCTGTTCCGGGATTCTTCGCCAAGAAACTTTGCCCATCCTTAACTCAGTCTTCCCCGTCTGTAAAATGGGCTTCGGAGACGGGATGTTTTTTTCTTGGATTTCCCAGCGATTGTACCGCAGAGGCCCGTTATTGGGGATGCGGAGACCGCCCCCCCCCTCCAACTTTTCTCAACCCTCAAATGTGTGAAGAATTTTTTTTAAAAAAATCTTGGGGGCCCATAGGATGAATATGAGGATCTTTTTCGGTGGGGTTTTTGCAAAAACCAGAGCAATCTTCTCACGGCCCCAATTTGAGTCACCCCCCCAACCCGTTTCTTCCCTCCATTGTACCCGTCCGTGCCGTAAGCGACGGTTTTTAACATCGATTTTGTATTTCCCCACAGAGAGAAAGGTTGAAAAATGTCGAACGCATCTGTTGCCTTTTGCGAAAGGTGAGTATGGTGTCTTTTGTTAAAATGGTTTCTCCCCCCCCGCTCCACCTCTGTGTTTAACCTTCTTTTTCTCCTAAGGCAACCTTAAAACACTCAAAAGAGCCATTTTGACCCTTTTCCCACAGAAAAGAAAACACCGGGAATCTCAAAACCTGGGTGGGTGTGGCCAACTCGGCGTCAATCACTCCAACCCAGCCACGCCTACTCAGGTTTTGTGGCTCCCAGTGTTTTCTGCGGGAAACGGGCATCTCTTTCTCTCTCTCTCTCTCTCTCTCTCTCCCTCCCTCCCTCCCTTCCTCCTCCCTCTCTCTGTCTCATCTTTCTCTGTCTCATCTCTCATCTCATCAAGGTTGACTCAGCCTTCCATCCTTCCGATGGTAAAATGAGGACCCGGATTGTGGGGGCAATAAGCTGACTTTGTATAAAATATACAAAAGTATGAAGGTTATTGCTTGGCGCATTGTAAGCCGCCCTGAGTCTTCGGAGAAGGGCAGCATATAAATCGAACTAATAAACTAATAAATAAAATCTCTCTCAGGCCAGGTGAGGAGTGACTTGGAAGGGGAGGGCAAAGGGTGGGGCCAGCCGGTGGTATATTCCGCCGAAAGAGAGCCACCGCAGGGGGACAAAAGAGCCACATGTTGCCGACTTCCGCCCTAAGGAAATGCTTGCTTCCGGAAGTTGTGGGTGCTCCCATCACTGGAGGTTTTTAAGAAGAGGTTGGGCAGCCTGAAATGATCATAGGGTCTCCTGCTTGAAAAGGGGGTTAGATTAGAAGGCCTCCAAGATTGCCACGATATAAAAATATATTGAGACGCTAGAAAGGGTGCAGAGAAGAGCAACGGAGACGATGAGGGGACTGGAGGCTAAAACCTAGGGAGAAGGGTTACAGGACCTGGATATGTCTAGATATCTATCATCTTTCTTATATTTTCTCTCTAGCCATCATCCATCCATCTTTTACCTTCTACATTTCCTTCCTTCCTTCCGTCCTTCCTTCCTTCCTTCCTTCCTTCCTTCCCTTTCGTCCTCCTGCCCTCCTCTTCCTTCCTGTTTTCTCTCTCTCCTTCCTTCTTTCCTCTCACCTCCCTTTCCTCCTCCTTCCCTCCCTTCATTCCTTCCTCTTCTTTCTCCCTCTTTCCCTTTCTTCCTCAAGCCCTCCTCTTTCTCTCTCCTCCCTCCTTCCTTACTTCCTTCCTCTTTCTCCTTCCTTCCTTCTTTCCTATCGCCTCCCTTTCCTCCTCCCTCCCTCCCTTCCTTCTTCCCTTCCTTCCTTTCTTCCTCCTGCCCTCCTCTTTCTCTCTCCTCCTTCCTTCCTTCCCTCTCTCCTTCCTTCCTTCTTTCCTCCTGCCCTCCTTTCTCCTCCCTCGCTGCCTTCCTTCCATCTTTTCTGTCCATCTGTTCTAGCCATATATCCATCCATCCATCCATCTCCTATCTTTTTCACTGTCTCTCTTTTTCTCTCTCTCTCTCTCTCTTGCCAGCCATCTATCCATCCATCTTGTACCGTCTCCCTCCCTCCCTGTCTCCTTCTCACGCTGTACAATATCCATCAGATCCAGCCTCACTCCCTTGTTCTTGACGAAGCTCTGATTTGCTGGGGGGAAAAAAAACGAGCTCTAAGCCACAAGGGTGTTTGGGGGGGTGCCCACCCCCAAGGGTTATTCTTGTCTGAAAAGTGTGGCTGTGTGCATATGCACACACTGTACAAAGTGATGTCTGTTCCTCTCAAATCTGTTGCAGCTTGTTGCTGTCAGTCTAAATTAAACTGAAAGGAAGGAAGGAAGCGGTTTGCGCATTGGGGGGTTTTACAGAAGGGAGAGATTCTCAGCTCTGCACAATTACCCAAAAGGGATTAGTTTTCTCAGGGGTAACAAAAGCCAGATGTTACCCCTTAATTTGACCTTCCTCCTGTCTTGAAATGGCTGCTCCAGTCATCACCATCATTGCATTCTTATATTATTGTATTTTTTTAAAATTTGATTTATATGCCGCCCTTCTCCGGAGACTCAGGGCGGCTTACAATTTTGCCATCTTATATCGTATTATGTTGCATTATTATACATTATTCGTATTATGCATTCTTATATTGCATTCTTATATTGTATTACATTGCAATATTATATTGCGTTATTATACGTTGTTTGAATTATGCATTCTTATATTGCATTGTGTTGCATTCTTATATTGCATTCTTATATTGTATTACATTGCAATATTATATTGCGTTATTATACATTGTTTGAATTATGCATTCTTATATTGCATTGTGTTGCATTCTTATATTGCATTCTTATATTGTATTACATTGCAATATTATATTGCGTTATTATACATTGTTCGAATTATGCATTCTTATATTGCATTGTGTTGCATTCTTATATTGCATTCTTATATTGTATTACGTTGCAATAGTATATTGCGTTATTATACATTATTTGAATTATGCCTTCTTACATTGCATTGTTTTATTGCATTGTAATGCAATATAATTCTGTGTTCTTATATTGCGTTAGGTTGCCTTGTCTTATTGCATTATTGTACATTATTATGCTGCATTCTTATATTGCCGTATATTGCATTCTTACGTTGCCTTACTTGCGTTGCATTCGTTTAGTGCCTTTTTATTCCGCATTAATCTACTGCAATATTATTTTTGCAATTATCGTATTGCATTCTTCTTTCATTGCGATTTCTTTCTTGCAAAAGCAAATCGGGCTTGGAAACCAAATGTCAACTACTTCAGATTGCAATTTCTGATACCATTCCTTTTCAAACCCATCCAATCTTAGATTTATGGCAGGGATGTTGTGACACCTGACAATAAAACGTTGCGCTGATCACACAATTGTCATGAATTCATTAGTCAGCCAGTGGCTATTAATAAGTATAAAATCTAAGGTTGATTTCCTCTCTCTCTTTCTCTCTCTCTTTCTCCCTCCCTCTCTCTTCTCCCTCTCTTTCTATCTCTCCCCCTCTCCCTTTCTCTCTTTTTCTCTTTCTCGCTCTTTCTTCCTCTCTCCTTACCCTTCTCTCTCCTTCTCTTCTTTCTGCTTCCCTTTCCCTTTTCTTCCTCCCTCCCTCTTCTCTCTCTCTCATTCTCTCCCCCTCTCCTTCTCTCTTTCTCCCTTTCTCTCCTTCCCTCTTTCTTTCTCCCTCTCTCTCCTTTCTCCCTCCCTCTCTTCCCTCCTCTCCCTCTCCCTTTCTCTTTCTTTCTTTCACTCTTTTGCCCTTTCTCTCCCCCCTCTCCCTTTCTCTTTCTCTCTCACTTTCTGTCTCTCTCCCTCCCTTTCTCTCTCTCTTTCCTTCTCTTCTTTTTCTCTCCCTCTCTTCTCTCTTCCTCTCCCTTTCTCACTCTTTCTCATTCATTCTTTTTCTCACTTTCTCCCCCCTCTCTCCCTCCCTTGCTTTCTCTCTCTTTCTTCCCCATTCTCTCTTTCTCTTCCTCTCTCCCTTTCTCCCTCCCTCTCTCTCTCTCATCTTTTCTATCTTTGTTTTTTTTAAAATAAGATGAAAGGTTGCCTCGCTAATTATGCGAACCCCAAATAAATAAATAAAACAAGGGGGAAAAATAATCCTTCCTTTTGTGTGTGTGTGGGGGGGGGGGGGGTTTGTCAAATGAGGCATCTTTGCAAAAATCCCTTCCGCTGAGGTTGTCGAGATCCCTCCGATCAGAATCGTGAAAACGGAGCATCGAATAAATCCGTTTATAACAAGAAAGGATTTTGTGCGGGAGAAAGGAGTGGTATTGTGTGTGTGTGTGTGTCCCCTGGTTATGTATCTGAGGGGTTGTGAAACATAAGAATTGAACCAAACAATAAATAATAAAAAAAAAAATCATCTGTTTGTAATCTGATGGGAAGTGGGGGTGGGGGGGATTTGAATTTTCTTCTCTCCGACAGCTCGTGGTTCCGGAATATTCCATCCATGGCCTTTTCTGCCTGATGTTCCTCTGTGCAGCTGAATGGGTGACTCTGGGCCTCAACATCCCCCTCCTCTTCTACCACTTGTGGAGGTGAGAGGGAAGAAGCCCCCCACTCCCTCCCACCCTTTATCCCTCTCCCGCCAGTAGAAGGGTAGCAAGCTCAATCTCCTTCCTTCCCTCTTTCCTTTCCTTTCCTTTCCTTTCCTTCTTTTCCTCCCTCCTTCCCTCTCCTTCCCTCCCTCCCTTTTTCCTTCTTTTCCCCTACCTACCTCTTTTCCTTCCTGCCTCCCTCCCTCTTTTCCTCCCTCCCTCCCTCTCCTTGTTTCTCTCTCCCTCCCTTCTTCCCCCCTCTTCCCTTCTTTTCCTCCTTCCCCCTTTTCCTTCCTTCCTGTTTCCTTCCTTCCGTCCTCCCTCCCTCCCTCCCCTTTCCTTTTTCTTCCCTCCCTCCCTCTTTCCTTCTTTTCCCGCCACCCCTTCCTCTTTTCCTTCTTTCCTATTTCCTTTCTCCCTTACTCCCTCCCTCTTTCCCTTTCCCTCCCTCTTTCCCCCTTTCCTTCTTTTTCTCCCTCCCTCCCTTCTTCCCTCCCTCTTTTCCTTCCGTCCTTCCTCCCTCCCTTTCTCCCCCTTTCCTTTTTTCCTTCCTTCCCTCCCTCCCTCTTTCCTTCTTTTCCTTCCTTCCTGCCTCCTTCCCTCTTTTCCTCCCTCCCTCGTTTCCCTCCCTCCCTCTCCTGTTTCTCCCTCCCTTCTTCCCCCTCTTCCCTTCTTTTCTGCCCTCCCCCTTTTCTTTCCTTCCATCCTCCCTCCCTCCTTCCTCTTCTTCCCTCTTTTCCTTTCTGCCTCCCTCCTTCTTTCCCTCCCTCCCTTCCTTCCTTCCTCCTTCCCTCCCTCTTTCCTTCTTTTCCCGCTACCCCTTCCTCTTTTCCTTCTTTCATATTTCCTTTCTTCCTCCCTCCCTCTTTCACTCCCTCTCTCCCCCTTTCCTTCCTTTCCTCCCTCTTTTCTGCCCCAATGCCCCAAATCATATGAGCCAGCATAGCTCTGAATCCATCCCATTTTGCTCTAAAAAAGAGTTTTGGCTTTGTCTGTTTGGGGAAAAGGGGATTTTTAGATGATTTGCAGGTCCAACTCCTCCCTCTCTCTCTCTCCTTTCATTCCTTTTGGGCTTCTGACATCTTAGGACTTGGGGGGGTCTCAAGGAGGGGCTGTGAAGCCCCAGAGGAAATCAGCAGCCAAATCTTAAGATGGGAACAAAAAGGTGATTTAAAAAAAAAAAACCACCAACCTAGGAAGAAACATTCTTATAATTTGGATTATAGAACTGATCCCCCTCGTTCCCTAAGGGGAGAAACTCAAACCCATTCGAGCTACTGTATGCATTAAAAATAATAAGCTCCTCTTTGTGAAGGTATTTAACCCAAAATCTCATTTTTAAATTTGCATTTTGTTAAGGATAAATCTCTCGCTGGGGGAGGGGAGGGCTGAAAAGGGACGGGGAGGGGAAGGAAAGAGGGAGGGAAGAAGGAAGGAAGCAAGGAAAAGGGAAGGAAAGAAGGAAAGAGGGAGAAAGGAGGAATGAATAAAGGAAAGAAGGAAGGAAGGAGAGGAAGGAAGAAAAAAGAAAGGAAGGGGGAGGAAGAGAAGGGAGGGAGGGAAGGAAGCAGAGAAAGGGAGGGATGAAGGAAGAAGAAAGAAAAAAGAAAAGGAAGAAGGGAAAGGAAGGAAGGAAAAAAAGAAAGAAGAGAGGGAGGAAAGGAAGGAAGAAAGAAGAAAGAGAAAGGAAGGAAGGAAAAAGAGGAGGGAGGGAAGGAAGGAAGGAAGGAATTCCAGTTGCCAATCACCTGAATTTTGATGTGCGATAGTCATAAGTAGGGGGCCAATTGTAATTCCCTTTCTTTTCCCAGTGCCATTGTAACTTCAAACAGCCACTAAACGAATTGTTGTAAAACGAGGATTTACCCTGTAGAAGTTTTATCTTCCAAAAACTTGCCCGCCTTAACCGAAAGTGAGAAAAAAGTTGGAAATTTTTGTTTTAACAGATGTTATTTGGTCGTTGATACATCAATTGGCAATGTAGATGTCCTTGTTTGTTGCAATATGCAAAAATAGACCTCAGTGGGGTAAATAAGCGTATATATTTAGATATATATCTAACATATATAGATATATGTTGAAATAGCTCGTTTTGGTTCTAAATAAAGGACAGCTGGGACACCCTTCCGATGTCTTTTCTGGCGTGAGATTTCGAGCTGTGGACGAGAAGCTCGGCATTATTAAATAGAAAATAGCAGGAATCCAATTAATTCCTCCATTTAAAAATTGTCCCTAAAAATCAAGTTGTTTTTTTCCTCGTCTTTCTGTCTAAGGGTTGGTGAGATTCGAACTCGTGACGGTGATGAGTTGCGGGAGTGCCAGCCTAATAATATCTGGGCGGTTTTGTTTTAACTTGAAGGAAAGCGCCCCAAATTCTTGGGTTTCCTTTTGAGGTGGAAATCTCACAATTGGTCATTCTGAGGCAACAATTGGTCATTCTGAGGTCACAGTTGGTCATTCCGAGGCCACAGTTGGTCATTCCGAGATCACAGTTGGTCATTCTGAGATCACAGTTGGTCATTCCGAGGACAAATTGGTCATTCTGAGGACAAATTGGTCATTCCGAGACACAATTGGTCATTCTGAGACACAATTATTCTGAGGTCACAATTGGTCATTCTGAGGACAAATTAGTCATTCCAAGGACAAATTGGTCATTCCGAGGACAAATTGGTCATTCCGAGACACAATTATTCTGAGGTCACAATTGGTCATTCCGAGGACAAATTGGTCATTCCGAGGACAAATTGGTCATTCCAAGGACAAATTGGTCATTCCGAGGACAAATTGGTCATTCCGAGACACAATTATTCTGAGGTCACAATTGGTCATTCCGAGGACAAATTGGTCATTCCGAGGACAAATTGGTCACTCCGAGACACAATTATTCTGAGGTCACAATTGGTCATTCTGAGGACAAATTGGTCATTCCGAGGACAAATTGGTCATTCCGAGACACAATTATTCTGAGGTCACAGTTGGTCATTCCGAGGACAAATTGGTCATTCCGAGGACAAATTGGTCACTCCGAGACACAATTATTCTGAGGTCACAATTGGTCATTCTGAGGACAAATTGGTCATTCCGAGGACAAATTGGTCATTCCGAGACACAATTATTCTGAGGTCACAGTTGGTCATTCCGAGGACAAATTGGTCATTCCGAGGACAAATTGGTCACTCCGAGACACAATTATTCTGAGGTCACAATTGGTCATTCTGAGGACAAATTAGTCATTCTGAGACACAGTTGGTCCTTCTGAGGCCACAACTGGTCATTCTGAGACAAATTGGTCCTTCTGAGGCCACAATTGGTCATTCAGTCACAATTGGTCATTTCTGAGACACAATTGGGCATTTTGAGGTCAAAATCAGCCATGTTGAGTTCACAATTAGCCATTTTGAGGTAAAAAAATTAGCCAGTTGAGATCACCATTGGGCATTTTACAAGCCCCTTATTTTTTATTTTTATTTATTTATTTATTTATTTCTGCCTTCCTTTCTTCCAGGTACTTTCACCGCCCGGCTGATGGCTCAGAAGTCATGTACGATGCCGTCTCTATCATGAATGCTGACATCTTAAATTATTGCCAGAAAGAATCATGGTGCAAACTGGCTTTTTATCTGTTGTCTTTCTTCTATTACCTGTACAGGTGAGTCCTGACTTTTACAGGTCTCCGTAGTTGCTTAAATTTTACCCCATTTTTCTCTCATTGGCTATCCCAAAGTAACCAGAAACACTGCCACAAGCGAAGATAGTTCTTGACTTATTACAGGAAGGAAGGAAAAGAAGGAAGGAAAAGGGAGGGAGGGAAGGAGGAAGGGAGGGAGGAAAAGTGGGAAGGGAGGGAGGAAGGAAAAAAGGAAGGGACATGAAGATAGCTCTTGACTTCGGAAGGAAGGAAGGAAGGAAGGGAAATGATAGCTCTTGACTTACCGAAGGAAGGGAGGGAGGGAAGGAGGAAGGAAGAAAGGAAGGGAAAGGGAGGGAGGGAGGAAGGAAGGAAAAGGGAGAGAAGGAGGGAGAGAGGAAGGAAGGAAGGAAGGGAAATGATAGCTTTTGACTTAATGAAGGAAGGGGGAAGGAAGGAAAGGAAGGAAAAGGGAGAGAGAGAGGGAGGGAAGAAAGGAAGGAAGGGAAATGATAGCTCTTGACTTACCGAAGGAAGAAAGGGAGGAAGGAAAAGGGAGGGAAGGAGGAAGGGAGAGAGAGAGAGGGAGGAAGGAAGGAAGGAAGGAAGGAAGGAAGGAAGGAAGGAAGGAGAAGAAAGAAAGGAAGGGAAATGATAGCTCTTGACTTAATGAAGGAAGGGAGGGAGGGGGGAAGGAAGGAAAGGAAGGAAAAGGCAGAGAGAGAGAGGGAGGGAAGAAAGGAAGAGAGGGAGGAAGGAAGGAAAAGGGAGGGAGGAAGGAAGGAATAAAGGAAGGAAGGGAAATGATAGCTCTTGACTTACCGAAGTAAGAAAGGGAGGAAGGAAAAGGGAAGGAAGGAGGAAGGGAGGGAGGGAGAGAGGGAGGAAGGAAGGAAAAGGGAGGGAAGGAGAAGGAAGAAAGGAAGGGAAATGATAGCTCTTGACTTAATGAAGGAAGGAAGGGAGGGGGGAAGGAAGGAAAGGAAGAAAAAGGGAGGGAAGGAGGGAGGGAAGGAAGGAAGGAAAAGGGAGGGAAGGAGGGAGGGAGATCCCCTTTTCCGACCTTCTGACAAGCCAAGCTAAGGGGGAAGCCAGATTAGACTCACTTAACAACCGTTTTACTAAAGTTAACAACCTCAGTGTTTTCATTTAAACAACGGTGGGCAAGAAAGGCCCTACAGCGGGGCACCTCTCTCTTCACCAATGCCTGGCTTAGCAGGAGAAACGTTGGGCTCGACGATGGCCGTAAACTGAGGACTGACGGATCCGATAACAATTCCTTTCTCTTTCTCCTTTTCCGGCAGTATGGTTTATACCCTGGTGAGTTTCTAATCGCGCCAACCGAAGGGGCAGGACCCTCCGATCGACACCGCCACTACCAACACCCCTTTGGTTCCTCCGGGATGAATCGAGACCCCCCACCCACCCAGCATCCTTCCTGGAGGCTGAAACGCTAAGCCGAGATGGACCCACCCGTGCCTGACCAAAGCCGTATAACCAGCCGGAGAAGCTGCCACCGCTGCCGTCTTTTTTTTCAGAGGGGTGGGCCGTCTTTCTGCTCTCCCCTCTTGTGCTCCGGATAACAGCACACACTCACACAACACATAAACACCGGTTCGGATTTGGAGAACGAAGCCAGCGTCCTCCCACCCCCCACACGGCCGGACGCTTCCGGAAGCATCCCCGCTGAACTTTCGCGGGGGAAAGTCTGCGAATGGATTTGGGGTGCAGAAGACAACTTTCCTCCCTCCTTTTTTTCTCTCCCCTCCCTCCATCTTCTCCCCCTCTCTGAGTTGGACCAATTCCTGCCTTAGCCCACCTTTGAGTTCCTCCCCACCCCCTTTTTTTTTTGGTAGCCTGGGGCCCAAAAACTCCATTTCTCAAAAAAAAAAAAAAAAAAAAAACACAAACCGAGGAACGGAAAAGCATCAGGAAGAAAAATTTCCGATATTTGGCAGCTATTTAATTGAGGAGGGATGTATACTCGTGGTGAGGGTGAGGGAAGAGATTTTGAGGAGAAGTGTGTGTGGGGGGGGTCTTCTCCCCTCTTTTTCTCCTCCCCGCGGAGAAGCTCCATAGGGATTTGGGGGGGGAGTGCAAAAAAAACAAAACAGGCTTTTTTCTTTCCATCTTTTCTTTTTTCTCTCTCTCTCTTCCTGGATGCTCTGAGACAGCAAAGTGATGCTGAGACCAGTATCCGTTGCTATGGCGATAGATCAACCTCCCTCTCTCTCCCCCCCCCCGTCTGCTTTTCTCTTTTTTTCCTTTTCCTTTTTCACACTCCGTCCTGTTCATCCCCCCCCACCCTCAGAATTACAAGCATCTCTCCATTCAGGAAAGCCAGCCTCTTCTCTTAAGGTTGGGAGCGGTTCATATTTCTTAACTATATTTTCATATTAGAAAGCCCCCCCCCCCCCCGTGATAATTAAGTTAATTCGATTTTAATGGTTTTTAAAACCAGTGGGAGTGGGGGGTGGAGGAAAACTAATGAATCCTGGTCCTAGATTTTTTCTTTTTAAAAAAAGAGAGAGAGGCAGCTGGCTCAAAAGCCTTAATCTGCTAGACTGCTCCTGGCTATGGAGGCTTTTGCTTTCCTGATCTGGTGATGATCAGCCTTCCTTTTTCAAAAAAAAAAAAAAAAAAACACACAACCCAGATTTTTTTTTGCAGAATTTATTATATTGATTGAGTTCCCTTTTGGTTTAATCGTTTAATCTATAAACCGTAAGAAGCAGAGTTGATAAGTTTGCTCGGTAAAGAGAACGTATCAACTTATATTTTTCAATATTTATTAAAAAAAATATTTAATAAACATTAAATATTTTATTTCTATTTTTTTTTAAACTGCCTGTCCACCTCAAAGAAGAGTCTCTCGAGCGGTGTACAAGGTATACAAACGATAAAATGAAGATTAAAAATATTAAGATTTCCAAAAAAAATTTTTAAATGACAAAACATAACCTTATAAAACTGCAAAAGTATTTATTGGGGTTTTTTTAAAAGTTATTTATTCTGCATTTCGGCCTTTGTTTTAATTAAATCGTTTTTAAAATAGGTCTTAATTTGGAAGCCGAAGAGGAAGCCGGGGAGAGGAATGGGCCTGGGGGTTTTGCTGTTTGGTAAATTTATCGATCAGCCACCCATAGGATCCATGCAGCTTTAAATCCCCACCAAGCAAGAGATTTAACCCTCGTGCCAATCTAACATCTTCCAGGAAGGATGGCATCCACCAGGGCAAAGATGGAGAAAAGGAAGTTTTTAAGAAGAGATTGGACAGCCATTTGGGCAGGGGGTTAAAAGATCTCCGAGGTCCCTCCCAACCCTAAGATTCTATGAAACTCTTTCAAAAAAAAAAAAAAAACCATGAATTTAAAGTTCCAAAGTAGAATGAAAATAATTTTAATTTCCTTTCTTCCCTGGAAATTGATTAGTTTTTAATAGCAATTTGAATTTTATTCCTCGGGGCATTGCGTAAACCACAGCCCTCCAAATTTGGCAACTTTTAAGACAGGTGGATTATAACTCCCAGAATTCCCCAGCCAGTATGCCGGACTGAGGAATTCTGGGAGTTGAAGTCCACAAAGTCTTAAAAGTTGTGTAATTTGCTGGCTGGGGAATTCTGGGAGTTGAAGTCCATAAATTTTAAAAGTTTGCAATTTGCTGGCTGGGGAATTCTGGGAGTTGAAGTCCACAAATTTTAAAAGTTTGCAATTTGCTGGCTGGGGAATTCTGGGAGTTGAAGTCCATAAATTTTAAAAATTGTGTAATTTGTTGGCTGGGGAATTCTGGGAGTTGGAGTCCATAAATTTTAAAAGTTGTGTAATTTGTTGGCTGGGGAATTCTGGGAGTTGGAGTCCATAAATTTTAAAAGTTGTGTAATTTGCTGGCTGGGGAATTCTGGGAGTTGAAGTCCATAAATTTTAAAAGTTGTGTAATTTGTTGGCTGGGGAATTCTGGGAGTTGAAGTCCACAAGTCTTAAAGTTGCCAAGTTTGCAAATTCCTGCCTTAGAGGCTTGTGGGGCTGCATTAACCCAAATTGGCCAAAACCACCCAAAAAGTTGTCCACCCTGATTTCTTCCTTTATTTTTTCGATACACAGTATTTTTCCATTTATTTCTGTCTTTTCTTATCTCTGTCCTTCTCACTTCTGCACTTGGGGCGGGCTTGTTCGGCCAAGCACCCGGAGCTGGCAGGAGCAGAACCCTGGATATTGGGGGTGGGTGGGAGACCACTGGACCCCGTTTCTACCCCTCTTGGGGGGGGGGGCGCTGTACAAAAACAAAGTCCTATTGGAAATAAAGACGATGATTTGATTGTGGCCAGGAGTTCCGCTGTCTTCTGTGGACGAAAAAAAAGGCAGATTTCCTTCACGGAGGCCAGCTCACCTGGTCGTGACATCTGCCTCAGTAGTCCTCGACTTTACTCATTTAGAGACCGAAGTTACAACAGAACCAATCCTCGCACTTACGACTGCCATAGCATCCGCACGATTGCGTGGTCAGGATAATGAGAGAGATGGAAGGAGGGAGGGAGGGAAAGAAGAAAAGAAGAAAGCGAAGGAAAGGGAGAGGATGGAAGGAAGGAAAAGATAGATGGGGAAGGGAGAAGGACTAAAGGAAAAGGGAGGAGGGGAGGGAAAGAAGGGAGGGTGGGAAAGGAGGAAGGAATGGAAGGGAGGAAGAAAGCGAAGGAAAGGGAGAGGATGGAAGGAAGGAAAAGAGATGGGGAAGGAAGAGAGACTAAAGGAAAAGGGAGGAAGGGAGAGACAAGGAAAAGGAGGAAGAAAGGAATGGAAGGGAGGAAGAAGGAAGGGAAGAGAGAAAGA
The DNA here is from genome assembly GCA_030761175.1 of Masticophis lateralis. Lineage (NCBI taxonomy): Eukaryota > Metazoa > Chordata > Lepidosauria > Squamata > Colubridae > Masticophis > Masticophis lateralis. Next base: position 9,666,043 of record JAUDYJ010000017.1, on the reverse strand, counting down.
AGGAAGACAAGGAAAAGGAAGGGAATGAAAGAAGAGGGTGAGAAAGGAGGAAGAAAGGAATGGAAGGGAGGAAGAAAGCGAAGGAAAAGAGGATGGAAGGAAGGAAAAGAGATGGGGAAGGAAGAGATTAAAGGAAACGGAGGAAGGGAGGGAAAGAAGGGAGAGAAGGTAAAGGGAGGGAATGAAAGAAGGGAGGGAGGGAAAGGAAGAAAGGAATGGAAGGGAGGAAGAAAGCGAAGATGGAAGGAAGGAAAAGATAGATGGGGAAAGAAGAGAAAGAGATGGGGAAGGAAGAGTTACTAAAGGAAAAGGGAGGGAGGGAGGGTGGGAAAGGAGGAAGAAAAGGGAATGGAAGAAGGGAGAAAGAAAAGAAATGGGGAAGGAAGAAGGGAGGGACTAAAGGAGAAGGGAGAAAGGGAAAGAGGGAGGGGAAGAAGAAAGAAAAGGGAAGGGAAGGAGGAGGGAAGGAAGGGCAACACCTCGGAGGCCAAGCCAGACAGCTGGTGCTGGTTTTCTTCTCCCCCACCACCAACCTTCCCAAATCCGAGTCTTGGGGCCCAGCGACTGCATCCAGGGAGCACGGGGCGTGTGGGCGAAGGTGCCCTGTGTGAGCACACGCGGGAAGCGCACAAGAGAAGCCGTGTCTGCCTCAGACGGAAGGCGCACAGACGGCAAACAGCCGCCCCCACAGCACTGAGCTGTCTCTCTCTCCCCCCCCCCCACCAATGATGCTCTTTCAAAAAGCTGTCAAGGGCTTTTTTGCAACCATTGTGACACAACACAACACAACACAAAGCACACACAGAGCCTTCTGTCCCTGGGCCTAAACATAGCTAGTTCTCGGCTAGTTTTCCTTTCCTTTGTGTGTCTTTTTTCCACTCCGTCTTCTCTAGTTTTTCCAGCCTTCCTTTTTCCCCCCCATCCTCCTCTCCTCCCACCCTCCCTTTTGGCATCGAGACCCCCAAACACACCAGGAGGGGGGGACAGACGACACTGAGGCCTGCCCCTTGTGGGCCCTTGCCTTGAGGATCAAACTCCTCCCTCCTCCAATCATCATCTTTTAATGACCCCATAATCCCTTGCAGGGTGGAGTCTAGGCAACTGAACGGAACAGTGTTTACTGGCCGGATGCCTTTCTTGTTGCCAATGAGGAGTTTTATTCAGCAGATAATATTCTCAATTGTGCCCAGAGAGAGAAATTTCTCCGTCTACCTAGGATCGAACTCACCGCCTCCTGATTTGTGAGGGGAGAGCTCCACACCACTTGACGCCCCCTCCCCTCCAATAATGAGCATTATTTTAATGCACCTGGATTTCCATCTTAGGCAGCAAAGGCTCCCGATACAACACACAGATGGGTCCTTGACTTACAACGGTTTCGTTTAGTGATGGTCTGGAGTTACGAGGGCACTAAAAGAGCGACTGGTGATTGTTTTTCCACACTTAACGGCCGTTGCTGCAACCCTCCCGAAATTCAGACGCTGGGCCACCGCCTCCCATTTACGATGGTCGCAGGGGAGTCACACGTGATCCCCCTTTTGTGACCTGATGGGTGACTGATGACCGTTTTTCACACTTAACGATTCGTTTTTAAGACGGCCGCAGCGTCCCAGAGTCACGTTATCCCCTTTTGCGACAAGCAAAGTCAACGGGGAAGTTGGATTCACTTCAACAACCGCATCCTTAACTTCACAACTGCAGCGATTCATTTAACAGCTCTGGCAAAACAGGGGTGAAATCTACTTACCTTCCCAACCCTCTGCACATGCGTAAATGCTTCTGTGCATGCGCAGAGGGTAAAAAATAAGGTTAAAACTAGGAAGTAACGACCGGGCGGGTGGGCGGAGCATCGCACCATCGTTCCCGGTTCTCCGAACCACCAGCCGCCATCACTCCCGGTTCTCCGAACCACCAGCCGCCATCACTCCCGGTTCTCCGAACCACCGGCCGCCATCGCTACCGGTTCTCTGAACCACCGGCCGCTGTCACTACCAGTTCTCGAAACCACCGGCTGCCAACTCTACCGGCTTGGCCAAACCGGTCCGAACCGGGAGCATTTCACCCCTGGGCAAAGGTCTCCATTAGCAACCAAAACTCAGGGCTCAATTGCGGTCGCATGTCGAGGATCGCCTGGACTAAGAATTAGAATAAACCATCCTTTTTCTAAATTTGCAATTGCCAGCCATTTTAAAAGGCCCAGGGTTGCAAAGACTGACTCTCGTCCCAAAACAGGACCGTAACAGTTAACAGTCTTGGATGGGACCATCCAGTCCAAACGCCTGCTAACACAGGAGACCTGGGATTCGAACCGCCGAACTGCCAACCTTTCTGATAGACGAACTCAGTGTTTTAGCCACTGAGCCACCTAGCCACATTACGATAATCTGGGGCAAAAAATAAAATAAAAGAGAGGCTGATTTATTGAAAATTATTTTGGGTGCACCTGCGAAGAAACACCGTTTCCCAAATCCGGCGAAAAGACCCGTCTTCCCTTTGTGTGTCTCCCCGTGGGTTATTTTTTTCCCCTTCCTTTTTTTGGGCAGATGTTTTGTTAAAATGCCTGCGGAGGTTGCCACCTAGCTTGCGAAAAATGAATTTTTTTTTCTTTTATCCACCACCTCTTCCTCTCCCCCTCCGGAGCTGAGCAGGTGGCGGGCGCAATCTTTTCAAATTTCCATTTTTCTGTGAAAATGTTATTGCCGTTAACGTCCACTGCTTCGTCCCTTTAGAAAAATACCCTGAAGTCTCAAATCTGCAATTCAACCTGATTTAATTTCATTTCATTTTTTTTAAATTTGTAAGGGCTGCTGCCCTCTACTGCCAACAAGCAGAGTACTAATAATCTCGGCCTGTAATAGTAACAAAGTCGGACGGGATCTTGGAGGTCATCCAGTCCAACCTCCTGCTCTCACTAGACACCTCTACTATTTCTGCTAAGTACCTATCCAGGGTCCTTCTGCTGCTTTTGGACTAGGGCTCCCATCATCCTGGCACCAGGGGACATGAAGAGCTGTACTCCTCAAACCTTCGAACGATTCCAGGAAGTCCTCGATTTAACGACTGCAGTTGGGAGCAGCACTCAATGCGGTCGTTCAACGAGTCGTGCCAGATTTCACCATTTTTCGCTGCGGTTGTTAAGCGAATCACATCGCCGTTAAGCGAAGGTGCTTCCCTTCCCCCGCTGATTTTGCTTCCTGGGATGATCACAACTGTCATAAAAAAAGGGGGGGGGGGATCATGCGATTCTCTTTTGTGACGAGCAGAGTCAACAGGGAAGCCAGATTCATTTAACAACCTAACTTAAACCATTTCGGTGCTTCGCTTAACAACAGCGGCCAGAAAGGTTCATAAAATGGGACAAAACTCACTTAACACAAACGTCTCGCTTAACGACAGGAATCTGGGGTTCAATGGTGGCCGTAAGTCGAGGATTACCTGAACTCAGATCCCTTCCTGAGTGATCAACCATGGGGAAAATAGGAATCCTGTTTGGGAACGCCGGGGGAAAATTCAGCCACTGCGGAGAAAACTTTCTTAAAAACAAAATACATACAGAACACACCTCCACGAATTTTGTTCTGCCCATCGCAGAGTTTTATAAACTTTTATCATGCTTGCAAGAAAACCCAAAATCTCTCAAGGAAGTCATCGTAGAAAAAAAAAAAAATCGAAAATGGAATTATCTTCCCATCCTCATCCCACTCAAAACTCTTTTTAACACTTCAAATTTTAAAATATTGGTTTTTTTTTTCGTCTCTACTGTTCCATCTTTTGTCGCTTTCCAGCAATGTAGAGCCAAACTGGATTTTAGGGCTTCTCAACTTTAGACGCTTGGAAGATGAGTGAACTACAACTCCCAGAATTCCTCAGCCAGCGTGGAATTCTGGGAGTTGAAGTCCACCCATCTTCAAACAACCAAAAATACTGAATATTTCAATATTGGGAAATATTGAATTGTTCTAGATTGGTGCTTCTCAACCTTAAGCCGCTTCGAAGATGGGTGGACTACAACTCCCAGAATTCCTCCCAGTCAGCATGGAATGCTGGGACTTGAAGTCCGTCCATCTTGAAGCATACTGGCCAGGGAATTCTGGGAGTTGAAATCCACCCATCTTCAAGCACCCGAGGTTGAGAAATACTGGATTTGTTCTAGATCGGCCCTTCTCAACTTTAGACCTAGCTTGGAAGATAGGTGAACTAAAACTCCCAGAATTCCTCCCACTCAGCATGGGAATGCTGGGACTTGAAGTCCATTCATCTAAGCATGCTGGCTGGAGAATCCTGGGAGTTGAAGTTCACCCATCTTCAAGCAATATAAAAAAAACACCATTCTAGATACACCATCTTGGCAAGACCACCACTGGAGACAGAAAATCCGTATTTTGTGCGGGAAAGGATCAAAACTCAACCAACACAAGTAAATCCCGAACTGCAGAACTGTCCCTATAAGTTAAGACCCCCCCAAATCTACACACAGATTTCGGAGTTGTGGACAAGCGTCAACTCGGACAGCTGGCCGGCTTCCGCTGCTCCTGGGCAGGAAAGTCCCGAGTGCGAATAACCTACTGCCTTTCGCTTCATTCTTCCAAGGGGACAGATCCCCCCCGCTTGTCCTCCTCCGTGGAAAGCCCCCCCATGCTGGAATTTTGGGGGAGGGGGGCCTGGAAGAGACAGAACTAGAGGAGTGGTGAAATTTCGGTGGAGGGGGGGGGAGAAACCAAAACTTAGGAAAAAAGGAGGAACTGCACCCCAAAGTCTCATCTCCGTTTAATGCACCAACTGGGCCGTCAACCAGTACAAAACTAACGGCTGGAAGGCAGCGGCTCCTAGCGTGATGTACATCTGCGCCCGGCCGGTAGTCCGGCTCAGTCCGTCTTGCACCACGGAAGTGAGGATTTTCATCCGTAAAGAGCGAACCTGGGTAAGACAAACACCGGAAGCATATTTAGATAGGCACCTGGTTCCTCAACTACATCTCTCGGCGCCTGGCTGGCTTGAGCGTCGAATTCCCATGCGCCAAAGGGATGGGATATGAAATCCACCTCGGCTCGATTTTGGTTTTTAACCTTGCGTTTATGATTTTTAAATAACTCAAGGCGGCGGATCCATCTAATCTTCCTTCCTTCCTCCCTCCTTCCCTGGAACAACAACCTAGTGAAGTGGGTTGGGCTGAGGGAGAGGGGGGGTGGGGACTGCCCCCAAAGTCACCAAGTCACTGGCACCATCCTGAATACAGCTGGACTCACCATGAAATACATAAGAGAACAGGAAGCCCACGCCAGAGTGATGTAGTAGCCATTGAGGCCAAAAACCAAGCCCCCGACCACAGTGAGGATCATCCTGGAGGGGAAAAACAAGAGGATTGTGGATGTGTCTGTGTGCGATTAACACATCGTAACAAATTGGGCGGGAATTAACATTTACACCCAAGAGCAAAAACGAACATTTCTCCCAATGTTGATTTACAGCAAGGAAATTACAGCAAGAACCTTTATTTAACGGACATCTGATTCAACGGACAAATCCTTCTGAAATAACAGACGGGTTTATTCTATCCGTAACGGTCTTAAGCGGCGCTTACATTTAATTTTTAATAAAGTTAATTTCTGCCATATTAAACGCCCACATCAATACGCAAGAAACGCGGTTGACGTTCTTGGCACAACAACCTCTTGCTGCCAAGAAGTACTTTTGGGATTTAATGGACTCTCTCTCCTAATTGGTCCGTTAAATCAGGAACTTGTTGTCGGTTGGAAACAAGAGTCTAATTCAGGAAGCTTGGGTCCATGGGGGCTTCTGGGAAACAGAGTCTAATCCGTGAAACAGGGAGAACTCACCCAACGTATTTATAGCCGCAGTAAGCCAGAAGGTCAAACGTGCCCAGATCACTTTGGACCGTAGCAAGGTAGAGACCCAGGAGAAGGGCGAGAACTTCGATCACCATCCACACAAAGGCCGTGCTAGCGCACATCCCGAGAACCTCCGGGGAAAACCTGGCAGAAAAAAAATGAAGCCTGAACAATTCCCAGTCTGGCTGTTGTGACCTAGGCTTACGGAGTCATTTACAATACACAATTAGTCCCAAAAATTGTAACATTTTACAATTTTATTGTAGCAGCTGAGAATTACGTTCATTCTCAGCTGAGTCCCAATTAGTTGCAAAAAAAAAAAGTCCTTCGGAAGAAGTCCTGCGAGGTAATCACCAACCTTTATCTTCTTTGACATGTTGCCAAAGGCCTTACTTGGCAAAGCCCCACAGAGTATAAAAACAAACAAGAGATGCCGACTGGAAACAGAGATAGCAATGTTGCTATCCTGCCAAAGGCCCAAGTGCCTTTGTTTCTCTTTTAAGCCTTATGGGAAGGGCCAATCATCTCCTGGCCTTACTCCTGAGTCGTCCCTTTTGCTTTAGCTGCTCTTGCCTTCCGGCAGCTTTGCACACGCGTGCACTAGGAACAGGCTCCTCTTGTTCCACCGTCTGACTGTGGGGGATCCGGAGTCCGTACATCACTCCCAGATGGCCCTGGCCCCATCTCTGCCTCTGACGCAGAGCCCTCGCCCTCTGTCGGAGGCAGAGAGGGAGCTAGACAGCAGTGAGGAACAGCTGGAGCCTGTTCCTAGTCTGTGCATGCATAGAGCTGGCACAAGACAAGAATGGCAGCAAGGAAGGTCGTAAAATAGGGTAAAACACACTTAACGACATAAATTTTGGGCTTGGTTGTGGTCGTAAATCGAGGACCATCTGTAATCTGTTCCCTGCCAAATTCTACATTGTGTCCAGCCTTAAATCCTGCACCCACAACTCAAATTAACCCCTAATCTTCACCGTTTACCGTTAAGATGTGAAAATGGGAAAGGGGTAGAGTTTTCCTTACCGTTTCTGTATCCCAAGTGCCATTCCAGCCAGCAAAATATATGTAATGAAGGCCATACCTGTGAAGAAGAAATATATATATATATATTAAAAAAGGCTCCAGATTTTGGAGGTTGAAGGTGGTTTTTTTTTTTTAAATAGAAGAACTACAATATTGTGATTTTTTTTAAAAGAGCAATTCCATCAGTTTGATTTCCCAGAGACTTTTATTAATTAAAAATACAAAACGGTGCCTTGTGGTAACTTTTTGTTCCATTAAACAAGTCGAGATTTTAAAAAAGAAATAAAATTCCTCCCAACCAAACCTGAACTAGCAATCTGATTCCTAAATTAAACCCATTTTATGCATTTATGTTCGAGAAGAGTCAGGCTGCCCAACTCAAAACAGTGCAGACTGTATAGCCTTAAAAAAAAGAAACGATAACTCAGAATGTAAAAAAAAAAAAATTACTCATATACTTCAATATATAATAAATCATTCTAATAATCATAAAAGTCTAATAAATATCTACATAGCCCATGACTTACAACTGGTCCTTTAATGACAGTTCAAGTTATGACAGAATATCATTAAATATAATAAAATATAATAAATATAATGTAATATAATAAAATAAGAATCAATAAAATATAATAAAATAAAATAAAATAAAAATTAGTCATATACTTCAATATATAATAAATATATCTAATAATCACAGAAGTCTAATAAATATCTACATAGCCCATGACTTACGACTGGTCCTTTAATGACCGTTCAGAGTTATGACAGCCTCAGAATAAATAAAATAATAAAATAAAATAAAATAATAAAATAAAATAAAATAAAATAAAATAAAATAAAATAAAATAAAATAAAATAAAATAAAATAAAATAAAATAAAATAATAAAATAAAAAAATAAAATAAAATAAAATAAAATAAAATAAAATAAAATAATAAAATAATAGAATAGAATAGAATAGAATAGAATAGAAAAGAAAAGAAAAGAAGAAAAGAAAAGAAAAGAAAAGAAAAGAAAAGAAAAGAAAAGAAAAGAAAAGAAAAGAAAAGAAAATACAACTCACTGGGAATATAAAGATCCGGAGCGTTGATGTCCTGGCGAGGAGTCAGAGGAATATCGCGATGATAACGAACTTCCCAATTCTACAAAAAGAATAATAATTATTATTATTTATGCATTTGCATTCCAGCAGTTTCTTGCAATCAAGTCCCGCTTGGAGGTTCCCCCCACCCTCCACCCCATAATTGTAACTAAAAAATTATGGATTTTATTCTTATCCAATCTAAGTTTTTTAGTTGAACTTTTCAGTTCAACTAAACTCAGTTTTCTTTCTTTCTTTCTTCAGATATCCAATTAGCACCCAACAGATTCCTCGGATGCGTTTATTTTCCCTGATTTCTCTTTCCAGTGGCAATGAGTTCCCCGGGTTAACCGAGCTAAGTGAATAAATACGCATTTGCCGATTGAACCCGACGAGACTCGAACGGGGCAATAAAGGCGGATCGCTTTGATTTTTGACATGCCTCCTATACATAGTCCTCGACTTATAACCATTCACTTAGCGAGCGTTCGGAATTACAAGAGCACTGAAAAGCCTCACACTTACGACCATCACAGCATTCTTAAGTCGTGTGTGATCAAAACTTGGTCGCTTGGCAACCCGCATGTCTCTACAACGGCTGCAGCATCCAATGATCACCATTCGTGGCCTTCCCAGCACCAGCTTCCAATAAAAGCAAGGGAGGAAACCGGATTCGCTTAAGGACCGCACGATTCCATTAACGACGGCCCGTGATTCGCTTAACCGCCAGGACAATAAAAATCCCCAAACGACCGCCTTGCTTAACAATGGAAATTCTTTTTTAAAAATCCACCAAACTCAGACCAAGATCACTACTAGCCAAATACTCTGTTTATGCTATTCTATTCTATTCTTCTTTCTTTCTTTCTTTCTTTCTTTCTTTCTTTCTTTCTTTCTTTCTTTCTTTCTTTCTTTCTTTCTTTCTTTCTTTCTTTCTTTCTTTCTTTCTTTCTTTACCTGGTGCACGTAAGGGAAGATTAATAAACCTAATTTTTTCATCACGTATGTGGTGTCCACCGCAAAGAAGTATTTAAGCTTGTTGATAGAAACAAATCTGTGAATCTGCAAGGGAAAAAAAAAAAACAAAATAAAACAGATTTATTTATTAAATTTACAGGACACCTGTCTCACTAGGGCAAAGGTCAGCAACTTGCAGCTCTGGAGCTGCATGTGGCTCTTTGGACTCTCTTCTGTGGTTCCCTGTCGGGTGATCCCACCATTAGCTGGCCCCGCCCCTCGCCCTCCCCTCCCAGTCACTCCTCACCTGGTCTGAGAAGGTAAGGGGGCCGGTGGGGGAATATAGAAGCGGCCAGGGCAGAGACAGAGAGATACAGAGAGAGAGAGAGAGTCATAGATACAGAGAGAGGGAAGAGAGAGAGAGACAGATACAGAGAGAGGGGGAGAGAGAGAGAGTCATAGATACAGAGAGAGGGGGAGAGAGAGAGACAGATACAGAGAGAGAGGGGAGAGGGGGGAGAGGGAGAGAGAGAGATGTCAAAAGGATTTCATCATCTATCCATCCATCCGTCTATCATCTATCCATCCATCTATCCCTTTTATTCTATGGTCTATGTTTTCCATGTATTCCATTACTTCTATTATTCCATCTTCTATAAACATAAGCGAAAGGACCAAAATAAAGGGCAAAAGGGAGATTTGGAAAAGTATATTATATAATTTTAAAGGAACGCTTTCTAAAATAAAGGATGTAACAATTGTGCCTCTCTCTCTCTCCCCCCTTCCCCAATGTTTTTTTTTTTTTTTTAAAAAGAATTCTCAGTTTTATTCCTTTACCTCTTTATGGACAATGTCTTTCCCCTGGGACGCAATGGTGGAGCCGTAAGCCATGGCAACATTAGCAACCGGGTCAGCAAATATCTGGTTGAAGCTCATGTCAATCCCAGGTGGGGGATATCCCGCCTGGGGCAGCCCGTAGCCAGAGCTGGTGTCATCGAAAAGTTGGGGGGCATCTGGAGATTGTGGCACTGTGGGGATCCTGGCCCTATGTTTGGAGCCTGTAAGGGGGGGGGGGGAGAAAAAAATTAGGAAGAAGTAGAAGAAGGGAACAACGTAGCCAGCAGCCCTCAACTTTGAACAGTCACTAAATGAACTATGGTTAGTCGAAGACTAGTCGTAAATAGGATACAACCAAGGATTCGCACTCGGCACAGGACCGAATGCGTCTGTGAGATTTACCAAATCGACTTTATAAAGTTTTGATTTATTATTCAGTTGATAAGCTGCCTCTCCCAAAGGGTCTCCGGGCGGCTGGCAAGGCAGGAAAAGAAGAAATATTTTCATCTTTATTTCAATGATGTATTTTATTTTTTATTTATTCTGCTTCTAGGCCACCTCCAGTCCTCCATGCAACACGCACCCAGCCACGTTAGAAAACCATCAATAAACAACCCAAAATGTAATCTGGCACCACCCCGAACGGGATTCCCCCCCTCCCCCACCGCCCTGCCCCCAAAATTGGGGGTGCAAACTTCCCCCCCCCAAATTAATTAATATTAATTCCCCCCAACTGACTCAAGTGGGCGGGGTTGACTTGATTGGATTCAAAGCCCGGAGTTCAATAATAAAAAAAAAACAGCACCCCTTTGCCAGCCGGATTTGGGGATCCAGAAGGATCTTGGGATCCACTGGGATCCACTGGAATGGAAGGGCCTCGATGTCGAGGCTCCCTCTTCAAAAGCAACAGGCGGGAAGGGGGGAGATCATGCTGGATCTCCTCCCGGCCTTAAAAGCCCCCCTCCAAAAAAACCCCCACTTCTACCCCACTCGATCTCCCCTGAGGATCCACCCAGCCTGCTCCCCTCCCCTCCCCTTTTCCCCCTACCTGGACCCCCATATCCAGGGGGATAAGCCATGGCGCCCCCTTCAATCGCTTCCCACCGGAGGCGATCCACAGGATCGAAGGTCCTTAATAAAACAAATAAATTAAAAAAAAAACCAAATAAATAAGCCAGAGCAGCAAAGTTGCGAAGAGATCAAAAAAAAAAAAAAGAGAGAGAGAGAGAGAGAAGAGAAAGGTTCTAAGCCACGTCCTCAAAGGCGCCGGCGCGGCCAAAAGCGGCCGCTCTCATTGGCTGCCGCTGTATCCTTTCGCAGGCTCCGCGCTCTGATTGGCGGAGGATGTATCCATTTTCGGCCCCGCGGACGTTCCAAAGGGGCGGAGTTGGCTCGCTGGCGTTTCTTAAGCCTGTTCGGCGCACGCGCAGAAGGAGGGTGGGGGAAAAAAAAAACAAAACGATGTTGGAAGGCGTTTCCCGGCAGCTTGAGTGGCAGCCGAGGCTTCCATTGCAAAGGGAGGCAGGCAGGCAGGGGATGATGGGAGTTGTGGTCTAGCTAGCCTTGCTGGGAGAGCGACAGATAGGAAGAGGCGGCGGGATGCAAAAAAAAAACCCAAACAAACAAACAAAAGTGGGTTTTTTTATTTTTTATTTTTTAATTACGGAGGCTCGCTCTGATTGGCTGAGCCACAACTCCAGGAAATATGGCCGATCAGCGAGTGCTGCTGGGAGTTGTAGTTCAGCAAGGCCATTATTCACTAAGTCTTAGTCTTAAAACCAGGTATCTCCAAACTTGGCAACTTTAAGACTTGTGGACTTCAACTCCCAGAATTCCCCAGCCAGGGAATTCTGGGAGTTGAAGTCCATGAGCCGTGCCAGTTGGGGAATTCTGGGAATTGAAGTCCACGAGTCTTAAAATTGCCAGTTTTGGAATCATATTCTTCATTTAATGACCCTATAATCTCTTCTGGGGTGGAGTCTGGCAACTGAATGGAGCTAGTAGTGTTTTATTGGCCGGATGCCTTTCCTGTCGCCAGTGCGGAGTTTTGTCCAGCAGATAATATTCTCATTGTGCCCAGAGAGAAAGAGAGAAATATCTGCCTCTACCTAGGATTGAACTCACAGCCTCCTAATTGTGTGAGGCAAGAGGCTCCACCTCTAGGCACCACTCCAATTTTGGAATCATAACCCAGATTTTTTTTTTTTAATGTAGTGTTTGACTTGTTTTCAAAATGAAATTTTTCACTTTATATATATGTGTGTGTGTGTGTGTGTGTAAAGAAAGAAGCAGACATCCTGCGAGCTCCGGAACTTAAAATTTTAAAATAATTAGAATTTTATTTGAGTAAGCTTTCGTTTGGCCCTTGCTCGTGTAATAAGCCCTTCCAGCCATCTCCCGTCAGCAGATGGCTGACGAAAGCTTAATCAAATAAAATTCTAATTATTTTAAAATTTTAAGTTCCGGAGCTCGCAGGATGTCTGCTTCTTTATATATCATGTATATGTATATGTTCTGGACCATCCAGCCTGTTTTGCTCCTACACGTCTAGTCCTCGATCTTACGACCGTTTGTTTAGCAATCATTCAAGGTAGGATGATGCTGGAAAAAGTGACCCATAACCAGTCCTCGGACTCACAACTACTGCAACAACTCTGTAATTGTGTAAATTGTGACCTTCCCAGCCGGCTTTCGACAAGCAAACTCAATGGGAGAAACTGGATTCGTTTAATGACTATATAATCATTCACTTAACAACCGCAGCAAAAAACATTGTAATACCACATATCCCTTAACAACTGCCTAACTCCCCAATGGATGTATATAGAAGCGTCCTCGACTTACGACCACAGTTTGAGTCCAACATTTGTTGTAAAGGGAGACATTTGTTAAGGGAGTTTTGCTCCATTTTATGACTTTCCTTAGTTGCCGCAGTTGTTCAGTGACTCACTGCGGTTGTTAAATTAGCAACACGGTTGTTCACTGAATCGGCAATTGACGTCGCTTATCCGAAGGTCGCCCAAGAAGGGAATCCCATGACCTTGGGCTGCAGCGACGGTCATAAGTACGGACAGGTTTTGAACGGTAGTGCAAATGTCCTATAGCGCTGTGTTTTTGACACCACACTGGGTGTCAAAATCCCACTTCTGACTACCTGTATATGTATAGTGTTTGTGTAAAAGCAGATACTATGAATTGAAAAAAATAAAACGCATTGCTTGCTGACATTCCAGATCCAAACATTTAACATTAGACAATACAGATTGTTTCCCGTTTATGAATGCCTTGTTGTGAAATTTGTTAGCTGTTTGTCTCCCGATTTATTTATTTATTTTTTTAGCCATCCTAAACTCAACTCGGTTCTCTTTCTCCTCAATTCATTCATCCATTTCCAAATCTAAACCCAGGTTTGTTGGCAACCTGACATTGCCATCTATGGAATGTCGCCGGAAACGGAAAGGCGGTTTTTAAAACATCCCGCAGGAATTCAGCCGGCTAAGCTTCGATCCCATGATCCAAGAATTTGTGAATCTCCCCTGCTCGCCATTCGCTTAACGGCTTCGTGCTTCCAGGAGCAATGTGAGATCGCAGGTGTCTCTTCCTTTTAAAGAGGAAGAGACAGTTAAAAGGAAGAAACAGCTGCGATCTCACATTGCTCCTGGAAGCACGAAGCTGACAACACCAGCCTGAAGATGACGAATGAGACTTCGTCGAAACGTCGCCAAGACACTTCCAATTTTACGTGGGAGAAGACCCGAATAACCAAAGATCTACATATAAACACCCGCGAAAACCTCAGAAAACACACACACACACACACACATATATATAAATCCATTTTGTTGTAGTTTAAAAGCCTGCCCCCTTTTTAAACAATAACAAACTGGATCTTTCTTTGAAAAAAAAATACATTTTATTGATGATCTTCATTAAGTGACCCTGGTGTAGAATTCCCCCGAAGATCCACCAGAGGTCATGCTGAATGGAAATTGAGCCCCTGAAAATCCACCAGAGATCATCCTGAAGTGAAAAACAGTAAGATTTCTACCCAATTTTAATAGGGTTGTGTTTGCAGAACAGATCTAGCTTACTCTTCTTGCCCTCACAATTTTTAAGATGGCAGGACTTCAACTCCCAGAATTCTCTAGTTAGCATGCCGACTAGGGAATTCTGGGAGTTTTGCAGCCAGCATGCTAGGAAATTCTTGGGGTTGAGGTCCGCCTATTTTAAAGTTGCTAAAGTTGAGAAATACGAGTCTAAGACTACATTTCCATGGACCAATAGGGGTAAAAGCCGGTTTGGGAATTCTGGGAGTTGAAGTATAGAAGCATGATGGTTGGGGAATTCTGGGAGTTGAAGTCCTCATATCTCAAAGCATGATGGTTGGGGAATTCTGGGAATTGAAGTCTCAAAGCATGATGGTTGGGGAATTCTGGGAGTTGACGTCCTCATATCTCAAAGCATGATGATGATTGGGGAATTCTGGGAGTTGAAGTCCCAGAATTACTTGTTACTTGTCCGAGCTTCTGCCAACCTAGCAGTTCGAAAGCAGGTAAAAAAAGATGCAAGTAGAAAAATAGGGACCCCCTTTGGTGGGAAGGGAAGAGCGTTCCATGCGCCTTTGGCGTGGAGTCATGCCAGCCACAGGACCACAGAGACATCTTCGGACAGCGCTGGCTCTTCGGCTTGGAAACGGAGATGAGCAGCGCCCCCTAGAGTCAGGAACAAACTAGTACATATGCCCCCCGGGGATCCTTTTTACCTTTATAAATACAAATCCTTCCATATGTTTTATTTGCATTGATTTTATTTGAATGAGATTCCAAGGACTCATAAAAAGAATCCCTCTTTTGACCCAGGTTTGCATTCCGACGTGCAAGGAAGGGAAGAAGGGGAGGGAGGGACACGTGGGGACCCAGCCTTCCCTCTGCCTGCCTGCCTGCCTGCCTGCCTGCCAAGTCATCGGGGCCGAAAGAAAGCGAGCGAAGGAGCCAGATGAGCAAGGCGCAAGGCAAGGCAGAGCATCTTCCTTAAAGGCTGCTGGACCATCCAGGGCAATCGGGAAGGGGGCTGGTGGGGGCCGTCGGGCTTTGTGTTTTCCAGCCCCGCCGTGGAGGGCGGAGCCGTTGCCCCCGCCGCCAAAAGTCCACGGGCGTCCGGGCAGGTGGGCGCCAGGCTAGGGCGCGCCAAGGGTGACTGTCCCTCATGCAGCCCCGTTGCGGGGATTGCGGGAGGCGGCACAGCTGGAGCCGCTGCGGGGCCGGCCAGCCCCACTCCCGAGCCTAAGATGCGGCCGGGGCGCCTGCTTGGCGGCGCCACGCGTGAACTATGCCAGGCGTGGGGGCAGAAGACGGCGGGCAGCAACCGGGCGCGGGAGAGCTACCCACGCTCACCCCGGCTGGGGGACCCCCTCGGGAAGAGGTAAGTGACAGTCTCACCTGCGTGGGGTGGGTGAGTTGGGGGTAGGAACGGGGGAGGGGGAGAGGAAGGGAGAAAGGGAAGGGGAAAGGAAAAAGGGAGATGGGAAAGAAAGAAAGGGAAGCATAGGCGGGGAAAAAAGAAGGGGAAGAGAAGGAGAGGAAAGAAAAGAAAAAAGGGAAGGAGAGGAAAAGGACAGAAAAAAGGGGGAAGAGAAGGGGAGGAGAGGAAAGGAAAGGGGAAGGATGGAAAAGAAAAAAGGGGAAGAGAAGGGGAGAAGAGGAAAGGAAAGGGGAAGGATGGAAAAGAGAAAAGAAGGGAGAGAGAAAGGGAGGGGAGAAGAAAGAAAAAGAAGAACGGAAAAGGAAGGAAGAGAAGGGAAGGAAAAGAAGAAAAGGCAGCCAAGAGGAACGAAAGGAAAGAAGGAAAGATAGATTTTTTTTAAAAAAAACAAAACACCCGAATCGCTTTTGCGCTGCGCCCTGAGCGCACAGCTTTGGAGACGAGTCCCCCTTGCCAAGCGGCGCCTCCAAAATCCGGTGGTTTGCGGGATGGAAGGGGGGGGCGATGCCAGCTTTCGGGGTTTAAAAGCCGGGGTTCGGCCCTCTGCTTTTCTGTCCTTCCCCCCCCCCTTTTATTTATTTTTTCCTAAAGGGGGAGGCGGGGCGTGGGGGGGGGAAACAAGAGTGATTTTGCTGCATGGAACACGTGTCCCTTTGTGCATTATTAATAGCTCTACGGGGGTTAAAAATAAACCTGGGTTTCTGCGGGGGGGGGTCCAGCGGAGGGGGGGAGGAGGAGAAAGGTGGCATCTCGGGGGGGGGGGCTCTCCTTGGGGCCCCTTGCATCCTCCTCGCCCCCCCCCCAAGAAGGGGTCCTTCTATTTGCAAGAGGGCGCCCGCCGGTGCGTAAAAGAGGCACCCCCGCTTTTTCTCGGGATTCCCAGGGAAGAGGAAGGAAAAGGAAGGGGATCTGCAGGGAAAGCGGCGCCTTTTGCCACCGGCTGGTGTGTGTACGTGTGTGTGTGTGTGTGTGCGCGCGCGTGGAAGGGAGGGCACGCGTGAAGTTCTGCATTGCACCACAGTCCGCCCGGCCGCGCGTCCTTCGCCACTCTCTCTCCGCTTGGATGCTCTTGGCGGCGGAGGAACAAAAAAGCCAGCAGGATTTGGGGGGGGGGGGCGAGGTGGGAAGAGGTGTTTTTTTGTGGGTGTTGGGACCCGCCCCCCTTCTTTTCCCCCACATCTGGCAATTTTTATTTTTAGTTTTTCCCTGCAGGAAATATATATATATATACATATATATGCTCCAGCCCTCCCCGACCCGAAAAAGACTTTTAGGAACAAGGATAGGGGTCTCCCCTCTTTTGCATGCCCGCAAGACTCCCCTGCCTGGCAGGGGATGAAGGGAACTGTAGTCCAGCCCTTCTGGCGGGGTGGGGTGGGGGGTGCCAAGTTGGAAACAAGAAACAGCTTCTTGGGACAAAAGGCTGGGCCGAGCTTTGGAAGAAGAAGGATATTGGGGAGGGGGCTTTTGGGGGAAAGGGGAGGGGGAATGGGCAAGCCAAGCAACTTGGAAGTTGCCAGGGTTAAAAATCAGGGCCCACCACCCACCCACCCACCCATCCACCCAGCAGGGATTTTGATGGCCAAAACCGTCAGATCGGTTCAGTGAATAAATAAATAGAGAGACCACCGCTGCATCTGAGGCTGCCTTGCTTTCTTCCTTGAAGTGAATTATTAAGGCAAAGAGGAAGATTGAAACCTCCCTCCCCCCCCCCATGCTTTTAAAAAATTAAAAAAAAAAATCCCCCTCACCATCTTAAAAGCCATTTGCTGTTGGCAGTCTCCCAAAAAATTCCCTTTGCCAGAGACCCCTTTTGCAATGCCCTGGGGAGACATGAAAAACATGGGGGAATGATCGAAGGGGTGTGTGTGTGTGTGTGTGTGTGTAAAAGTGATGGAACTCCTTTCCAGCTGGTCCCCACCCCCACCAAACCCCACCCCATAGGGTCAGATCCACTGTGAAGCTGGCCTGGTATAGTTTGTTTCATTCCTTTATTCCTTCGGATCGGTTTCTAGGGTAGTTTAGCTCAACCAAAATAACCCTGAAATTCTAAAACCGTTTTTTTTTAAATTAAAAAAAAAAAACATAAAACAGTAAAAGCATTCTCAAACAAAGAGTTGGAATGGAATAGTTGGAATTCCCTTGGACAGTCTCTCTTTCTTTTTTTCCTCTCTTTCTCTCTCTCTCTCTCTCTCTCTTTTTCCCTTTCTTCTCCCTCCCTCTCTCTCTTTTTATCTGCCTCTCTCTTTCACCCTCTTTCTCTTTCTTTTCTCTGTCTCTCTTTCTTTCTTTGTCTCTTTCTCTATCTCTCTGTCTTTTTTCCTTCTTCCTGTCTTCTCTCTCTCTCTTTTCTCTCTTTTTCTCTCTATCCTTTTCCCTCTTTTCCTTCTCTCTCTTGTTCTCTTTTTATCTGTTTCTCTTTTACCCTCTATCTCTTTCTGTCTTTTCTCTCTGTCTCTCTTTTTTCCTTCTTTCTATTTTCTCTCTTTTTCTCTTCTCTCTCTTTTTCTTTTTCCTTTCCCACTTTTATCTCTCTTTTTATCTGTCTCTCTTTCACCCTCTTTCTCTTTATCTCTATTTCTGTCTTTCTTTTCTCTGACTCTCTGTTTCTTTGTCTCTCTCTCTCTCTCTGTGTCTTTCTTTTATCCTTTCTGTTTTCTCTATTTTTTCTTTCTCTTTTTTATCTCTTTTTCTTTCCCCACTTTTCTCTCTCTCTCGCTCGCTCTCTTTTTATCTGTCTCTCTTTCACCCTCTTTCTCTTTATCTCTATTTCCCTCTTTCTTTCTTTTCTTTCTGTCTCTCTCTCTGCTTCTTTCTTTCTTTTTCTCTCTTTGTGTCTCTCTCTTTCTCAGCTAGAGGCTGGATACTTGCAGGAAGTTAAATGCAGCATATTCCTAACACTTTCATTCAAGCTTGCTTCCGGCTAGATATGTTTATATGGCAGGTGGTCCCAGCGAAATGGAACCTCCCTATGCAGAAGCAGTCTATCCTGGCAGACCAGAGAGCTGTAGGCTTCCTCCGGAGTGCCTTTTAGCTTCCATGGGAAACAGACGCCGAGCCTTATTTTGTCTAGCTTCAACGTCCTGTTTATATCCCTAAACTGTGACCATGTTAGAGTCTGGACTCCACGCCCCCAGTGCGAACGGCGCGATGTGTGTCTGAAAGCACAATTGCAGGGTGTCTGGCATTTCAACCCCAAGCTGGTTGTTAAGTCGGGGGCTCCCCACCCCCCCCCCCACGCCCGTCTGCTGTGATCCTGGAATACTGAAAGGCCGAAGAAATTGGCACCATTTCAAGGGTTCAGTTTGGCGTGCCATTTTTTTTTTTTCTCCTTTCCGTCCTCTATGTTAGAAACACGGGGGCATCCGTGAAATGGAATTAAGGTTAACAGGTAGTCCTCGACTTACGGCGGTTCGCTTAGTGACCGTTCGCAGTGACCTTTTTAAAAAAACACTTACGAACAACGCAGCCTCTCCCCCCCACCCCCACCCCCCGCCGGCTGGTCACGAGATTGACATTCGGATGCTGGACCGCTGACTCGCATTTATGACGGTCGCGGGGTCTCCCTGGGTCACGGGATTCCCCCTTTTTGCGATCTTCCAACAAGCACAGTCAAGGGGGAAAGCCGATTCATTTAACCGCCGGGTGACTCAATTAACAAGAGCGGCAATTCACTTAACAAAAGGGGGGGAGGGGCAAAAAAAGTCGTAAAATGGGGCTGAACAAATTTCTCACATACATTTGCGGTCGTACCTTGAGGACTACCTGTACTGGTTTGGCGGTGGTGGTGGGGTGATCTCAGATCTTTGTGGGAAGGGGCGGGTGTGTAACCAGTTGTTCTACCTTACTCTCTTTTCCATCCCTTTCTCTCTCTCGACCCGCAGCAACGTCCTCTCAAACAGTCTCTGAGCAGCTCGCTGTGCCGGGAGTCCCATTGGAAATGTCTGGTGCTGACTCTCCTGATGTTCGGCTGCTTCGGCGTCATGGCCTGGTGCCGTATCTCGACGGTGACCCGTCTAAACTACGACAGCTCCTATCAAGGGGCATCGCTGGTGTATCATGACAGCCCGTGCTCCAACGGATACATCTACATCCCGCTTGCCTTCTTGGGCATGTTATACGTGGTGTACCTGGTGGAATGCTGGCACCGGTTCGCCAAGGGGCAGATGCAGTATCGGGTAGACACGGCGAGCGTCTACGACAAAGTCCAGCGCATGCAACAGGCCACGCCTTGCATCTGGTGGAAGGCCGTCAGCTATCACTACATCCGCCGTACGAGGCAAGTCACGCGTTATCGCAACGGGGACGCTTATACGACCACCCAGGTTTACCACGAGCGGGTCAACACGCACGTCTCGGAGACGGAGTTCGACTACTCGGGCCACGGGGTGAAGGACGTCTCCAAGGAGCTGTTGGGACTCTCGGATTACCCCGTGACCAAACTCCGGTTTACGAAATGCTTCAGTTTCGCCTCGGGGGAGGCGGAAGCCGCGTATCTGACTCAAAGGGCCCGGTTCTTCGGCGAGAACGAGGGCTTGGATGACTACATGGAGGCCCGCGAAGGGATGCACCTCAAAAACGTGGACTTTAAGGAACACATGTTAGTCTTTCCAGATCCGGGGCGTCCACCCTGGTACACCCGCCGAAGTGTCTTCTGGTTGGCCTCTTTCCTCCTTCTGTCCTGGCCGCTGAGAGTCTTGTCCGAATACCGTACGGCCAACGTACATTATCATGTGGAGAAACTCTTTGGGGCAGATGATGGGCCCAGCCCGCTTGATGCCACGGGGACTTACGGGCGGCGAATCTCGCGCGTCAACACGGTGGACATGACCGAACTGGAATGGCACATCCGTTCCAACCAGCAGCTGGTGCCCAGCTACTCGGAGGCCGTGTTGATGGACACCACCACGGTGGCGGGCGCAGCGTACCTCCGCAGCTGTCAACGTTGTCGCCGGACTGTCAGCAGCAACTCCCTGCCCTCGCGGGGCACCCGGGCTCTCTACGCCCGCTTGCCGTTCAGCTGCAGCCGCTTCTCGCTGAGCGGCGCCCGGCGTTGCGGGGGGATTCTCCGGAGCCTGAGTGGTAGCCACGTGGGCAGCAACATTGACACCGAGCCGTTGGAGAGTCCCCCGTGCTATCAGGATGCGTTATACTTTCCTGTGTTGATTGTGCACGGAGGGGAGGGCTGTGAGCGCAATGGGCACAGGCCGGGGCTGGCGGGGAGGGGGCAAGGGACCCCCCTGTGAACTGGGATGGGGGGAGGGATGGTGGAAACTTAAGTTCCCTGGGAGAAACGCAGTACAAAATGTCTCTGGCTTGTTTCCTTGAGCCAAAATCGAACCCATTAACCCAACTGCAAAGCTTTTTGGCCGACATTTCAGTCTTCTAAGGAAGTGTGTTTGGGAAAGGAGAGGCCCATTAAGCCGAGGTTCAGATATGGGATTCTTTTGCTCAACTCGGTAGAGGGAGGAAGGAATAGAGAGGGCAGGAAGGAATAGAGAGGGAAGGAAAGGAAGGAAGGAATAGAGGGGTGGAAGAAAGAAAAGGAAGGAAGAAAGGAAGGAAGGAAGGAAGGAAAGAAAAAGAAAGAAAGAAAGAAAGAGAAAGAAAGAAAGAAAGAAAGAAAGAAAGAAAGAAAGAAAGAAAGAAAGAAGGGAGGGAGGGAGGGAGGGAGGGAGGGAGTAAAGAGGGCAGGAAGGAATAGAGGGAAGAAAAGGAATGAAAAAATAGAGAGATGGAAGAAAGAAAGGAGCGAATAAAGAGGAAAGGAAGGAATAGAGAGGGAAGGAAAGGAAGGAAGGAATAGAGGGATGGAAGAAAGAAAGGAGTGAATAAAGAGGGAAGGAAAGAATAGAGAGGGAAGGAAAGGAAGGAATAGAGGGGTGGAAGAAAGAAAGGAGTGAATAAAGAGGGAAGGAAGGAATAGAGAGGGAAGGGAAGGGAAGGGAGGAATAGAGGGGTGGAAGAAAGAAAGGGAGTAAAGAGGGCAGGAAGGAATAGAGAGGGAAGGGAAGAAAAGGAAGGAAGGAATAGAGAGATGGAAGGAAATGAAAAAGAAAAGAAGGAAGGAAGGAAGGAATAGAGAGGGAAGGAAAGAAAAAAGCAAGAAAAGAACGGAAGAAAAGAAAGGAAAGAATAGAGAGGAAAGAAAGGAAAGAAAAGGAAGGAAGGAAGTCCCAGATTTTCAGAAAAACACAAGTTTTCAAGTCAGTATTCTAATACAGAATTCTTTTGCTGAACTCTTCACTCGAAGACGGAAGGAAAGAAAGAAAAATAATCCTGCAGAACGTGTGAGAGTTTTTCCCACCAGGGCTCAGGAACATTCAAAAATAAAACAAACAAAGAACAGAAATGGCATTTAACCGGGGAAGATCAAAGGCTCAGCTCGATGGAAACACAGAATAACAGGAGTTGGGAGGGACCAAGTGCCTTCAGAAAGTTGGATCGCTAAGGACAGCTTGAAGCCATCCCACTTGGGCCTGTAAGGCACACGAGGAAGGGAGGCCACCCGGCGAAGCTCAAGTCGGAGAGATAACCTTTTAAATCCCCAGCGCTGGCAGAAACCCCAAATTTAAATCCCCCCCCGTCCCCCTTAGCCAGCCTCGCTTCCCTTCCCAACAATGCAGGTTCTTAAGAGGACGAAACATACGGGTAGCTGTTAGGCACTAAAATGGATGGATTGAACCTCCCTGCCTAGGAGCAGTCTACCTTGAACCCGAGGGACAAGCGGGGAGGGGGGGGTGGGAGTTATTGCTGGCCTCCTCCTCCAAGCATTTCCTTTACAATTCAGAATGTCAAAAATCGGTTTCTTCCGTTTGAGGCTGCTTTAAATATCCAGTTTTTAAAAAAGAAAAAAGAAAGAAAGAAAGAAAGAAAGAAAGAAAGAAAGAAAGAATGAATAAATAAGAATTTCTATACCGGATCCATGAACTGCAAAGGCAGAAGGAGGCCGAACAGCCGATGGTCTGATTGTCCCCGGGATCAAGCCGACATTTGAATTAAACTAGCATGGCAAACCTAGATGCGTGACGTGTCCGTAGGAGCAGGGAGAGAGGGAGAACAAGTCGATGAAGGATAGAGGCAGTCCTTGTTTAGCGACCAAAATGGGACCGATGATTCGGTCTTTAATAAGCAAAGCGGCCACTCTGTTGAAACTATTATATTAATTCATGGATTTATTGCATTAATATGGCACTCATCACACGATCCAGAGTGACTTTCTCTCCCTCTTTCTTTTTCTCTCTCTCTCTTTCTCTCTTTTTCTTTCCCTCCCTCTGTTTCTCTCTTTCTTTCTTTCTCTCTCTTTCTCTCTTTTTCTTTCTTTCTCTCCCTCCCTCCCTCCCTGTTTCTCTCTTTCCCTCTGTCTCTCTCTCTCTTTATCTATCTATCGTCTATCTGTCTATCTATCTATCTATCTATCTTTTTAAAAAAAGCAACTGAATGGAGCTAGCAGGGTGTTTTAATGGCCGGATGCCCTTCCTGTCGCAAGTGTGGAGTTTTGTTCAGCAAATATATTCTCATTGTGTCCAGAGAGAGAAATATCTGCCTCTATCAAGAATCGAACTCACAGCCTTCTGATTGTGAGGTGAGAGCTCCATCTCTAGGCCATTGCACCTCTCCTTCTCCTTGTCTCTCCCTCCTTCCCTCTCTTTCTCTATATCATCTATCTATCTATCTTATCTATCTATCTATCTATCTCTATCTATGTCTCTCTCACTTGCTCACTGTTTTTCTATCATCTATCTATCTATCTCATCTATCTATCTATCTTTCTATCCACCCATCCACCCATCCACCCATCCATCCATCCATCCATCCATCCATCCATCCATCTATCTATCTATCTATCTATCTATCTATCTATCTATCTATCTCATCTGTCTATCTATCCATCCATCCTCCCATCCATTTATCTATCTATCTTTCTATCCATCCACCCATCCATCTATCCATGTATCCATCCGTCCGTCCATCCATCCATCCATCCATCCATCCATCCATCCATCCATCCATCCATCCATCCATCTATCTATCTCATCTGTCTGTCTATCTATCCATCCATCCACCCATCCATCTATCTATCCATGTGTCCATCTGTCTGTCTGTCTGTCTGTCTGTCTGTCTATCTATCTATCTTATCTATCTATATCTATGTCTCTCTCACTCGCTCACTCTGTTTTTCTCTCTCTCTCTCTCCCTCCCTCCCTCTCTGTCTCTCTCTCTCGCTTGCTCATCTATATATATAAAATTTCACATCTTTGCAGCTTTCCTTTATTTGTCAGATCTAGGAAAGTTGTAAAGGCGATGACAGATTGCAAAGAAACTATTTTCATCGACGTCGTGACGGCAAGGCGGTCGCTAAACGAGGACTGCTTGTGGGTGCCATTTCCTCTCTGCTAGCTGAAGTAAGGTTCGCCCCCACTCTTTCAGAGTCGAGGTCTTTTGGATACCATGGATTTAGGTTGGCTTTGCCAAGTTTTGACAATGTAAGGTTTATATATATAATAATATATATAAATAAATAAAATTATATATATATATATATATATATATATATATATATATATATATATATATATATACACATACATACATACAGAGGTAGACCTTGACTTACGACCAAGAATTTCCCGTCGTTAAGCGAATCTGGCTTCCTCCTCGACATTGCTTTCCAGAAGATGGCAAAAAGGGGATCGTGTAACACCCTCCCCCCCCAGGACAGTGCGACCGTCATAAATGCGAGTCGGTTGCCAAGTGCCTGAATTTCGATTCCGTGACCAATCCCGGAGTCATAAGTGTGAAAAAAATGCTCCTAACGGCCGTTGTCCCTTCAAGCGGTCACTAAACGAGCCATTGTAAGTCAAGTACTATCTGTAAGGAGCCACAAGTTCTCCAAATAAGGGCTAAGCAGGACTCAATCCTTTTCCCTTTGTGCCGGACCTCAAGAACGGAGACACAAAATTGTGGGTTCACAACTGTGTGTGCAACCACCGTACCAGTGAGCAACAGAGCTGCTGCGTTCACTCAACGGTCCAGTTTTTCTTTCCTCGCTTAGCGTCGAACCCTGACTCCGTCTCTTCGGACACGAATGGCCCTCATGAATCTCTCTCGTGAAGCCGGCGAATGGATCTAATTGGTCTCCACCCCAAATGTGTGAATTGGTACAAAAGTTTGTCGGGCCCCACGGACACCAAGACTTGGTTCCCAGCCCTTGGGATCTGGGCAATACCGGATCCCTGGATCCCGTTTAAAACGGCCGGTGGATCCCCACGAAGGATGCCTCTGAAGGAGAGCTCCTCCTCTGGGGGTGAGGGGTGGGAAAGACAAAATAAATAAATCAGAATTTGCTCTGGATTTCGGCCGATCGGTTTTTCGGCCTCGCCTTGATCGTTTTCCGTCTCGTCCGGCGAGCATGGAAAAGTGGATTTTGATCTGGGAGAAAGAGAGATCACTTCCGTGGCTTTGGGGTGGGGAGATCTGCTGCTGCCGAATGGGGTAGGGGGATCCTGCATCTTCGTGGTGCAAAATAATACAGGTAATCCTTCCTTTATGACCATAACTGAGCCCAAAATTTACGCTGCTCAGCGAGACATTTCTTAAGCGAGTTTCGCCTCCCCCCTTGTGCGACCTTTCTCGCCACAGTTGTTAAGCGAAACCCTGGCAGTTCTTAAATCAGGAATGCAATTGTTAAGCGAATTTGCCTTCCCCGTGGACATGGCTGGTCGCATAATGGGATCACGGGTCATGCGGCCATCGTAAAGGCGAGTCGCTCTCTAAGCACCCGACTGTAAACCCCCTGCAACGGTCGTTTAAGTGTGAAAAACGGTCGTAAGTATGAAGAACGGTCATTGGTGCCATCGTAACCTTCGAACGGCCGCTTAAGTGAAGCATAAGGGGAGGATTACCTCTGAATTTTAATTGGTTTGCACGGCTCGAAGGACAAGAGGAATGTTCACTAAACGAGTAAAAATGGAAAGAGATATTCGGGTCCCTTGGTCTATTTTTGCAAATTTGGGGGGGCACCGTTTCAAATCTCGGTGACCGAACCTTGGGGAGGGGGGGAAATCAAAGTGGGGAGCACACCCACCATTGTCAGAATAAAAGGATTTAAAATCCCCAACTCGGCTGGTTCCTTGGTGTGTCTTTAGGGGGTGGGGGGTGGGGGGGATATTGGGAGTCCTCAGCTTAATGACCGCAGTTGGGAGCCGGTATTTTCCTTGCAGAGTGAGGCAGTGGCGAAATCATCCGCGCCCAATTTTTGCAAATTGGGTGAATTTTGCAAACTGGGTGAATTTTGCAAATTGGGTGAATTTTGCATATTGGGTGAATTTTGCAAACTGGGTGAACAGCGAATCGGTGCCGTTATTAAGTTGATTGAACCCACTGAAAGTCCAATGAATGAAATCCCGAGAAGATCAGGATCCCCATAATCAGAATTCACAGTGATAAAAGCATAAAATCCAAGGACCTAAGAACTATTAAAGTAGCGTCTGAGCAAACCTTGACGCCCAGGGAGAGAGAAATCTCTGCCTCTACCTAGGATCGAACTCTGGACAACTGAATGGAGCTGAGCGTTTACTGGCCGGATGCCCTTCCTGTCGCCAATGCAGAGTTTATTCGGCAGATATATTTCTCATCTGTGCCCAGAGAGAGAGAAATACCTGCCTCTACCTAGGATCGAACTCATGTCCTCCTGATTGTGAGGCGAGAGCTCCACCTGTAGGCTCTCTCTCTCTTTCTCTCTCCCCCCTCCCTCTCGCTCATCTTCATTTAACGACCCCATAATCCCTTGCGGGGTAGAGTCTGGGCAATTGAATGGAGCTAGCAGAGTCTTTTACTGGCCAGATGCCCTTCCTGTCACCAATGCAGAGTTTATTCGGCAGATATATTTCTCATTTGTGCCCAGAGAGAGAAATATCTGTCTCTACCTAGGATCGAACTTGTGGCCTTCTGCTTGTGAGGTGAGAGCTCCACCTGTAGGCTCTCTCTCTCTTTCTCTCTCCCCCCTCCCTCTCGCTCATCTTCATTTAACGACCCCATAATCCCTTATGGGGTGGAGTCTGATCAACTGAATGGAGCTGAGTGTGTTTTCCTGGCCGGATGCCCTCCGTGTCGCCAACACGGAGTTTTGTTCAGCAAATGTATTTCTCATTGTGCCCAGAGAAAGAGAAATATCTGCCTCTACCTAGGATTGAACTCGCAGCCTCCCGACTGCGACGGCTGCCAATATCACCCTGCAAAATAATACGGTTCGAACCGACATATGACGAACAGAAACCGTTCGTTTTTGCACCGAGTTTTAATCGGTGGGCGGACGGTCTCCAAAATCTGGCAGAGGGGGGGAGGGAGGAGGAGGAGGTTTGGGTTGCCTCCCCCCCCCCAAATTCTAACCGTGGAGAGAGAGGGGCGT
Organism: Masticophis lateralis; assembly: GCA_030761175.1. Taxonomy (NCBI): domain Eukaryota; kingdom Metazoa; phylum Chordata; class Lepidosauria; order Squamata; family Colubridae; genus Masticophis; species Masticophis lateralis. The sequence continues at coordinate 9,639,399 of JAUDYJ010000017.1, read as the reverse complement.
GCAAAAAAATAAAAAAGGACAAAGAAGAAAAGAGCAATTTCAGAGTAAGACGCGTGATGCTCAATCCCTTCATTATTCATCATGGAAGGAGGTGGGGAGGAGAGAAAAAAACCCAGCCTCGCCTCGGTAATTGATTCTCGCCAGTAGCTCGAGGACACAGGCCTGCGACGAGCAGATGGGCCCAGTTATTTGGAAATAAGTAGTTTTCCCTTCAGATGGTGGCCGCCGGGGAGCTGGTGCTGTGATCCTCTGAAGGCCTCCGAGCATCTTTTCTTCCCGGGGTTGCCATGGCGATGGTTGCAAAGCAACAGGGAGACAGACGTGGCCAGCTGAGGACCAAGGATGATTTTTCTTAGCGGTTGTTTCTTTCAGGAAAAATCCCAACTCCTGGCGATGTCGTTTCTCTGCAACCCCGGCTGAATTTTTCCCCAGAATGCAATTTTCTGGGGCGTCTCCCATCCAAAAAATCAACCCGGTCTGGCCCTGCTTAGCTTTTTTTTTTTTTTTCCTGTTTGTTTTGTTTTGGCAACGTCAACCAGGCTGAAATGCGCACGGAGGAACGTAAATTTCACACACATATATATATTTTTTAAATTAATCTCTGCTCCCAGGGGGTTCAGCCCTATGGGGGTGGAAAGGGGGAAAGGGATGAATGCGTCAGAATGATAAGCGGAGGTGTGTAATGGAGACAGACGCCTGTTGTTCCTTCTCAGGGGACGGTCAGTCGGTCTCTTGTGGACAAAAATGCAGAGGATTTCCCGCTGCTAAAAGTTCTAGCGGAGGATTTAGCGTTCTGAGATAATCTCTTGGGGGATAATACAGAAGGTGAGAAGAGAGGAGAACGGAAATTATATCTAAGCTTGTTTTCTAAAGCACCTCCTCCTGCGTTTTGGAGAGACGGGGAGGGGGGGCGGTGTCTAAATTTAATTATATATCTTCTTTCTTTCCTTCCTTCCTTCCTTCCTATCTGTCATCTATCTGTCTATCTCTTCCTTCTTTCCTTATCTACCTACCTACCTCTTGTATGTCTGTCTCTGGCTCTTGTCTATCTTATCTACATTATATGTCTCCTTCCTTCCTTTGTTCCCGCCTTCCTCCCTTCTCCTCCCTCATCTCTGTCTATATCTTTTTTCTTTCTTTTTTCCCTCCCTCCCTACCTCATCAGCTACCTTCCTATCTAGCTATCATTGTCAAATCCTCTCTCTCTCTCTCTCTCTCTCTCTCTCTCTCTCTCTCTCTCTATATATATATATATATATATATATATATATATATATATAATCTATCATCTACCTACCTACCTAATTGCTTAGCTACCTAGCTATCAGTCTGTCATTATCTCTACCAATCCATCCATCCATCCATCTCTATCTATCATCTATCTATCTATCTATCTATCTATCTATCTATCTATCTATCTATCTATCTATCTATCTATCTATCATCTAGCTACCTAATTACTTAGCTACCTAGCTAACTCTCAGCAGTATCTCTATCCATCCATCCATCCTCCATCCATCCATCCATCTATCCAACTATCTCATCAGCTACCTACCTAGCTATCATTGTCTGACTGTCTGTCTATCGATCATCTAATCTATCTATCTATCTATCATCTACCTAATTACTTAGCTACCTAGCTATCAGTCTCTGCCAGTATCCATCCATCCATCTCTCTCTCTCTCTCTCTCTCTCTGTCTCATTCCAACTATCTCATCAGCTACCTACCTACCTAGCTATCATTGTCTGTCAGTCTATCATCTCATCTATCTATCTATCTATCTACCTACCTACCTGCCTACCTATCTATATCTATCATCTCTATTCCTCTCTCCCTCCATCTTTCTCTCCTCTCTCTCCTCTTCCGACCTGATGCTCTTATAGCAAGCAGCAAATTTAACCCTTACACCTCCTCCTCCTCCTCCTCCGAGGCCTTTTCATCCTTGTAGTCCAGCCTTAAACCTTTCACCGTGGGTATAACATTCCCTCTGGGACCGCCTTGCTAACCAGGATGGCTTCTCCTGGAAGAGAAGAACTAACTTCTAGCTCTGTTCAAAGCCAACATGGGGGAAAAAAAGTTTACCGGGAGGAAAAAAAAACTTCCTTTTGCAACCTCACAAAGCCAAGCCGAAAAATTGGAAATAAAAGTTTTTCAACTATTCCTAGAAATTCTTTCCATGACGGTCCCGGAAGATGGACTGAATCCAAACTCTTTGTTGTTGTTGTTTTAAGTGCTCCTGAAGTGTATTTAATTGATCATTCAAGGTTGGATCTTAAACCAGGAATTGTTCAGCCAGAGATCTGGTTCCAATCAATGAACAGTTGGCAAAATCGATTCCAGTCGATTTTATCCCATCGTTTTATCGACACAGCAAAGTCTCCGCAGAGACATTTGTTATGTTTCGGTTTCTTTCTTTTTCTTTCTTCCTTTTATAATTTTGCATATTTTTTTTTTAATCTCCTTTTCCTGCCCTTGGTTTATACTGAAATTTGGGACGATCCTCTCCCCACTTCAGTCCTCGTCCGGAGACGGCTGTGCTTGGCGGAGGCTGCCCGATCTCTCTGCCGGCGGTTTTTAAACCAGTTGCCCACCTGAGCGGAAGTAAGCCCGGTGGTCTGGGCCAGGTGCCTTTTTTGGGAAGGATTTGGGTAAGGGTCTTTCAGGTACCACTCTCTCAACAGGTTTTGGATCCTTTCCTGGGATGAGTGAAGAAGAGGAAGAAGAAGAGACAGCTGTTCAGCTATTATTATTGCAATGAATTCGTCAATGCCGATCGTCCTTGACTTACAATAGGTCATGATCAAAACTCAGACGCTTGGCATTTGACTCATATTTATGACGGCTGCAACGTCCCAGGGTGAGGTCGTAAAACGGGGCAAAACTCTTTTAACAATTGATCACAATTGATGCGGAAATTACCTTGGCTAAGTGAGATAGTTGTTGCATGAGCTTTGCTCCCATTTTCATTGCCAAGCGTCTGAATTTTGATCGCACGACCATGAGAATGCTGCAACGGTCGTTAAGTGTGACAAATAGTCATGTCGCTTTTTTCAATGCTGTTGTAACTTTGAAAGGTCACTAAATGAACTGCTGTAAGTCAAGGACTACCAGGTAGGTGAAGTTCAATTCCCAGAACTCCCCAGCCACCATATATATAGACTTCCACTCCCAGAATTCCCCAGCCAGCATGCTTTAAGAGGGATGGACTTCAACTCCCAGAATCCCCCAGCCAGCATGCTTTAAGAGGGGTGGACTTCAACTCCCAGAATCCCCCAGCCAGCATGCTTTAAGAGGGGTGGGCTTCCAGAAATCCACAGCCAGCATTCGAGGACTTCAATTCCCAGAATCCCCCAGCCAGCAAGTTATAAAATGGGTTGGACTTCAACTCCCAAAATTCCATCCATGCTGACTGGGGAATTCTGGGAGTTGAAGTCCACCCTTCAAAGTGGCTAAGACACGGGGATACAGAAAACAAAACCTGGATATTTTTCAAAACTCAAAAAATGTCACCTTGATTCGGAGTCCGCTTACTTTGATTCTGTTGGCTTTCTGTTTACCGTATTGAGCCGAAGTTCCTGGCAGGTGAGAGCCACTTCTGCAGACAGGTGAGCCTTGGGATGGAAATTCAAGGAAGTGATCTCCAAGGTGGATCAACCTTGGGTCTCCCAAGGGCTGGGAGCCCATCAGGGGCAGTTCCTGAAGGGATGGTGGGCCCAGGATCTCCAGCCCATGATCCCTGCTGGGAGAACATCTCAAGCGTTGGAGATGGCCCAAGGTGAGCGAAGGTGGCAGAGCCCAGAGTAAACGGGACAGATGCTCAAACGCGCCGCTCTCCTGCAAAGCTTTGCAGATCAGGGCTACCTGCGAGGGGGAAAATAGGGCCATGTCTGGGGACGATGGGTAGGGAGGTCAAAGGAGAAATGGGAAAAAAAAAAACACCAAGATGGCTGAAAGGGCAATCAGATGGTCTTCTCCAATAAGGAGAATTTGCAAAAGGACAACAGGGAAAGGCAGGTGAGATAGAATAACGGAATAACAGAGTTGGGAGGGACCTTGGACAAGTTCTTAGCTTGGCTGTCCAGTTGCTTCTTAAAAACCCCCAATAAATACAGCACGATGCAATAATAATACAATACAATAATACAACTCGATACAATAATAACACAATCCCCTATGAAGTTAAGTAAAAGATAAAATAGAGAACTCAATCACTGCGACACAAAAACGTAATACAGTCCAGTAAAACATAAAACGAAATGTCAGGTAGAATGAAGTTAGTTTCGAATAGTTCAGGGAGATTTTGTTTTGAGATTTTGCAAAAGGGCGAGCTATCATTTCAAATCACCTGGTTGGCAAGCTATCAGATTTCTGTCCTTATTACTCCAGCTCCCCAAAATGGGCCAATGTTGCTTTCCATGCAGATTTCCAAAAGAAATAAAAATAAATAAAAGTCAAATTGTTATGTGAAAACACATAAGCCAGCAGTGCATTTTTAAAAAAGAAATATAGGAACATTTTATCATATCTATTTTCTTACTTTTCGTAAGTTTTATGTGTGTTTTTCTTTAAGCCAGGTTTTTTCCTACGTAACCAAGATTTTTCAGCAAGAAAAATCGTAGGAAAACGTAGGAAAAATCATAGGAAATCGTAGGAAAACGTAGGAAAAACCTGGCTTAAAGAAATATAAAACAGTGCTGAATAAAATCAGGGGAAAAAAAAACAATAATAACTGAGCGACATTCGCAGACGATGTAATGTTTTCCCTCTCCTTTGGAGTTAATAACTGGAAAAAGGGGAAAAACTGATTACACCCTCTCTGTTCGATGGTTATTTTTTTTTTTTTAAATATTCTTGCAAAACTGGACTGAAATTCCTCCAGATCTCAACCTGCTAAGAACAAATGAGAAATCAAAGCCCAATTTCCTTGCTCTAAACCGGTCCCTCTAGAAATCTAAAGCCCGAATAAAAGGAAGGGATCTCGAGAGACGGAGCTAACTTCAAAGAGGACGAGCCTTGAAACCTTGATGCGTTTTGTTCATTTTTTCCCCTAAGGTTTTGGCTCGTTTTTTAAAAAGCCCCCTACTTTAAGCTGCTTACCTGGTCATATACAACATATATGTATGTATATGTTATTCTGTTTTTTTTCTGTTCCAACCTGACATTCTTCCCGAAACGCTGTGATTTAGCTTTCCCGATTAACGAAGCTAATCCGTCTTTGGGAGAGTTTTAAACAGCTCAAAAAGGATATTCCATCTCCAACAGCTTCTTAAGTGATAGGCAGGTGGGGGTGGAGGAGATCAGTCCTAAAGGAGGGGGGGAATCTGAGATTTGGGGGGAGGGTCTCTGGGATGCCCCTCACCCCCATTGCAATCTCAAGATGGCTTTCCCTTCCGACGGCGACCAGAATAACAGAATAACAGAGTGGAAAGGGACCTCGGAGGTCTCCTCAGGCAGGAGACCTTATATGCCTCTGGAGGGGCTCGGGGGGGGAGGGGGAGGCTGTTTTCACCCTCCCCAAGCTCCTAGAAAGCCTCTGGAGCCTGGGGAGAGCAAAAAATGGGCCTTCCAGGCCAACTGGAAGTTGGGAAATGGGCCGTTTCTGGCCTCCGGGGTGTGTGGGGAAAACTGTTTCTGCCCTCCCCAGGCTCCAAGAAAGACTCTGGAGCCTGGGGAGGGTGAAAAACGGGCTTATTAAGCCCATCGGTAACCTTTTTGTTGTCGCGTGCCAAAAGCGTGGGGATCGTGGGGGGGGGGGGGTGTGCGCAGGTGGCGGGGCGCAGAGGGCCATTGAATTATGAGTGTGGGCACAGGTGCGCGTGACAACCCCCCCCCCCCCGTGCTGCCCCTGCTTTTGGCATGCGACGGCAAAAAGGTTAGACATCACTGCTATATAACATTTCAGATAAATCTTCTTAAAAACCTCCAGGAGGGAGGGAGGGAGGGTGGGAAAGAAGGAAGGAAGGAAGGAAGGAAGGAAGGAAGGAAGGAAGGAAGGAAGGAAGGAAGGAAGGAAGGAAGGAAGGAAGGAAAACAGAATAAAAAACACAATAAAAGCATGTTTTATCCTTCCTTCCTTTCCTTCTCCCTCCCTCCTTTTTTCCTTTCCTTTCCGTTCCTCCCTCCCTCCCTCCCTCCCTCCCTCCCTCCCTCCCTCCATCCTTTCCTTCTCCCTCCCTCCTTTTTTCCTTTCCTTTCCTTTCCTTTCCTTTCCTTTCCTTTCCTTTCCTTTCCTTTCCTCCCTCCCTCCCTCCTTCCTTGCTTCCTTTCCTTCCTTCCTTCCTTCCTTCCTTCCTTCCTTCCTTCCTTCCTTCTTTCCTTCCTTCCTTCCTTCCTTCCTTCCTTCCTTCCTTCCTTCCTTCCTTCTTCAGCTGGGGAGCAAAGCCTTCAGGCCCATCACTCTGTTTACCCCACCCTCAGAGGTACTTCCCCTTTTGCAAGACTCACTGTGCAATGTCCTCCTCCCTGAATCAGAATCGAAAGAAAATCTCAAGAATCAGATAGACTGCGCTGGCCTTGAATGCTTGCTGTGCTTTAAGGAGCCCATCAGAGCAAGGCCTCAACGCAAGTAACGATGGAGGCAACAAAAACAAATTGTGCAATGCACCGAGTCCTCTGGCAGGTGTTCACCGCAGTCTGTGAAAAATTGCCGTCCCTGAGTGATGGCCAATTTTGCTCATATTTAACAACACCCCCACCTAATACCTTCTTGTGTTAAGTGTATAATCAGCAGTGGATTCTAATTGACTTTGTCACTAATCCTGAAGATCCTCAAGGGTTAAGAGTTGAGCCTTAACTTGGTCTGGAGATGGATTGGATGCGGCTTCGAAGAGATTTTGTTGGGGACCTCACCTACCCCGACGATCTAGGAAAGGGAGGACAGGACCCATAAGGCTCTTCCTGCAGAGAGAAAAGCTGGCTGCCATTTTTATCTCTTCCTTTTCGGAAGTCCCAAACTGCCCTGTTGGAATTTGGCAATATAAGGCCCATATTAGATAGATAGTGATAGATAGATAGATAGATAGATAGATAGATAGATAGATAGATAGATAGATGATAGATAGACAGACAGATAGAGATGGATGGATGGGTGGGTGGGTGGGAGGGAGGGTGGGTGGATGTATGGATAGATAGATTAGATAGATGATAGATAGTTAGATAGATAGATGATAGATAGATAGATAGATAGATAGATAGATAGATAGATAGATAGATAGATAGGTGGATAGATAGATGAGATAGATAGATAGATAGATAGATAGATAGATAGATAGATAGATAGATAGATAGATAGATAGATAGATGATATAGATAGATGATATAGATAGATAGATGGATAGATAGATAATGGATGGATGGATGGATGGATGGATGGATGGATGGATACATGGATAGATAGATGGATGGGTGGATGGATGGATGGATGGATGGATAGATAGATAGATAGATAGATAGATAGATGATATAGATAGATGATATAGATAGATAGATGGATAGATAGATAATGGATGGATGGATGGATGGATGGATGGATGGATGGATGGATGGATGGATGGATACATGGATAGATAGATGGGTGGATGGAGAGAGAGAGAGAGAGAGAGAGAGAGAGAGAGAGAGAGAGAGAGATGATAGATGATAGATAGATGATAGGTCAAAAAATTAGGTAGATCAAAAAGTGATGGACACAGACTGCAACTCACATTGGGCTGTTTGAAAGGGGGCATCTGTGGAGCTTGCCTCTTGTATCATAAAAACACACAAACACCCAAAGAGTATCTGGATTATTATTATTATTTTTTAAAGGAAGCTTGATAGAAAGCTCGCAGGCGCCCCCTAGTGGTAGAAAGCTTCCATTTGCACCTTTAGGAGCTGTGGGCTTTATCTGATGGTGACTCAAAATTTTAACGCCCCAAATCTCAGAATAATAATAATAATAAACATTTTGGAATCCCAGGTCAGAATAGACCTGGGTCCCAGGAGAAGAAACAAAATCTGTTCTGGGGACAGCCTCACAAAGGGGAAATTTCTTCCATAGCTTCAAGAGGTTTTGGCTAAAACGATATAGGGTTCTCTGCCTGAGGAGGGGGTTAGACTAGATATTATTTATTTATTTATTTATTTATTGGTTCGATTTATATGCCGCCCTTCTCCAGAGACTCAGGGCGGCTTACAATGCGTTAAGCAATAGCCTTCATACTTTTGTATATACCTGCTTAGTAGGGCTTTTGGCCCCCCCAAGCAGTGTTCTTTTTTATACAGAGTCACTCTGTTTTAAATTTTGTATTTTATGTGTTGCATTTTAGGTCTGTTCACCGCACCTGAGTCCTTCGGGAGTAGGACGGTATAGAAATCAAATAAATAAATAAATAAATTGCCCCCACAATCCGGGGCCTCATTTTACCTCGGAAGGATGGAAGGCTGAGTCAACCTTGAGCCTGGCGAGATTCGAACTCGCGGTAATTGCAGGCAGCTGGCAGCTGAGTGCTATTTAACAGCGCTTTAGTCTGCTGCACCACCAGGCTCCTAGATCATCTGTCTAGATAGAACTAGATAGATGATCTCCGAGGCCCCTTTACAGCTCTGTTATCCTGTATTCAAAGCATGTTACAAGAGGCAACCAACGTGAAGCCTTAAAAGCTTTCGACAAAGCCGTGCAAGATATTTAACAGATGAAGAGAGTCGGAAGGGACCTTGGAGGTCATCTAGTCCAACCCCGCCATCCAAGCAGGAGACCCTACACCATTTCTGACCATTTTTACTCGTTCACGCAACGCGGAGCCTCCAAAACCAGTGGCTCTCAGCCCAGGAAAATATGCCTCTTCCCGAAACCAGACCAGGCCAGCTCAGGAATCTGTCCAGCCTCTTCCACGGCTCCCTTATCTCCGCTCGCCTCCTCAAGTCAGCATTTTTTTCTGCGGTCGAACGGATCTCATCCAGCTGCCTTCTCTGCCCTGCATCGCAGCTGGAGAATCCCCCCCCCACCCCGCCTGCCCCCCGGCTTTAAAACCACTTCTTTGCCTCTGCTTTGCAATTCCAGAAACTCAGATTCTTGCAAAAGGCTGTCACCAGCAATCAAGCCGAGGTATCAGGCCAGGATCTCGGCTGCCAGGGGTGACGTAGAGCAGATGTGTTCCTTCGGCATCGTCTCTGGGGACTCCCATCCTTGCACAGTCAGCTGGGAAGGGGAAAAAAAAAGAACTGGCTTGCAAATTTTGGAGTTTTTCTCCTTTTGTAATTGTGTTTTTGTCTCTCTCTCTCTCTCTCTCTTTTGCTGATTTCTACTGGAGCCGTGGAGACCCCAGGGAGAAGGGAGGGAGGGACAGAGATTAAGAACAAAAGCCAGAAGACCCGTTCTTCAAAAAGATTAAAGTTGGGGGAGTAACACAACCTTTGGCCTGCCACAAACATGGTTGTTGGGTTTTGTTTTGTTTTGTTTTTTTGGTGGAAAATTTGGAACGCGGCTCTATTTATGGCGCTGATGGCTTCCAGATGTCCGGCGGGCCCAAATTCGGTGTCAGCAAAAGAGGCGAGCCAGCAAAAGAGAGAGAGGGAGGGAGGGAGGGGGAGAGAGAAAGAGAGAGATGGAGAGAGAGAGAGGGAGAGAGAAAGAGAGAGATGAAGAGAGAAAGAGAGATGAAGAGAGAAAGAGAGGGAGGGAGAAAGAGAGAGATGGAAAGAGAGAGGGAGAGAGATGGAGAGAAAGATAGAGATGTGTGTGTGTGTGTGTGTGTGTGTGTGGAGAGAGAGGGAGAGAGAAAGAGGGAGGGAGAGGAAGAGAGAGAGATGGAGATATATATATGGAGAGAGAGAGAGATGGAGAAATATATATGGAGAGAGATGGAGAGAGATGGAGAGAGAAAGAGAGAAAGAGAGAAAGAGAGAGATGAAGAGAGAAAGAGAGAGATGAAGAGAGAAAGAGAGGGAGGGAGAGAGAGGGAGAGAGATGGAGAGAGAGATAGAGATGGATATATATATATATATATATATATATATATATATATATATATATATATATATATATATATATATGGAGAGAGAGATGGAGAGAGAAAGAGAGCGAGGGAGAGATATATATATGGAGAGAGAGAGATGGAGAGATATATGGAGAGAGAAATGGAGAGAGAAAGAGAGAGAAAGAGGAAGGGAGAGAGAGATGGAAAGAGAGATGGGGAGAGAGATAGAAATGGATATATGGAGAGAGAGATGGAGAGAGAAAGCGAGAGATGGAGAGAGAGAGGGAGAGAGGGAGCGAGCAAGCGAGAGATGGAGAGAGAGGGAGAGATGGAGAGAGAGAGGGAGGGAGGGAAAGAGATAGGAAGAGAGGGAAGAAGAGAGAGAGATGGAGAGAGGGAGGGAGGGAGAAAGAAAGAAAGGATTCATCTCGTGCCAGAGAAAAAGGGGTGCGTTGAACAATAGGGAGGAAATGAGGTTTGACCCCCAAAGTGAAGGGAGAAAGAAAGCACACAAAAAGAGAGAGGCATCATGACGAACGAGCGAGATCAAAGATGGGGTGTGTCTGTGCGTCACGCAGACGTTTAAGAAATGGACGGATCGAAGCGGAATCCTTGCAGAAATTTCTGGAAGGAGGTCTCTGAATCTTCAGAGCCATAAGGTTGGCTGCATCCCAGCTCCATGGCTCCCCCAGGAATAGGGGCTGGCCCTGGATTTTTTGGGGGGAAAAGATTCCCGTTGACGTTGGGTGGTGATTCTTGCAAATTCCTCGCTTCACAGGCCTCGAGCCGCGTCGTCATCGTGCGAAAAATCCAGCAGATTCCCTCGGGATCTGAAAAAAACGATGGGATGGAAGGATGCCGTCAGACCTTCCTGGGAAGGGGGTCCTAAACACACGCACCCCTCCCCTCCCTTAAAACCTGCGTGCTAATTCCTACTCCTCCATTCTCGGATGGACCGAAGGTTGTCAATCGTGGCTCCGATTCAGTATCCGACGGTTTGAGAGACGTCCATCCGAGCGACTGGGCCAAAAGACACACAGACAAATTCAAACTGGTGAAAAAAAAATAAATAAATTGCAGCGTTAGGATGACCAGTTTGGGATTTGAATTCCCTTTATGAGCTATAGAACTCGCCCGGCCGGAAAAAAAAATCAAGGGCCTTTCCCCGATCAAATTTTCCCGTAGAAAAATCAAACGGGTTTCCAGAATTGCAACTCACCGCAGCATGAATGCAAGTTGGCAAGCCGTTTCTTGATGATGGCTTCTCGGCTCACCCCATCCGTTCCTAAAAGATGCTTCATAGTCATCAAAGATCTTCTCTTAGGTCCTCTTTGTCTGCTCTGGACCACCGAGACCTTCAGTTTTTTTTTTCCCCTCATCCGCTTGGATCCCCAAATCAAGGGTTGGACTAGATGACCTTCAAGGTCCCTTCCAAGTTGCTGGTGGCCATTTCTTTCTCGAATTGACCTCTTCATGGTCAATTTTCCAAAGGTTTGATAACTCGTTGTTCAAAGGACGTAAATCGAGGATGACTTGCAGGCCGTAAAATGGGGGCAAAACTCTCTTAGCCGCTGTCTTGCTTAGCGACGGATATTTTGGGCTCCGTTGGGTCGTACGTGGAGAACCTTTTTTGTAATTTTGGGGCGGGGGAGTTGAAAAGACCGGTGAAAGGTCATTCCACTTGGACCCCCCATGACAAAAACCTTGGAGAAAATAAGAAATTCCTGTCAGATTTATGACTTGTAATTTGCGAATTTGTCCCCTCCGCTTGGTTCTCGTCTCAAAGCCTCCCATCCATCTAGATTTGAACAGATGGAATCAGTTCGGTGTCCGGTTTCCCCCCCCCACCCCACACCTCCCCCAGGGCGTTGGGCAGTCCAGGGCTACGAGCACAAAATGTGAAGGTCATTTGCCCACGTCATGGTGGGGAGACGAAGGGCGTCCGAGAATCGGACCACGGCTTGGCGTGGCCTGCTTGGAAAACATCCCAGACGGAAAGCAAAACTTTGAAAAGAAAGAAGGGAAAAAGACAATCACCAGGAGACTGGGAGTTCTAGTCCTGCCTTGAGGTACGAAAGCCAATTAGGTGACTTTGGGCCAATCACCAGGAGACTGGGAGTTCTAGTCCCAACTTGAGGAAGCAAAGCCAATTAGGTGACTTTGGGCCAATCACCAGGAGACTGGGAGTTCTAGTCCCGCCTTGAGTTAGGAAAGCCAATTAGGTGACTTTGGGCCAATCACCAGGAGATGTGAGTTCTAGTCCTGCTTTTAGGTAGGAAAGCCAATTAGGTGACTTTGGGCCAATCACCAGGAGACAGGGAATTCTAGTCCCATTTTAGGCAGGAAAGCTGGCTGGGTGACTTTTGGCCAATCACCAGGAGACGGTGAGTTCTAGTTCTGTCTTAAGTAGGAAAGCCAATTGAGTGACTTTAGGCCAATCACCAGGAGACGGTGAGTTCTAGTCCTGCCTTAGGCATGAAAGCTGGCTGGGTGACTTTGAGATGGTGAATTCTAGTCCCGCCTTAGATAGGAAAGCCAATTGGGTGACTGTGGGCCAATCACCAGGAGACGGTGAATTCTAGTCCAACTTTAGGCATGAAAAGTAGCTTGGTGACTTTCGGCTGATCACCAGGAGACTGGGAATTCTAGTCCTGCTTTAGACCCAAAGCCAGCTGGGCAAGCTTGGGCCAGCCCCTTTCTTTCCACCCCAGGAAGGAAGCAATGGCAATCCAAAACCCAGTTTGAACACACATCTAAACACACACACAAACAAACACAACACCCTGACACTCTCTCTCTCTCCCCCCCCCCCCTCAAGGGAAGAACCTTCTACACCCCCTCTTACCCCCCTCACTATCTCCCCCCCTTCTCCCCTCCCTGCAAGGGCCTTGCTTGTCATCCCCCAAAAAATCACAATACAAAATAAATTCGCATTCTTTTGCTGACTCGGTCAATCCATCTCCGCACCCCCCCCTTCTCCGCGGTGACCCTTTCCACTTTCAGCCCCTTCTGCCAAGAAAGCAGCGTGGGACAGACGGGATGGGGGGGCTCGGGGGGTGGACCCACAAAGCAGACAACTATTCCCTGACACAGCGGAAAAATTGTGTTTCTCTCCCCTCTTCTCGCTCTCTTTTTTCTGTCTGCAGTTCTGGATTTTGGCTGGCGGAGGGATTTTTGTCAATTTGCAAAAGGGATGAATTTGCGACGGTCCTCACATTTTACGTTTTGCGCCTTCTCTGGTCACCGTGGTGAAGAGAAGGAGGGGTGAAATGAGTGACACGGTGGTTAAGAATGCCACAACGGGCATAATTGTGAGGATGGTCATAAGTGCGAGGACCAGTCAGAAATGACTTTTTTCAACCCGAACCATTCTATTCTATTCTATTCTATTCTATTCTATTCTATTCTATTCTATTCTATTCTATTCTATTCTATTCTATTCTATTCTATTCTACTCTACTCTACTCCATTCCATTCCATTCTATTCTATTCCATTTGATTTGATTCAATTCAAATTTTATTCTATTCTATTCTCGATTCGATTCGATTTGATTCTTTCTATTTCTATATTTCTTCTATATTTTTTCTATAGTATTTCTATATTTCTATTTCTATTTCTTATTCTATTGTATTCTTTATTTCTATTTCTATATTATTTCTATATTTCTTATTCTTATTCTATTCTATTCTATTTTCTATTCTATTCTATTCTTTCTATTTCTTATTTCTTCTATATTATTTCTATATTTCTATTTCTTATTCTATTGTTTTATATTATTTCTATTTCTATATTATTTCTATATTTCTTATTCTTATTCTATTTTATTTTCGATTTGATTTGATTCTTTCTATTTCTAAATTTCTTCTTTAATATTTCTATATTATTTCTATATTTCTATTTCTAATTCTATTGTTTTCTATTATTTCTATTTCTATATTATTTCTATATTTCTTATTCTCCTTCTATTTTCTATTCGATTCGATTCTTTCTATTTCTATATTTCTTCTATATTATTTGTATATTATTTCTATATTTCTTATTCTTATTCTATTCTATTCTATTTTCTATTCTATTTGATTCTATTCTTTCTGTTTCTATATTTCTTCTATATTATTTTTATATTTCTTATTCTTATTTTCTTATTCCTGTCCTATCCTATCCTATCCTATCCTATCCTATCCTATCCTATCCTATCCTATCCTATCCTATCCTATTTTATTCTTCTCCCATTTCAGACAGATGGCTGTCCAATCTCTTCTTAAAAACCTCCAGCGCCCATAAATTCTGGTGGCAAGCCATTCCACTGGTTAATTGTTCTCAACTGTCAGGAAATCCCTCCTTAGTTCTAGGTTGCTTCTCTCCTTGATTCGTGTTTCCTTACCCTGGTCCTTCCAGTCTCTAGGGCTAAGCCACCCCCCACATCCCATCCCATCCCATCCTCCAGCCCTCCACTCTCCTTATTCACAAAGGCATCCATTCAAAGACAATCTCTAACTTCTGAATGAAATTCAACCACAGAATTCTTCTCTTCATCTTTGGTTGCTCGAGAAAGTTGGACGGGCACCCAAATCCGTTGACTCATGGGGAAGTGGGGGGGAGATGTTGGTGAGCTGGCATCATCCCCAAACTCTTTGAGTAGGACAGAAGGCTTTCTGGACATCCCTTGAAGGATCTACTATCTCATGAATGAGTTGTCCCATCAACCCACCATCCTCCTCCTCCCCACCAAGGACCCATGGAAGGTCTTGTATGCTTGGGTGAAAGGTTGAGTCACCAAAGATTAAGCACATTAGCCGGCTCTCCAGCTGGGGCCTTTTCACTTGGAGGTCAGTGGGTCACCAACGGCAATCCAGAAGGATGTTTTCCAGCCAAGAAACCCTAACCCTGTGACTCACAACTCCGCAAGGAACGGACTTACACAGAGGTGGACAATGCAGCTTCTGTTCTGCTGACTAGTTAGGAGAAGGTCTCTTGGGATGCAATTCAGCCCTTCGGTTAAACCCCAAGGGAAGGTCATGAGTTGGTCAGAGTGGTTCTCCATGGTGGGTGGGTGGGCCACCAGACCAGCTGTCCCCCACCCCCACCCCCGTGCCCCATCATCCACCACCGAAACGTGGCCTCCTCTAGATATCTGAGACTTTTTGTAGATCTGGGTTGAACTGGGCAGGGGGATACTTGGTGATACTTTCTTGAAGGCGTTTCAGGACCCACCTAGGTAACACCCTCAGGGCTAGAAGGACATTTGCCACAAACCCCACTCCTTCTAGCCCTGATGATATTACCTAGCTGGGTCATGAAACGTTTGGAAGAAAACTACCATGATCTGAGAGAGCTCGCAGTCCTCCAGATATGTCGGACTGCCGTTCCCATCATGATTAAACTGGTTTGTCCAGTTGGGAGAAAATAACTTCAACCCTGGTGGATAAACTCGAGCAAGCAAGGATGGGGGGTGGTGGTGGTGTTGATTCTGGCTTGGTAATAAACCAAATGCCGTTTGTGCTTGTTATAAACCATGGTTCTATTCGAAAAGGCGAATAATTTGGATTTCACCACTTGTTGAGAGCTGGTTGGGATTTAGCTCACAGGCCATTCATGTAGGAGATGCTGCCCTGATCTGTGGCAGCCATATTGGATATGCCATATGGGGTGCGTGCCAACAAGCTGAAACGCTTGGCATTGTGGTCCTGCTTTGCAAAAACCAGCTGGCAATGTACTTCTCACATTGGCACAATCCAATTCCAGTGGTGGGATTCAATTTTTTTTACTGCCGGTTCTGTGGGCGTGGTTTGGTGGGCGTGGTAGGGGAAGGATACTGCAAAATCCCCATTCCCACCCCACTCCAGGGGACATTCCCTCCCCACTCCAGGGGAAGGATACTACAAAATCCCCATTCCTGGGGAAGGATACTGCAAAATCCCCATTCCCTCCCCACTCCTAGCGGAAGGATACTGCAAAATCCCCATTCCCTCCCAACTCCTGGGGAAGGATATTACAAAATCCCCATTCCCTCCCGACTCCTGGGGAAGGATATTACAAAATCCCCATTCCCTCCTCACTCCTGGGGAAGGATACTGCAAAATCCCCATTTCCTCCCCACTCTGGGGGAAGGATACTACAAAATCCCCATTCCCTCCCCACTCCTGGGGAAGGATACTGCAAAATCCCTATTCCCTCCCTACTCTGGGGGAAGGATATTGCAAAATCCCCATTCCCTCCTCACCCCACGAAACTGCTTCCCAGCTCCATTGTCCTGTGCAGGGCAACAAAAGAAGACACACCGATCAGCTGGGAGGCGGTGAATAGATCAATTGGGTACCCCAGTCTTACAGGCTAGGACTCCCTGTAGCCCCCTGGGAGCCAAAATGGGGCGTGTGGGAAGGGGTGGGGGTGTGGGAAGGGCCAACCAGAGGTGGTATTTGCCGGTTCTCCGAACTACTCAAAATTTCCGCTACCAGTTCGTGAGAATCGGTCTGAACCAGCTGAATGCCACCTCTGAATTCATCCTTCTGGATAGGCAGAAGCTTCGCCTGGGCGCTGAAGATCCGGATGAGGATTCGCACCGAGCATGGCTTTGGGGTACTCTCATGAGGACTAGAGACTTGGGGGGTGTTTTTTTTTGAATTATCGTTTTTGAAAAGCTGAGATTTTCAGTTCTGCCCTCAGGCGTATCTTTTATCCTTCAAGAGGAGCCCCCTGGAATAAAGGCTTCTGGAATTCTGTCGGCCATCAGGAACCCTGTTTGGAAAGGAGAGAGGAAGAGAGAAAAAAAGCTTGCAAAATAGCAATTTTTCTTGACGGCCTCTGGCCAGGGGAATAGGTGTGGCGAGGCCAAATCTAACCCTGCCAGCTGCGAAATTGAACAGCGGGCAGGAACTGAGTTTCTGAGAAATTCTCAAGGCCCTTCAAAGCCACAGTCCAATATTAGGATTTGTGGCTTTGCTAACATCTAGGAACAACTACGGAAAAAAAAAATCTGATTTTTCTAACGGGTAACTTGAGATGTAGGAGGTTGCTGGGGCCAGGGTTGAACTTCCAGCCTTATTTGGGGGGAGTGAGGGATTGTTTGGCTTTCAAGGCCACCTCCACCGGCCCCTGACAGATGTCGGTCTGCCACGCGGCTTTCCTGAATGTTGAACCATGATGGCGAGATGGTAATTTATGAAGGAATGGGGGACTCCAAGGCCCCAAGGACAAGCAATATTTCCCAGGATAGAGTCTTTTGGCGCTTCTCATTGCAGAATGGCAAGGATCTACATGGTTGGTGTGAGAAGAAAGAGAGAAAGGAAGGAAGGAAGGAAGGGAGGGAGGGAGGGAGGGAGGGAGGGAGGGAAAGGGAGAGGGAGGAGAAGGAAGGAAGGAAAAAAGAGAAACAGCAAAGAAGATAGAGAAGGGAGAGAGGGAGGATAAATATATATAGATAGATGATAGAAATAGGTAGGTGGGTAAGTAGATAGATGATAGATAGAGATAGATGATAGATAGATAGATAGTTAGATAGATAGATAGATAGATAGATAGATAGATAGATAGATAGATAGATGATAGATAGATAGATAGATAGATAGATAGATAGATAGATAGATAGATAGATAGATGATAGATGTAGAATACAGATAGATGGGTGGATGGATACATGATAGATAGATAGTTGGATAGATGGATGGATGGATGGAAGGAAGGAAGGAAGGAAGGAAGGAGGAAGGAAAGAAAAAAGAGAAACAGCAAAGAAGATAGAGAAGGGAGGATAGATAGATATAGATAGATGATAGAAATAGGTAGGTGGGTAAGTAGATAGATGATAGATAGATAGATGATAGATAGATAGATAGATAGATAGATAGATAGATAGATAGATAGATAGATAGATAGATAGATAATAGATGTAGAATACAGATAGATGGGTGGATGGATACATGATAGATAGATGGAAGGAAGGAAGGAAGGGAGGAAGGAAGGAAGGAAAGAAAGAAAAAAGAGAAACAGCAAAGAAGATAGAGAAGGGAGGGAGGGAGGATAGATAGATATAGATAGATGATAGAAATAGGTAGGTGGGTAAGTAGATAGATGATGAATGGATTGATGGATGGATGGAAGGAAGGAAGGAAGGAAGGAAGGAAGGAAGGAAGGAAGGAAGGAAGGAAGGAAAAAAGAGAAATAACATCTTCTCCAGATGATGAGTATCCTTCAGCAGAAATATATATATATATATTCCAGAGGTTTCATAGTTCTAAACGGAAAGGTGATTTGAATATCTTTTTAAGAGTTTCCCTGAAGCGCTGTCACATTTTTCCTTTAGAAGCTGCCAAGGGGACTTTTTTGCCAAAACAAATAATGGAAACTCTGTCCTGGAGATTGTTCGTTGCCACCATAAGAAAAGAAAAAAGAAAATGGGGTTTTGGAATCCACAAGATTTTGAAAGTTCAGAGGGTGTATTCTGCCGACTTTTCCTGCAAAACCCTGTCATTCGGGCTTTCCCCCCACGCAACCGCCTTCAGATGGTTTGGAAGGAAATCCCATCATCCCCGGCCTCCGTGGTCAGACTGGTGGGAAGTGAGGAGAGCAGAGCTGTAATCTTGGGGCCTCTGGAGAGAGTCCCAGATGGGGAAAAGTGGAGGAAACGTCAAGATGGAAAAAGCTGCAATTATTGGGAAACAGAATTCTTACAGAATTCTTGGATTTAGGACGATCTGGGTTCGAAGAAGGTAGTTTTTTTTTTTTGTTTGTTTGTTTTTGAGGGCCAATGAAACCAGGAAGAAATGTAAGAGCGTTGAGGCACATCAATCATTTCTCTCCGGCTTGAAATGGGATGGGGCAAAGGAAGAAAGGAAAGGAAATGGTCCCCCTCTGTTGGACGCTCAACTTTGGAATCAACGTTCTATGAAGATCAGCCATCGTTGAAGGTCAGTCCTTGGGTGGTGGATTCCTAAAACCTTCTTCTGCACTCAATGAACTGGACTAAGAGAAAGAAGGAGAAGGAGAAGGAGAAGGAGAAGAAGAAGAGGAGGAGGAGGAGGAGGAGGAGGAGGAGGAGGAGGAGGAGGAGGAGGAGGAGGAGGAGGAGGAGGAGAGAAAGGAAATGAAATGTTCACTCTTGTTGGATGCTCAACTTCGGAATCAACGTTCTATGAAGATCAGCCATCGTTGAAGGTCAGTCCTTGGGTGGTGGATTCCTAAAACCTTCTTCTGCACTCAATGAACTGGACTAAGAGAAAGAAGGAGAAGGAGAAGGAGAAGGAGAAGAAGAAGAGGAGGAGGAGGAGGAGGAGGAGGAGGAGGAGGAGGAGGAGGAGGAGGAAGAGGAGGAGGAGGAGGAGGAGGAGGAGGAGGAGAAGAAGAAGAAGAAGAAGAAGAAGAAGAGAGAAAGGAAATGAAACGTTCCTTGTTGGATGCTCAAAAACAATGTTGGTAGAACAAAAACAATGTTCTACCAAGATCAGCCATCATTGAAGGTCAGTTCTTGGGTGGTGGTGTCCTTCAATCTTCTTCTGCAGTCATCGAACTGGGCTAAGAGAAAGAAGAAGCAGAGAAAGAAAGGAAATGAAATGTTCACCCTTGTTGGATGCTCAACTTCAGAATCAATGTTCTACCAAGATCAGCCATTGTTGAAGGTCACTCATTGGGTGATGGGGTTCTTCAACCTTCTTCTGCAGTCATCGAACTGGGCTAAGAGAAAGAAGAAGAAGAGAAAGAAAGGAAATGAAATGTTCCCCCTTGTTGGACACTGAACTTCGGAATCAATGTTCTATCAAGATCAGCCATCCTTGAAGGTCAGTCATTGGGTGATGGACTCTTTCAACCTTCTTCTGCAGTCATCAAACTGGACTATTTTTTTTCTCCTGAACCCTCAATCTTCAGCAGAGGGTGAGGGTCTTCCATACCACCTCATTGGACATAAGAAAGATGAAAAAACAAGTGGGAAAATGAACCAGGAACTTTTTAGATCATCATCATTTTAAATCATCCAACCTCTGGAAACTGAAAGTGGGATGGGGAAGCTTTATGTGGGGTGGATGGAGGGGGAAAGGGCAAAATATGGCTCATATTGTTTGAACCCAAAACAGAACAGAACAGAAAAACAGAGTTGGAAGGGACCTTGGAGGTCTTCTAGTCCAACCCCTTGCTCAAGCAGCAGAGCCTATATCATTTCAGACTAATGGTTGTTCAATCTCTTCTTGAAAATCTCCATCCACAACTTCTGGAGGCAAGTTGTTCCACTGATGAATTGTCGTCACCGTCAGGAAATTTCTCCTTAGTTCTAAGTTGCTTCGCTCCTTGGTTAGTTTCTACCCGTTGCTTCTTGTCCTACCTTCAGGCGCTTTGGAGAGTAGCTTGACTCCCTCTTCTTTGGGGCAGCTCCTCAAATATTGGAAGACTGCCATCACGTCACCCCTGGGTCCTTCATGTCATTAAACTAGACGTACCCAATTCACACAACCGTTCTTTGTATATTTTATCCTCCACTCACCTAATCATCTTTGTGGCTCTTCTCTGCACTCTTTCCAGAGACTCAACATCTTTCTTATATTGTGTCAACCAATTGGAAGGGACCTCAGAGGTTTTTTTAGTCCAATCCCCTGCTCAGGCAGGAGGCACCTATACCCGGGATGGCGAAGCTATGGCATGCCTGCCACACGTGGTACATGGTGCCATATTTGTGGTCACGCAAGCGTTGCCCTACCTCAGCTCTGGGGCGCACAGCTGATTTTTGGGCCTTCTGGGCCTACCGGAAGTCAGGAAAGGGACTGTTTCCAGCTTCTGGAGGGTTTCGGGTGTGGGGGAAGGCTGTTTTCACCCTCCCCAGGCTCTTAGAAAGGCTCTTAGAAAGGCTCTTAGAAAGGCAAAAAAACGGGCCTTGCTATCCCACCGGAAGTCAGGAAATAGGCCGTTTCCAGCCTCCAGAGGGCCTCTGGATTGGTGGAGAAGCCTCTAGAGCCTGGGGAGGGCGAAAAATGGGCCTATGGGGCCCACCGTGCCATTGTGTGCCAAAAGCGGGAGGAACACGGGGGGCTCCCTCTGCTTTTGGCACGTGACTGCAAAACGTTTAGCCATCCCCGCCCTATACTATTTCAGATAAATGGCCATCCAGTCTCTTCTTAAAAACCTCCAGAGATGGAGCCCCCACCCCAAATTCCTCTAGGAATTGGGTGAAGCGGAGAAGCGGCTGCCCAGAAGAACCAGTAGCTCGCGTGATCTTCCCACAGGAAGTCGGCTTAGCCAAGTTTGGTTTGTCCTCTGGCATCTCACACGATGTAAGCCGAGCTGACTGAATCCAGCTTCCGGAATAACTGCAAGTGTGAAGTGTTGTAATAACCGGATGTGGAAAATTCCCACCATTGGCCCTTCTTGTTGACTGGTGTTTTCCAAACCCTTGGCGCGCCGTTTAATTAAGAGCAGTCGTCTTGCAGACACGGTGAAAAATTGCATCAGAGAAATAATAAATGTCTTTTTTTTGTTATTTTTATTTTTCAGGCAATCCGCACTGTCACTCCGGCTAAAGGGCTTGAAATACCATATGGAGTCAAGATGAAAAATCTGGATTTCTCAAGCGTCCTAGAGTTCAGTCCGTATCTCAGTTAAAGAAAAGGAATTTCCCTTCGGTCCTGGGTCCTTAAATTGATGATGTAATTTATTTGTGTTTTCCACACACACACACCTCCTTTCTTCCCTGGTTTCGGGACTCTGTTAAGAGGTTGTGAAAAGCAACACAACTTCTCGACAATGTTGTCCAACGCTTGTTCTTTGCAGCCTGGCTGACGTCACTGTTAAGCCAAGGATTTTAATCTCAGGTGCTCTTTTTTTTTTTTTAAAGGGGAAAAAATTAGGAAATAATAATCCACGTGTTTACAACAATATCCATTGCAATAATAAGGGGAACAACTTGCGTGCAGAAGTTGTGAATGCTGCAACACTGGAAGTTTTTAAGAAGATAAACTGGATAACCATTTGTCTGAAATGGTATTGGATCTCCTGCCTAAGCAAGGGGTCCCTTCTAACTCTGTTATTCTATTTCCATTTCCATTTCCACTTCCATCTATTTCTATTTCTATTTCTATTTCTATTTCTATTTCTATTTCTATTTCTATTTCTATTATTTCTATTTCTATTTCTATTTCTATTTCTATTATTTCTATTTCTATTTCTATTTCTATTTCTAATAATAATAATAACAACAACAACAACAACAACACACCTGACATAACAATAGTTGAAAAGAAATAAGTATGATTCATTGACATTGCAATACCTGGTGATGCACGGATTGAAGATAAGCAGCAAGAAAAAATCACAAAGTACCGGGACTTGCAAATTGAAGTTGAGCGACTGTGGAAAAAGAAATTGGGTGTTGTCCCGATTGTAATTGAAGCCCTTGGAGCAATACCCAAAGGGCTACCCCACTCTTTAGAAATTCTAAATTTACTGGTCCTGAATATTTTGACTCTACAAAAAAACCACCTTACTCGGAACAGTTTACATCCTCCGACAATACCTTAAGACTTCCTAGGTCCTTAGTTAGGACTCGAGCTGCTGAGCTATTAACCAGCCTCAAAGGCTGTGAATCTCACAACAGATTAAATAATAATAATAATAATAATAGTTATTAACGGTTATTAACTTAACAGTTCCTAGGTCCTTGGTTAGGACTCGAGCTGCTGAGCTATTAACCAGCCTCAAAGGCTGTGAATCTCACTACAGATTAAATAATAATAATAATAATAATAATAATTATTATTATTATTATTATTAACGGTTATTAACTTAACAGTTCCTAGGTCCTTGGTTAGGACTCGAGCTGCTGAGCTATTAACCAGCCTCAAAGGCTGTGAATCTCACTACAGATTAAATAATAATAATAATAATAATAGTTATTAACGGTTATTAACTTAACAGTTCCTAGGTCCTTGGTTAGGACTCGAGCTGCTGAGCTATTAACCAGCCTCAAAGGCTGTGAATCTCACTACAGATTAAATAATAATAATAATAATAATAATAATAGTTATTAACGGTTATTAACTTAACAGTTCCTAGGTCCTTGGTTAGGACTCGAGCTGCTGAGCTATTAACCAGCCTCAAAGGCTGTGAATCTCACTACAGATTAAATAATAATAATAATAATAATAGTTATTAACGGTTATTAACTTAACAGTTCCTAGGTCCTTGGTTAGGACTCGAGCTGCTGAGCTATTAACCAGTCTCAAAGGCTGTGAATCTCACTACAAATTAAATAATAATAATAATAATAATAATAATAATAATAAGTGAACCAAAGCACAGAGAGATTGCTGCAGGCTGTGAAAACGGAGAACATGATAAAAACAACAGAAACAAAGGCAGAATATAACCGTAATCTGCACGGCAGATTAAATGGATGCAAAACCCAAGCTCTCCATGGACAGCCTTGAAAATCATGGACAGAAAATGTGATGACAACTTGACATGGGCAGGGCTTAAGAGGGGAACCATCAAGAAAGAAACGAAAGGTTTAATCCTGGCTGCTCGAGAACAAGCACTACAAACGAATGCCCTGAAAGCGAAGATACAAAAACCCACCAACAATCCAAACTGCCGACTTTGCAACGACAAAAATCGAAACGGTTTCATATTGAATAAGTGAATGCAGCAAAATTGTGCCAACGGATTACAAAGCTAGACATGAGCGAGTTGCTAAATTAGTCCACTGGTCGCCATTGTTGTAATGTAGGCTTCCTTTATACAGTCGCACCATGAGTCCCCAAAACCCTATTTTTATTTCAATGGCTGTGAATTCTGCTCATTCAGAGCCTGTTCATTCTCAAGCTGTTCATTCACAGATGAGTCCCAAATAGTCCGACAGAAGTCTGCCACAGTCCTTCAGGATAAGGCTGATCAACACCCACCTTTATCTCCCTTGACATGCTGCCAAAGACCTAATTGCCTAACTGGCAATTAGGTCAATTGGCAAAGTTAATTGCCTAATTGGCAATTGCCTAATTGCCAATTAACTTTGCAAGGCCACATGGAGCACAGAGTCCAAAATGGAGCTTCGGAATTTCAGCTGACCAGAACGAACAAAGTTGCTTCCTGCAAAGGCTCAAGTGCCTTTGCTCCTCCTTTAGGTTTTATGAGAGGGGCCAATCATCTCCAAGCCTTACTCCCGAGTCGCCCCTTTTGTTTTAACTGTCCTTGCCTTCTGGCAGCTCTGCGCATGCGCGCACTGGGAACAGGCTCCCCCTGTTCCTCTGTCTCACTGATGTCTGACTCTGGAGGCTCCGGAGTCTGCACATAACTCCCAGATGGCCCTGGTCCCCTCTCTGCCTCCGACACAGAGCCCTCATCTGAGCCTTCCCCAGACTCCAGGACTGGCCCATGTTCCTCCCCAGCGTCCTCCACAGGCCGCCGGCGGACCACAAAAACCATGTAAGAAATACAACATACCTGCATCCGAAAAGTCATGGGAGCACAAAGTGCAAAAAATTATCGAAAACGAGACGGTGAAGATCTTGCGGGACTTTCGAATACAGACGGATCGTCACCTGGAACGCAACACGCCAGATATCACAGTTGTCGAAAACCGAAACGTACAATTTATTGACACCGCGGTCCCAGGAGAACGCCAGAGTCGAAGAAAAAGAACTGGGAAAAAAATCACGAAGTATCGCGACCTGGCCATCGAAACTATGTGATTATGGATGAAACGCGTGAGAGCGATACCCATGGTTATCGGGGCGCTTGGTACCACGTCCAAGAATTTTATAAGATACATCAGCAAATTGCAGCTTCCTGCAATGACACCAGCGGAACTGCAAAAAACGGCGCTACTCGGAACATCGTACATCTTAAGAAGGTCCTTGGTTGATCCCTAGGCTGACAGCATCCGTGGTGCAGGAGGCTGATTAAGCCACGCCCACCATAGCCACGCTCACCCAGCAACCGAGCAGAGAACTCATTGCTAAAATTTTTGAAGCCTACCCCTGGCAACAGCTGCATTGTTTCATAGTTCTCACAGTCAGGAAATTCCTCTTTAATTCAACAAAAGTCAACAACTTCTGGATCTTTGTACCGCACAAATGCTTGGCAACTCTTCAGCAGCTCCTCCTTTTGCCTTCCTTGAGTTTGTGTTACAAGCAGAGGCCCTCTCTCCTGCTATCCCGCGAAGGTGTGTCTTTACACAGCAACGCAACTGGATTGCAGAAAAGGGCCACAAGTAGAGACCAGATGGAGCTCTGGGGGGTTTGAGCTGTTGGGCTCGGGGGCGGCGGGACGGGGATGGGGCTTTCTCGGTGGACTTCTGCAGACGTCTCGTGACCAGGCTAGGTTGCGTGATCAGGCAGATGATGTGGAAGGGGTGGGAATGTTTAGAGCAAATGGTTTGTTGCTCTGCCTATCTTGGTCCCAAGGTGGGTACTTCCTTGCTAAAGAAGTGGAAAACAATGGCAGAGAAGAGGGAGGGAGGGAGGGTGGAAGAAGGGAGAGAGAAAAGGAAGGAGGGAGGGAGGGAGGATGGAAATGCAGGGAAGGAAGGAAGGAGAGAGAGAGAAGAAGGGAGGGAGAGAGAGAGGAAGAAAGGAAAGAAGGGAAGGAACAAAGGGAGGGAGGAGGGAGGGAGGATGGGAAAGCAGGGAGGGAAGGAAGGAGAGAAGGAGAGAAGAAGGGAGGGAAAGAGGAAGAGAGGAAAGAAGGGAAGGAACAAAGGAAGGAGGGAGGGAGGATGGATGGAGAGGCAGGGAGGGAGGGAAGGAAGGAGAGAGGGAGAGAGGAAGAGAGGGAGAAAGAAAGGAAGGAAGGAAAGAAGGGAAGGAACCAAGGAAGGAAGGAAGGAGGGAGGGAGGAAGGAGGAGGGGAGGGAAGGAGAAAAGAAGGGAGGGAGGGAAGGGGAGAAGGGGGGAAGGGGGAGGAGGGAAGGAAGGAGAGAGAGAGGGAGGAAGGAAAGAAAGAAGGGAAGGAACCAAGGAAGGAAGGAGGGAGGAAGGAGGAGGGAGGGAAGGAGAAGAGAAGGGAGGGAGGGAAGAAGGGAAGGAGGGAAGGGACACCCCCCCCCCCGCACTGAGTCAGCCAGAGAAAATTATTATAACTAAACCACCAGACGACTTCACTCCCCTATGCACTGATGATGTTAACTAACCTGGTCACGAAACATCTGTGTGGGGGTGGGGGAAACCACCCAGCTCAGAAACCCCCAACGCCACACGTGCAGAGTGCCTATTTCGGCATCTGAACATCCAGGAAGCATCTCCTCCCCCCGCCCCCCCCCCCCCAACCCCAGACATTCCCACCTCATCTGAAACCTTTAGGGGAGGCTTGTTCAATGTCAGCACCACTCAGGACAGACCGGATGAGTCAGAAAGAGGCCGAGGGATGGTGGTGGCTGGACCAGAAGAATGGGAGAACTTCTGAGTCGAGGAGCATTTGGAAAACATCTGATTCACCAAGGAGTGATTCACATGGCCCAGCTCAACTCAAGTTGAAATTCGATTCCTTTTTTTCCTCCTCTTCCTCTTCTTCCTCTTCTTCTGCTTTTTCCTCCTCTTCCTTTTCTTCTTCCTTTTCTTCCCCATCTCCCTCTCCTCTTCTTCCTTTTCTTTTTCCTCTTCCTCCTCCTCCTCCTTCCTCTTCCTCCTCCTCCTTCTTCCTCCCTCCCTCCTCCTTTTCCTCTTCCTCTTCTTCCCCTCCTCCCTCTCCTCCTCCTCCTCTTCTTCTTCCTCCTCCCTCTTCCTCTTCCTCCTCCTCCCCCCTCTTCCTCTTCTTCCTTTTCTTCTTCCTAATTTTCTTCTTCTTCCCCTTCCTCTTCCTCCTCTTTCCTCTTCCTCTTCTTCCCCTTCCTCTTCCTCCTCCTTCTTCCTCCCACCCTCCTTTTCCTCTTCCTCCTCCTCCTCCTCCTCTTCTTCTTCTTCCTTTTCTTCTTCTTCCTCTTCCTCCTTCCTTTTCTTCTTCCTCCTCCTCTTCTTCCTCCACTTCTTCCTTTTCTTCTTCCTCCTCCTCTCCCTCTTCTCCTTCTCCTCCTCCTTCTCCTTCTCCTCCTCCTTCTTCCTCCCTCTCTTCCCAGGGCTGCCCTCCCTGAGAGCTTTTACAAGTGTTTTTCTGAGAAATTCTCATGTCAATTTTTTGGCCAGGCCTCAAGAGACGTCACCAACGTGTCGAGCTCTGACCTACGAGTCCCAAAATCTGCGTGGATATTGGCAAAGCATCCGAGGGCAGGCAGGAGGGAGAGAGAGAAAGAGGGAGCGGGAGAGGGAGAGAGAGAGAGAGAGAGAGAGAGAGAGAAGGAAAAAGGCAGAAAGAGACGGAGAGAAGGGCCATCAATCAAAGCGATAAAGAAAACATCGCAAGTCGGCCAGCTCTGTGACGAGAACAGGCTGCAGAAGAGGCCGGGTCTGATACATAGCAGATGTGTGAAAATATTCATGTAAATAGATAAGAGGATACAAGGGGTTTTTTTTTATAAAAAAAATATCTCTTAATGAAAACTAAAGCTGAAAATTCTCAGTTTAAACAATCAGGGGAAGGGTGGAGGGAAGGATACTCAGCCGCTGGAGAAGGCAAATCTGTAGGATGGTTATAGTAAAGAATATCGAGAGGCAGTCCTTGAATTACAGCAGTTTAGTGACCATTCGACGTTATAACGGCACTGGGAAAAGGGACTTACGGATGTTTTTCATACCATTGCAGCCTCCCTGTGTTTATGCAATCGAAATTCAGGCGCTTGACAACTGACTCGTATTTATGACGATTGCAGTGTCCTGGATCATGTGAGGAAGGAAGGAAGGAAGGAAGGAAGGAAGGAAGGAAGGAAGGAAGGAAGGAAGGAAGGAAGGAAGGAGAAAGAAAAAAGAAAGGAAGAAACGAGAAAGGAAGGAAGGGAAGAAGGAGAAAGAAAGAAAAGAAGGAAGGAAGGAGAAAGGAAGAAAGAAGAAAGAAAGGGAAGGAAGGAAGGAAGGAAGAAGGAAGGAAGGGAGGCAGGAAGAAGGAAGGAAGGAAGAAAATAAAAAACAAATGAAAGAACAAAAAGAAGAAAAAAGGAAGGAAAGAAAGGAAGGATGGAAGGAGAAAGAAAGAAAGAAACGGAAGGAAGGAAGGAAGGAAGAAGGAAGGAGAAAGAAAGAAGAAAGGAAGAAACAAGAAAGAAAGGAAGGGAAGAAGGAGAAAGAAAGAAAAGAAGGAAGGAAGGAGAAAGGAAGAAAGAAGAAAGAAAGGGAAGGAAGGAAGGAAGAAGGAAGGAAGGAAGGCAGGAAGAAGGAAGGAAGAAAATAAAAAAACAAATGAAAGAACGAAAGGAAGAAAAAAGGAAGGAAAGAAAGGAAGGACGGAAGGAGAAAGAAAGAAAGAAACGGAAGGAAGGCAGGAAGAAGGAAGGAAGGAAAAAGAAAGAACAAAAAGAAGGAAGGAAGAAAAAGAAGGACGGAAGGAAGGAAGGAAGGAAGGAAGGAAGGAAGGAAGGAAGGAAGGAAGGAAGGAAGGAAGGAAGGAAGGAAGATCCACTTAACAACCGTCTGACTAACTTACCAGCTGCAGTGTCTCCCTTAACAATCCTGGCGAGAAAGATCCATTGGGCTCATCAGTCAAGGACTACTATCTATATGGGGGAGAAAAAAAACCTCTGAATGGAAAGGGAGATAGTCCCTTCTCTCTTTTTCCTCTTCTCCAATAGCCCCCCCCCCTCCCAGGGGAGAAAAGCTCACCCCCACCCCAATAAGGCCAGTCCCTGCCCCCTTCCTCCACCCCCAACTCAAAGCCCCATCATGGTTTTGGCCTCATTCGGTGACCTCGTCTGTCCTTAGAGGTTGGGAAAACCAACGCCACGGGTGTGTTTGTATGTGTGTGTGTGTGTGCAGGCAGGAGGCAAGGACAGAATTAATTAAGCTTTTATTTCCATTTAATTACCCCGGCTCCATGCTTCTTCCACCATCTCCCTCTTTCTGTCACATTAAAAGAAATACGGTTCCAGCAGCCACTTGGGACCAAAAGGGTAATTTTAATTTCTCAGGCAAACAAACCCACTTCGGGGTTTAGCTTAAGCCCTCCATTGCAAACCACCATCATCTCTGCGGCTCATGCTGGGCAGAGAGGAAGAGCTGCCTGCAAAAATCACGGCCTCCACAGTGGGGCTTCGGGTCGGTGGTGAAATTCTTTCACACGGGTCGGAGCTGCCAAAGGGAAGAGAAGGGAGTCGCCGGGATGGAGGAATAGATCTAGGACAAAGCATGCCGTTTCCCTATCGTGCGTCCCTCACCCCACCCACCACAGGTTCGGGATGGGCCCAGCCCATTTTTCCAGCTGGGGCTCAGAATGGGAATTGCTCTCCCCCCCCCCCCCCGTTTTCCAAGGGAAAAGGTCATTTGAGATTTATTGGGGCAGACGGTTTGCCTGTCACAGTGTAATGAAGGAATTAAAACCTCTATTATCCCTTTTGTCTGTCTGTCCATCATCTATCTATATCTATCTATCTATCTATCTATCTATCTATCTATCTATCTATCTATCTATCTATCTATCTATCTATCTATCTATCTATCTCCATCTCCATCTCCATCTCCATATCTATCTATCTATCTATCTATCTTTTATCATCTATCTATATCTGCCTGTCTATCATCTATCATCAGTATCTACTCTGTCTATCCTCTATCTATCCATCCGTCTATCTTCTGCCTATCTAATCTGTCTATCAACTATCTATATCTGTCTGTTTGTCTGTCTATGATCATCTTCTATCTATCTATCTATCTATCTATCTATCTATCATCTATCTATCTAAATCTATCCATCCACCATGTCTATCTAATGTCTATCATCTATTTCTCTCTCTCTATCATCTATCTATCCATCCAACTATCTATCTATCTATCTGTCTGTCTGTCTGTCTGTCTATCTCTCCATCTATCTACTTATCTGTCTATCTAATCTGTCCATCTGTCTGTCTATCATCTATCTATCTATCTATGTCTTTGTCTATCATCTGTCTAATCTGTTTATCACCTATCTATCACCTATCATCTATCTATCTATCTATCTATCTATCTATCTATCTATCTATCTATCTATGTATCTATCCATCTATCATCAATCTAATCTGTCTATCATCTATCATCTATTTATCTCTCTATCCCTCCATCCATCTATCATCTATATCATCTATCTAATCTGTCTATCCCTCCATCCACCCACCCACTTATCTCATATATCTATCTACCTATCATATCTATCATATATCTTACCTACCTATCATATCTCTCTACCTATCCTTCCTCCCACTCTTCCTCCTCCTCTTCTCCTTCCACCCCTCTCCCTTATCTAGGCAATCAGCCAGCCAGCCATCTAAACCCAAAATGCCATGAAAAAAAAACACATTTAATTCTTTTGCATGAGGGGTTCAGGTTGCAGATCCAAGAACACGCATCGCATCTCTCACCCCTCCCCCCATCTTTCAGATAGGATGACGCCATGCAGACATTATGAATTCCGAATGTGTGGCAGGATTGCAGAACCCAACAACTTCCTACCGAAGGGGACAAACCCCTTCCCCAGGTTCCCAGATTTAACCAACACAAATTCCGCCTGTGGTGCCAGCTGTTTCGGAGAAGACGGCCTGCTCCCTTCCCCATCCACGTGGGGGTTTCAGAAGCTGTTTGGAGACATGTCAGGAGGCCTGTTTCTTAAGCAGCTCCAGATGGCCGTTTCCCTCCTTAAACCTCTGGTCGCGGTCGTTAAACAAAGCGAGTCTCTCGGGGCTCGGGAGGGTCTTCCTAGACTTGAGGTTACTGTCGGATAATAGAATACAATAACAGAGTTGGAGGTCTTCTAGTCCAACCCCCCGCTTAGGCAGGAAACCCTCCAACACTTCAGACAAATGGTGATCCAACCTCTTCTCAAAAACTTCCAGTGTTGGAGCATTCACAACTTCTGGTGGCAAGCAGTTCCACTGGTTAATTATTCTCACTGACAGGAAATGTCTCCTTAGTTCTTTTTTTAAAAAAAATTTTTTTATTGTATTTTTATTGTTAAAGAATAACAGAAAAAAAAAACCAGTACAAAAATCAATAATAAAGAAAGAAAAATTTTTTTCCCCCAACGTGCTATACAAATGGAAAGGAAGTTTTAGGAAGTTTAAGTCTTCAATTCTTCCAGAAATCTCTTTGATAAGGTACTGGCGCCGATTCATCCAATCTCCCAAGTGCAAAAGTCCACAAATGGTTGCCAAGTGTTCCAAAAAACATTCTCTTTGTATATACCACTTCTAATTTTAATATCACAAGTCAATTTATCATTTAATGCAAATTTCCATGTTTCATTATACCATTCTTCTAGTTTTAAGTCAGCATTTAATTTCCAATATCTAGCAATTATCATTCTCCCCATTATAACCAAAATCCTCACCAATTCTCTTTCTCCAGTTGTTAATGTTGTTTCATTCAATATTAATAATAATATGGTTTCCAATTTCAATTTGACCCTCTTCTTAATCATTTCAAATATTTCTATCCTAGACCTTAGTCTCCTTAGTTCTAAGTTGCTTCTCTCATTGATGAGTCTCCATCCTTTGCTTCTTCTCCTGCCTTCAGGTGCTTTGGAGAATAGCTTGACTGCCTCTTTTTGGGGGCAGCCCCTCAAATATTGGAAGACTGCTGTCATGTCTCCCCTGGTCCTTCTTTTCATCAAACTAGACATACCCAGTTCCTGCAACTGTTCTTCGTATATTTTAGCCTCCCCTAATCATTGATTTTGGGCTTCCCAATTATTCACCGCAAGCCAAAGACCAACAGGCCACAGATGATCTCCCCAAGCACCCCCATGTCATTCTCTCGGCCCCTGAATCACATCACGCGGCCCAAAAGTGCTGACCAAGTGGAGAAATGTGGATAGCAGAGTTTTCCAATGTTTGGAGGGTGGGGGAGGTTGGATTGGGGCCCTTGTTTGAGGGCTGAGGGTGCAAAACGTCCCCGCGGCCAAGAAAAACTGAAGGGAGGGATCATGGCATGGATGGGTGCCAAGAAAAAAAAGGGATCATGCGATCAAGAAGCATAATAATAATAACAACAATACCAGAGTTGGAAGGGACCCTGGAGGTCATCTATTCCAACCCCCTGTTCACGCACGAGACTTATACTAGGGATTCGAACCGCCAAACTGCCCACCTTTCTGATGGACAGGCTGAGCGTCCTAGCCCCTGAGCCACCTTTATTCGTGGAGACCCCGGAGGGCTGAGTTGTGAGAATGCAGGCAAGTGTCAGGAGTGAAAACATGAGGGATCTATTGGGCCTCTTCGTTTCAGCTCATCCTTAAGGGGTGGGGAGGCTTGGGGGCTTTTCGAAGATGCAGCGTTTTAGGGAAGGCTTTTTGGAAAAGTACAAGTAGTAGTCCTTGGGGGGGGGTCAAATGCCAGTCACCCTAAATGCCTCCCCCACCCCAACGCTATTCCGGCTTTGAGAATGCTTTTGCACCTTCGGAAAAAGTGGAAAAGCCAGCCTCGACTCGATGGTTTCCTGGGACCTCGGCTTTTGCAAAGAAGGAATTTGGGGACCTTGGTTAAATGGAAAGGAAGGGAGGGAAGGAGGCAGGCAGGGAGGGAGGGAGGGAGGAAGGAAAAAGGGAGGGAGACCAAAGAAAGAGAGACAGAGAAAGAGAGAGAAAGAAAGAAAGAGAGAAAGAAAATGAAAGGAGGGAGGGAGGGAGGAGAAGAAAGAAAGAAAAAGAGAAAAAGAAAGAGAAAGGAAAGGAAAGGAAGAAGGAAGGAAGGAAGAAAAGGAGGGAGAAGAAAGGAAGGAAGAAAAGAAAGAAAGAAAGAAAGAAAGAAAGAAAGAAAGAAAGAAAGAAGGAAAGAAGAAGGGAGTGATGGAGGGAGGAAGGGAGGGAGGGAGAAGGAAGGGAGAAGAAAGAAAGGAGGAAGGGAGAAGAAAGAAAGATGGAGGGAGGGAAGGAGGGAGGAAGGGAGAAGGCAGGGAGAGAGAAGAAAGAAATAAAGAAAGGAAGGAGGGAGGAAGAAGAAAGAAAGAAAGAAAAAGAAAGAAAGAAAGGGAGGGAGGGAGCGATGGAGTGAGGGAGGGAGGGAGGAAGGGAGAAGGGAGGGAGAAGAAAGAAAGAAAGGAGGGAGGGAGGGAGAAGAAAGAAAGATAGGGAGGAAGAAAAAAACTCCATCCCTTTTCCCATTTCCACGTGAGTGGAAATACACCTATTATGCTTCCCGAGGGGAACAGCAGGAGAGGAAGAAAGGAAGACTCGGCAAGTTTTTGCCTGCCCCCGTTTTGCAAAGTCATCTTTTTTCGGCCTAATTAATTCATGCCGCTGTGTGGGCAAGAAATGGACCTCTGCCACGCCTGCGAAGCTTCACCCAGAAGGAAAGGAGGAAGGGAGCTGTGGAAATTCCAGAATTTATAATTCCAGGGGGGGTTTTTTTGTTCCATTCCTGCCCCAAAAACATCAGAGATTAGGATGAGGGTGTCGCCTAAGTTGTGCCCCAAACATCTCTATTGATCACCGAAGAGAATTCCTGAGGGAACCACCAGTGAGACCTTTCCTACTTCTGAGTAAGTCACCAAGGTGCCCAGTTGTGGGGTGGATTTTCCTTGTTGTTGTTGCTAGTTGCGAAGTCATGTCTGACCCATCACGACCCCATGGACCACATTCCTCCAGGCCTTCCTGCCCTCTACCATCTTCTGGAGTCCATTGAAGCTCACGCCGACTGCTTCAGTGACTCCATCCAGCCATCTCATTCTCTGCCGTCCCTTTCTTCTTTTGCCCTCCATCATTCCCAGCATTAGGCTCTTCTCCAGTGAGTCCGTCCTTCTCCTTAGGTGGCCAAAGGATTTGAGTTTCCTCTTCAGGATCTGGCCTTCTAAAGAGCAGTCAGGGTTGATCTCCTCTAGGACTGACCGGTTGGATGGCCTTGCAGTCCAAGGGACTCGCGGGAGTCTTCTCCAGCACCAGAGTTCAAAGGCCTCCATTCTTTGGTGCTCAGCCTTCCTTATGGTCCAACTTTCACAGCCATCCATTGCAACTGGGAAAACAAGACCCATGATTTCTCTATCTTCTAGTTTAGCTCCCAAATCTTCTCACTGAGCAGGTTCTAAAACATGAGAAGGGAGACTGAGAATCTCAGCCTCTTCCTCTGAAGGAGCTTCCAAGCATGGTCTTCCAAGCCCAAGTAGGGCTGGGATTTGAGTTCCCATGGTTCCCTGCTTGGCATGGTCAAGAGGTCCCAAGGTTTTGCAGACAGTGCAGGGAAAGGTTCTCTGGGATGGAGGAGCAAGTTCATCGGTTCCTTGACCTGTTTGATCTTGATGTAAAGCTATGGAGGTAGGCCACCTCCACGGATGGGGGTTTTCGTCTGTTTTTATGGGAGATGGGCATCTGTAAGACTTGTCATGGAGAAGGAGGAGGAGGAGAACAAGG
Organism: Masticophis lateralis; assembly: GCA_030761175.1. Taxonomy (NCBI): domain Eukaryota; kingdom Metazoa; phylum Chordata; class Lepidosauria; order Squamata; family Colubridae; genus Masticophis; species Masticophis lateralis. Next base: position 9,605,084 of record JAUDYJ010000017.1, on the reverse strand, counting down.
AGCAGGACAAGTATGGGGGATAAAGGAGAAGGAAAAGATGGAGAAGACGGGGGTGGAGGAGGAGAAGGGGGAGAAGGAGATGGAGACTGAGTAGGAGGAGAAGACAGAGAGGGAGAAGGTGGAGGAGGCAGATGAGAGGTGAAGGAGAAGGAGAAGATGGAGAAAATGGAGATGGAGGAGGAGAAGGAGAAGGAGAAGATGGAGGAGGAGAAGATGGAGGAGAAGAAGGAGACTGAGTAGAAGGAGGAGACAAAGATGGGGGGGTAGGAGGAGAAGGAGGAGGCAGGAGAGGGATGGAGAAGGAAAAGATGGAGAAGATGGAGATGGAGGATGAGAAGAGGAGAAAGAGGAAAAGACAGATGGAGGAGGAAGAGGAGAAGGAGAAGGACCTCTTGCAATGGGGAATTCCACAGCATAATGATGTGTGTTCATACCAATTGTCCTCTCCACAACTTTGGCCTCTGGCCCCACCCCTTACGTTAATGTGCAACATTTGATCATCATCCAAAAAGCAATCTGGCCTTCTCCAAAAAAGGAGATTTTCAGGCTGTCCACTCCAGATGAGTTAGATGAGCTCTGATTCTGCTTCTTCTACACCAGGGCTCCATCCAACATGGCCACTTGAAGATGGGTGGACTTCAACCCTGCCCAACCAGCCTCCTTCTCCCCCTCCTCCTTTCCTAGGTATCTCCACCGGTTGACGTGGAGATGACTTTGGTGGAACCATCACACTTTTGATCCTCATCTTCTTGTTGACATCTTCCAAGGAAGCTGGTGTCACTCTATGCCTTCTGTTTGCATGGTGCAATCATGACTCTTCTTGACTTCCTTTTTCCCCGGAAGGAAAGGTGTTGTCACCATAACCTCATCCAAGCTGCAGAAGGAATGATACAATCAATGCTTTCTTCAGCTCCGGTTATGGTGAGCTGTTTCGAAGTCTGATTTCCTGAACCACCATATATGGAGAAGTAGGCCAGTGGTTTTGAACACTCACACTCCAAAGAGAAAGAAACCGGCAAAAAAAAAAAAAAAATATGTACCAAAAACCACAGAGCACCAGAGCGTCCCTGACAGATATTTATCTAATCCACTTTTCGTGCAAAAATAAAAGAGAAAGAAACAGATGATAGATAGATAGATAGATAGATAGATAGATAGATAGATAGATAGATAGACACCAGTAGATGTAGGTAGGTAGGTAGGTAGATGACAGATAGATAGAGACATAGACAGACAGACAGACAGACATAGATAAAAGATAAGATAAGATGAGATAAGATGAGATAAGATGAGATAAGATAATAGTTACTGTGGATAGAGATAGATAGATACTGTAAGATAGATAGATAGATAGATATAGATAGATAGATATAGATAGAGAGAGACATAAGATAAGATAAGATAAGATAAGATAAGATAAGATAAGATAAGATAAGATAAAATAGATACTTTGGATAGAGATAGATACAGTCGATAAATACTGTTGATAGATAGATAGATAGATAGAGAGACATAGATAAGATGCTAAAATGAGATGAGATGAGATGAGATGAGAAGAGAAGAGAAGAGAAGAGAAGAGAAGAGAAGAGAAGAGAAGAGAAGAGAAGAGAAGATACTGTGGCGATACTCTAGATAGATAGATAGATAGATAGATAGATAGATAGATAGATAGATAGATAGATAGATGATAGGATGGAAAGATTATATATAGATTAGATAAATAGAGATGATGTTGAAGATAGAGATAGATAGATGATAGATAGATAGATAGATAGATAGATAGATAGATAGATAGATAGATAGACAGATAGATAGATATAGAGAGACAGACAGACAGATAGACAATGGGTGGACACCACACAAAATAGAAAATAACAAGAGTTGGAAGGGACCTTGGTGGTCTTCTAATCCAACCCCTACTCAAGGAGATCTATACCATTATGGACAAATGGTTGTTCAGTCTCTTCAGTGATGGAGCATCCACAATTCCTGGAGGCAAGTTGTCCCCACTGATTCATTGTCCTCACTGCCAGGAAATTCCTCCTTAGTTCTAAGTTGCTTCTCTCCCTGATGAGTTTCCACCCGTTGCTTCTTGTCCTGCCCTCAGGGGCTTTGGACAACAGGCTGACCCCACTCAAATATTGGAAGATGTTATCATGTCAATGTTCCTCTCAACCTTTCCGTTAGGGTTACGGATTTTATATTCTGTGTTTTGCATTTTACTCGTGTTCCTTTTTCCTGCAATGGGATCTGAATGTGCCGGGCAGTAGAGAAATAATATTTAGCTGAGATGGACAATTACAGGAATTGAATAATGAATGAAGGACTGAATATACATCTACACGTAGATAATTTACATAGATAGATAGATAGATAGATAGATAGATAGATAGATAGATAGATAGATAGATATAGGTATATAGATATATAGATATATAGATATATGTACGTATGTATATGTATGTATATGTATATAATATACATATATACATGTATAAAATATATATATTCTTTCTTTTTCTTCCTCCTTCCCTTCTTTCTTCCCTTTTTCCTTCCTTCCTTCCCTTCTTCCTTCCTTCCCTTCTTTCTTGCATCCACAACTTCTGGAGGCAAGTCGTTTTCCACTGATTAATTGTTCTCCCCGTCAGGAAATTTCTCCTGAATTCCACGTTGCTTCTCTCCTTGATTAGTTTCCATCCATTTCTTAATAACAACAGAATAACAGAGTTGGAAGGGGTCTTATTGGTCATCTAGTCCATCCCGCCCCCGCCCAAGCAGGAGAATATTTGTATTCTCCTCCTCCTCCCCCCTCCTCTTCCTCCTCCTTATTTATTATTATTATTATTATTATTATTATTATTATTATTATTATTATTCATTAAATATGAAACTCAGTCAACTGAACATTCAAAAATGCATCACAATTACCATTGACTGGTGCTAATAGTTGATACGAGTTGCTGCCAGCGTCCTAGGTATTATTATTATTATTATTATTATTATTATTATTATTATTATTATTATTATTATTATTATTAATTATTATTTAATCTGTAGTGAGATTCACAGCCTTTGAGGCTGGTTAATAGCTCAGCAGCTCGAGTCCTAACCAAGGACCTAAGAACTGTTAAGGTATCGTCGGAGGATGTAAGTTGTTCCAAGTAAGGTGGTTTTTTGTAGAGTCAAAATATTCAAGTCTGGTAAATAATAATAATAATAATAATAAATAATAATAATAATAATAATAATAATAATAATAATAATAATAATAATAATAATAATAATTCCTCTTCTTCTTATTCTTCTTCCTGACCATCAGCAAATGGAGCCTCTTCTCCCCACTTGCTTCGAGTCCCACCGAAAGGGAGAAACGTGGCGTGAAATGGTGGGCAGATGTTCCCTTGGGAACATCTGCCCAGCCACGATGGACCATCTTGAAGGGATGCTGGCTCCTTCAAGAAATTTGGCCAGGAAAATTTAGCGAAAAGCTCCTGAGCAGCTGTGTCCAAAGCTTCATCCTCATCTCATATCGAGTGTGGGAAGCCGAGGCTCAAATGTACAACTGGCCTTGTCCGGTTCGATCCGAGATGCCCACGTTCCTTGCTGCCAACAATGGAGTGAAAGAAGCTTTGTTCGCTCCATAACTGATCGCCGGCTGGCACCAGCGATGGTGGGATTGTGTTGGGATGGCGTCATCTCCTCTTTTGTTCTCCTCTCGAGATACCCGAGAGGGCCTTTTTTCATGGGTTGTGATCTTGCCTGCCCCCAGCGATATCTCCTCTATGTACGACCTTTGCTCAAGATAGACCACTGGGCGTTATGTTGTCTTCTGCCAGCCGGAAAGGAGAAAAATGGAGAGAAGAGAGTTCTAGGGATGTGTGTGTTTAGGGTGGGCTTTCAAAGGCCTCGAAGCTGCCCCTGCCTTAAGACATCCCTTGAACTGGAGGCTTTTAAGAAGAAATCCAACAGCCACTGGTTTGAAATGATATATAGGGTTGAGCAAGTGGTTGGACTAGACCTCCAAGCTCCCTTCTAACTCTGTTATTCTCTTATTCTGCCTTCCTTCCTTCCTTCTCTTCCTCCCTCCCTTCCCTCCTTCCCTTCCTTCCTTTCTCCCTCCCTCCCTCCCTCCCTCCCTTCCTTCCTTCCTTCCTTTCCTTTCCTTTCCTCCCCTCCCCTTCACTTCCCTTCCCTTCCCTCCCCTCCCCTCCCCTCGCCTCGCCTTGCCTGCCTTCCTTCCTTCCTTCTCCATCACTGGGTTTTTTTTAACAAGTGACTGAACAGCCATCTGTCTGGAATGGTAAAAGGTCTCCTGCTTGAGTAGGGGGTTGGAGTAGATGACCTCCAAGATCCCTTCCAGCTCTTGTTATTCTGTTACTGAAATTCCTGATTAAGATGTGGTCTCTTTCTTTCTTTCTTCTTTTCTTCTTTCTTCTAGCATCTCCTGAAAAGCTACAGTGCAATGGAATGGAATAGAATAGAATGGAATAGAATAGAATAGAATAGAATAGAATAGAATAGAATAGAATAGAACAGAACAGAATAGAAGAATGAAAGAATGGAATGGAATGGAATGGAATGGAATAGAATAGAATAGAATAGAATAGAATAGAATAGAATAGAATAGAATAGAATAGAATAGAATAGAATAGAATAGAATAGAATAGAATAGAATAGAATAGAAGAATGAAAGAATGGAATGGAATGGAATGGAATGGAATGGAATGGAATGGAATAGAATAGAATAGAATAGAATAGAATAGAATAGAATAGAATAGAATAGAATAGAATAGAATAGAATAGAAGAATGAAAGAATGGAATGGAATGGAATGGAATGGAATGGAATGGAATAGAATAGAATAGAATAGAATGGAATGGAATGGAATGGAATGGAATGGAATGGAATGGAATGGAATGGAATAGAATAGAATAGAATAGAATAGAATAGAATAGAATAGAATAGAATAGAATAGAATAGAAGAATGGAATGGAATGGAATGGAATGGAATGGAATGGAATGGAATGGAATGGAATAGAATAGAATAGAATAGAATAGAATAGAATAGAATAGAATAGAATAGAATAGAATAGAACAGAATAGAATAGAACAGAACAGAATAGAAGAATGAAAGAATGGAATGGAATGGAATGGAATGGAATGGAATAGAATAGAATAGAATAGAATAGAATAGAATAGAATAGAATAGAATAGAATAGAATAGAATAGAATAGAATAGAAGAATGAAAGAATGGAATGGAATGGAATGGAATGGAATGGAATAGAATAGAATAGAATAGAATAGAATAGAATAGAATAGAATAGAATAGAAGAATGAAAGAATGGAATGGAATGGAATGGAATAGAATAGAATAGAATAGAATAGAATAGAATAGAATAGAATAGAATAGAATAGAATAGAATAGAATAGAATAGAATAGAACAGAACAGAATAGAAGAATGAAAGAATGGAATGGAATGGAATGGAATGGAATAGAATAGAATAGAATAGAATAGAATAGAATAGAATAGAATAGAATAGAATAGAATAGAATAGAAGAATGAAAGAATGGAATGGAATGGAATGGAATAGAATAGAATAGAATAGAATAGAATAGAATAGAATAGAATAGAATAGAATAGAATAGAACAGAACAGAACAGAATAGAAGAATGAAAGAATGGAATGGAATGGAATGGAATGGAATGGAATGGAATGGAATGGAATAGAATAGAATAGAATAGAATAGAATAGAATAGAATAGAATAGAATAGAATAGAATAGAATAGAAGAATGGAATGGAATGGAATGGAATGGAATGGAATGGAATAGAATAGAATAGAATAGAATAGAATAGAATAGAATAGAATAGAATAGAATAGAATAGAATAGAATAGAATAGAATAGAATAGAATAGAACAGAACAGAATAGAACAGAATAGAAGAATGAAAGAATGGAATGGAATGGAATGGAATGGAATGGAATGGAATGGAATGGAATGGAATGGAATGGAATGGAATAGAATAGAATAGAATAGAATAGAATAGAATAGAATAGAAGAATGAAAGAATGGAATGGAATGGAATAGAATAGTATAGAATAGAATAAAGAATGAATAGAATAGAATAGAATAGAATAGAATAGAATAGAATAGAATAGAATAGAATAGAATAGAATAGAATAGAATAGAATAGAATAGAATAGAATAGAAAATCAAATCTGGAAGGGACCTTGGAGATCTTCTAATTAAGACCCCTACTCAAGCAGGAGAACCTATACTATTTCAGATAAGTAAGGTAGAACAGAATAAAAGTTTATCTGGCTAAGTACAGTTAGACCCGTACTTAGCCAGATAAAAGGAATTTGTCTCTTCGCATCGCCCCTGCGAGGCTGAGCCCCTCGTCTCTCTCTCTCTCTCTGTCTCTCTCTCTCTACTATCTTGCGAGAAGTCAGCGAATCTTGTCCACCCACCCACTTACCCAATGCCCCAAATCTCTGCTTCCTCTTTCCTGCCCCACCTTTGATTAGCCATTTCCGTATCATCCCCTCGGCCCGGCACAAGAGAAAAGGCTTTGAGCTGGGGCAGGAAGAGCTGGAAAATATCCTGCTGTTATAAATCGGTGAGTTTCCTTTCCGGCTGAGATGTTTCACCGATTTGGCGGTCGCAAAAAATGACGGGTTGGTTTCCGATCGTTGATGGAATCGGCCGGTTTCTCCGGGAATGGCTGTGCCAGGTCACCGTGGCAAAGGTGACCCTCTTCTCAACCCATCTTTTCAACTCCTGCTTCCGATAAATATCGCCTTTGATTCTCATTCTGCTGGGAATTAAAACAGCTGGGAATCGTCCCCCTTCACACACACACACACACACCTCCTCCTCCGAGGGAATGGTTGTGAAACTGACTTGGTACTGATGCCTGAAGTTTGCAGACATACAAAGAGGTGTTAAGGAGATGGAAGGACTGGGGTTCCCAAAACAGGGACGGATGGGAGAGCGGGAGAAGGGGTTAAAAGAGCCAGTTTGGGCTAGCGGTTAAAGCCACAGGTAAGAAACCAGGAGGCTGGGAGTTCTGGTCCCGCCTTAGGTATGAAAGCTGATTGGGCCAATCACTGGGAGAGTTGGGAGTTCTAGTCCCACTTCAACCAGGAAAGCCAACTGGGTGACTTTGGGCCAATCATCAGGAGACTGGGAATTCTAGTCTCTGCTTAGGGACAAAAGCTGGCTGGGTGACTTTGGGCTGATCACCAGGAGACTTGGGAATTCTAGTCCCGCCTCAACCATGAAAGCCAACTGGGTGACTTTGGGCCAATCATCAGGAGACTTGGGAGTTCTAGTCCCTGCTTAGGGACAAAAGCTGGCTGAGTCACTTTGGGCCAATCACCAGGAGACTTGGGAGTTCTAGTCCCACCTCAACCATGAAAGCCAACTGGGTGACTTTGGGTCAATCATCAGGAGACTGGGAATTCTAGTCCCTGCTTAGGGACAAAAGCTGGCTGGGTGACTTTGGGCTGATCACCAGGAGACTTGGGAGTTCTAGTCCCACCTTATCTGTGAAAGCCAACTGGGTGACTTTGGGCCAATCATCAGGAGACTGGGAATTCTAGTCCCTGTTTAGGGACAAAAGCTGGCTGAGTGACTTTGGGCCAATCACCAAGAGACTTGGGAGTTCTAGTCCCACCTCAACCATGAAAGCCAACTGGGTGACTTTGGGCCAATCATCAGGAGACTTGGGAGTTCTAGTCCCTGCTTAGGGACAAAAGCTGGCTGAGTCACTTTGGGCCAATCACCAGGAGACTTGGGAGTTCTAGTCCCACCTCAACCATGAAAGCCAACTGGGTGACTTTGGGTCAATCATCAGGAGACTGGGAATTCTAGTCCCTGCTTAGGGACAAAAGCTGGCTGGGTGACTTTGGGCTGATCACCAGGAGACTTGGGAGTTCTAGTCCCACCTTATCTGTGAAAGCCAACTGGGTGACTTTGGGCCAATCATCAGGAGACTGGGAATTCTAGTCCCTGTTTAGGGACAAAAGCTGGCTGAGTGACTTTGGGCCAATCACCAAGAGACTTGGGAGTTCTAGTCCCACCTCAACCATGAAAGCCAACTGGGTGACTTTGGGCCAATCATCAGGAGACTTGGGAGTTCTAGTCCCTGCTTAGGGACAAAAGCTGGCTGGGTGACTTTGGGCTGATCACCAGGAGACTTGGGAGTTCTAGTCCTGCCTCATCCATGACAGCCAGCTGGGTGACTTTTGGCCAATCATCAGGAGACTCGGGAGTTCTAGGCCTGCATAAGACACGAAAGCCAGCTAGGTGACTTATGACCATTTTTCACATGTAATGATTTGTTTTTATGACGGGAATCCTGCGATCTCCTTACTGACAAGCAAATGTCAATCGAAAAAAACCAGCTTTGCTTTATTTTAAAAACTGCAAACCGCTGAACAACTGTGTCAAAAACGAAAAAAAGAAAAGAAAAGAAAAGTCGGGCAAAACTCACTTCTCAAACGTTTCATTTAAAGCAACGGAAATTTCGGGGCTCCCTTAGGGTCCTACGTCGAGGACTTCCCATCGAATTAACGACGGATCATTGCCCTCCTCCGGGGATGCGAGCAAAGCATCTCAAATCACAAAATCGTCCGTTTTAATGCACCGTTTTCCCTGCAGAGTTCCGCATGGTTTTGTCCCTCGAATCACCTTTTTTTTTGGTTAAAAATGGGGCAAGCGATATGTGTGTGTGTGTGTGTGGGAAGAAGAGGCGGAAATGAGATTTGGTTCTGGACCGGATGTCTCCGGAAACTTCCTTTCGTTGCTGTGTGAATAATCGGATTTCCACACCTCCCTCTCCTTCCTGTGCAAGACCCAGAGGGGGAAATTGAAATGATTCTTCCAGATCTGGGTTTTTGGTTGTTTTTTTTTCCAGACTCGACTTCACTTCCAAATATAGGCCCAATAAATAGATACGACAGCAGTGAGTCCCAAAGGTTAGAGAGGGTTTAGTTCAGCGGCGAACAGCAAACAGGAGGCTGAGCTGCCTCTCGCTTTTCCATAATACAATCCTCGAGTTACGAACGCCATCCAGCCCAGGATGGATGTGGCAAAGTGAAATATTGGCTTTGCCGCGTTTTACGAATTTTCTTGTTAAGTGAATTGTGGCAATTCTTCGGTTAGTTAACTCATTTTAATGTTAATTTTTTTTAATTTTTAAAATTTATATGCCACCCTTCTCCGGAGACTCAGGGCGGCTTACAATGCATTAAGCAATAGCCTTCATACTTTTGTATATACCTGCTTAGTAGGGCTTTCACCCCCCCCCCCAAGTGTGTTCTTTTTTATACAAAGTCACCTTATTGCCCCCACAATCCGGGTCCTCATTTTACCTAAAGGATGGAAGGCTGAGTCAACCTTGAGCCTGGTGAGATTCGAACTCGCAGTAATGGCAGGCCGCTGGGGTCACTTTAACACCACTTTAAGCTGCTGTGCCACCAAAGCTCTTTGCACAGTTGTTAAGCAGATATGGCTTTCCCCATTGACTTCGCGAGTCAGAAGGTTGCAAAAGGGGATCCAGGATCAAGCAGGAGACCTGCCTAAGCAGGGGGTCGGACTAGATGACCTCCAAGGTCCCTTCCAACTCTCCTATCCTATCCTATCCTATCCTATCCTATCCTATCCTATCCTATCCTATCCTATCCGATCCTATTTCAGACAAACACTTGTCCAGTCTCCAGTGATGGAGCACCCATAACCTCTAGTGGCAAGCTGTTTCACTGGTTAATTTTTCTAACTTTCAATAAATGTCTCCTTAGTTCTAGAAAAAATGCAGAGAAGAGCAACCAGAATGATTAGGCGACTGGAGACTAAAATATACAATGAACGGTTGCAGGAACTGGGCCTGGCTGGTCTAGGGAAAAGAAGGACCAGGGGAGACAGGAGAGCATCTTCCAATATTTGAGGGGCCGCCCCAGAGAGGAGGAAGGGGGTCAAGCTATTTTCCAAGGCCAGACAAGCAATAATTGGATGGAAACTGAACAAGGAGAGATTCACCCTGGAAATAAGGAGAATTTTTCTGACAGGGAGAACCATCAACCCATGGAACAGAAGTTGCCTTCAGAAGTTGTGGGAGCTTCATCCCTGGAAGCTTTCAAGAAAAGACTGGACTGCCCTCTTGTCAGAAATGGTGGAGGGTCTCCCGCTTGGGCGTGATGGGGCGTGGGTCTGGACTAGATGACCTCCGAGGTCCCTCCCGACTCTGTTAATCTGTTAATTAACAGTCAAACTATTCTCCAAAGCCCCTGAGGGCAGGACAAGAAGCAATGGGTGGAAACTAATCAAGGAGAGAAGCAACCTGGAGCTAAGGAGACATTTCCTGACAGTTAGAACTATTAACCAATGGAACTACCTGCCTCCAGAAGTTGTGAATGCTCCAACACTGGAAATTTCTAAGAATATGCTATTCTACTCTACTCTACTCTACTCTACTCTACTCTACTCTACTCTACTCTACTCTACTCTACTCTACTCTACTCTATATTCTATTCTATTCTGCTCTTATTCTATTCTGCTCTTATTCTATTCTATTCTATTCTATTCTATTCTATTCTATTCTATTCTATTCTATTCTATTCTATTCTATTCTATTCCATTCCATTCCATTCCATTCCACTCTATTCTATTCTATTCCATTCCATTCCATTCCATTCCAAAATTCTATTCTATTCTATTCTATTCTATTCTATTCTATTCTATTCTATTCTATTCTATTCTATTCCATTCCATTTCATTCCATTCCAGTCCAAAATTCTATTCTATTCTATTCTATTCTATTCTATTCCATTCCATTCCATTCCATTCCAAAATTCTATTCTGTTCTATTCTGTTCTGTTCTATTCTGTACTGTTCTGTTCTGTTCTGTTCTGTTCTGTTCTATTCTATTCTATTCTATTCTATTCTATTCTATTCTATTCTATTCTATTCTATTCTATTCCAAAATTCTATTCTATTCTATTCTATTCTATTCCATTCCATTCCATTCCATTCCATTCCATTCCATTCCATTCCAAAATTCTATTCTATTCTATTCTATTCTATTCTATTCTATTCTATTCTATTCTATTCTATTCCAAAATTCTATTCTATTCTATTCTATTCTATTCTATTCTATTCTATTCTATTCTATTCTATTCTATTCCATTCCATTCCATTCCATTCCATTCCAAAATTCTATTCTATTCTATTCTATTCTATTCTATTCTATTCTATTCTATTCTATTCTATTCTATTCTATTCTATTCTATTCTATTCTATTCATAGGTTGCTTTTCTCCTTGATTACTTTCCATCTGTTGCTTCTCTTCCTGCCTTTTGGCGCTTTGGAGGATAGCTTGACTCCCTCTTCTTTGGGGCAGCCCCATCAAATATTGGGAGACTGCTATCAGGTCACCCCTGCTAGTGGTTTGGAAAATAGGTTGTGAAAAGCCCCTTAGATATTGGCCGCCCCTTAAATATCCCGATTCGCTTCTGCATATCTGTAGAGTTATTAAAAATGTCAGATCCACCTTTCTTGTCTCAGCCTCTGGCTTGGCTTTGACTTTTTATATGAGAAGAGGGGGGAGTTGGATTTGGAAGGGGAAAGGGTGAAAAACAGGCCATTCCTAAATCCACGGTGTCGATTTGCCTGATGCAAAAAAAATAAAATAAAAATATGGATATAATTCAACTGGAAAGAAAAAAGGAGAAGCAGGAAGACTACAAATTTCCAAGAAAGAAGAATTGGGCAAAAAAAGAGAGGTTTGGGGTAATGAGATTGGCAGCCGGTGGGCCAAAGCGTATTCCTGTTTCGCCCCCACCGGGAGAGAGTTTGCTTTGGGATCCAGATTGCAACGAGATCCCTCTCTCTCTCTTCGTTCCTGTAGGTTCCAGCTGAGCAAGAAATAAATTTTTTTAAAAAGTGGAGGGGGGAAGAGGGAGGGGGAAAAGGAGGACCTCTGGGCCGGGAGAGCAGATGTGGTGGGTGGCACAGAGAGGAGCCAAAGGAAACACTTCAAAAACAATTAGCCAGGAGGTTGAAAGATCAGGGGGGAAGAGAAATGAAGTAGCAGAGAAGAGGGAGGAGGAGGTGAAGGAGAGGATGGAGAAGGAAGGAGGAGGAGAAAGAGGAGAAGGAGAACGTGGAGGAGAAGATGGAGGTGGAGAAGAAGAGAAAATGGAGAAGGAAGGAGAAGGAGGAGGAGAAGATGGAGGAGAAGATGGAGGTGGAGAAGAAGAGAAAATGAAGAAGGAAGGAGAAGGAGGAGGAGAAGATGGAGGAGAAGATGGAGATGGAGAGGAAGAGAAGAGGGAGATGGAGAGGAAGAGAAGATGGAGAAGGAAGGAGAAAGAATGTGGAGGAGAAAATGGAGATGGAGAGGAAGAGAAGATGGAGAAGGAAGGAGAGCATGGAGGAGAAGATGGAGAAGGAAGGAGAAAGAAGGTGGAGAAGAACATTGAGGAGAAGATGGAGAGGGAGGAGGAGATGGAGGAGAAGGAGGAGAAGGAGAACATGGAGGAGGAAATGGAGAAGGACAAGATGGAAAAGAAGGAGAGCATGGAGGAGAAGATGGAGAAGGAAGGAGAAAGAGAACATGGAGAAGAACATGGAGGAGGAGGAGGAGGAGGAGAACATGGACAAAGACAAGATGGATAAGGACAAGATGGAAAAGGAGGAGAAGGAGGGGAAGAAGAACATGGAGGAGAAGATGGACAAGGACAAGATGGAAAAGAAGGAAAAGGTGGAGAAAGAGGAGAAGGAGATGGAAAAGGAGGAGATAATGATGCAGGAGGAGAGAAGATAAAAAAGACGGAGATGGAGGAAGAGGGGAAGAAGAGAAAGTGAAGGTGGAGAGGGTGGAGGAGAAGGGGGAAAATGAAAACAGAGGAGGAGGAGGAAGAAGAAAAGGTGTAGGAGGAGCTGGAGCTGGAGTAGAAGAAGGACAAAGAGGATCAGAAGAAGGAGAAAATGGACAAAGAAAACAGACATTGATGAGAAACATATAAAGATCCTGGATGAGATTTTTGTTACCTGAGTCTGAGGTTTCTAACAGGGGCTGCTCAGAGGGGTACACAAAAGGCCAGAGGTCACCCAACCTCTAGTAATGTTTTCGAAGAACCTCGGAAGACCCTCTCAACACCGAGAGTCTAGTCGGAACCCGAGCTGGAGAGGAAAAAGGGGGAGTGAGTCAGGGGTCAGCGGAGGACAAAGAGAAAGCCAGGCGAAGGAGGAGAAAGAACCGCATGGATCTATTGTGATGGGAACTTTGTAGACAATTGTTGAGAGAAGATTTATGTGATTCATTGCTGAAATAACAGCTCAACCTCACAGCAACAAACAGGAGTCTCGTGAATGCTGTTTCAGCTGTTTGGTGAGGCTGGAATCAACGTGGTTTGGAAAGGATCCACCGTCCAAAAAGTGGATCTCTTCCGAACACAGAAGGATTCTATTTGCCCATCGCTCTCCCTTCCCCCGTTACAGGTATTCCTCGACTTACGACCGCAATGGAGTGGGGTGGGGTGGGAAATCAGAATTTTGGGGAGGGTTGTTAAGTGAGTGGCGCCCAGTTTTGCAACTTTTGGGGGGCCACGGTGGTTAAGTCAATTGCTGCGGATGTTAAGTGAATCACGGGGTCGTGAAACGAATCCGGCTGCCTCCGTTGTCTTTGCTCGTTGAACGCCGGCGGGGAAGGACGCGAATGGAGATCACGTGACCTGTCATAAATACACACCGGTTGCCAATATCAGGAATTTTGATCATAAGGAGGCTGAATTTTGCTGGGAAGATAAGATATATAGGTAGCAGAAAGATCGAAAGGAAACATATGAAGGAAAAAAGAGGAAAGGGAAGGGAAGGAGAGAGAAGGGAAAATGAAAAAAAGGAAGGGAGGGAGGGGTAGAGGAAGAAGGAGAAGGAGGAAAGTGAAGGAGGAAAAGGGGTAAGAGGAAGAAAGAAGGAGAGAAGAAAGAAAGAGAGAGAGAGAGAGAAAGGAAGGAAGGAAGGAAGGAAGGAAGGAAGGAAGGAAGGGAAAGAGCGAGAGAGAGAAAGATAGACAGTACAAAAAATAGAGGAAGAGAGAGAAAAAGAGAGAGAAAGAATATATAGAGAGAAAGGAGGGAACAAAGAGAGCAAAAAAGAAAGAGAGCAAAAAACAGAAAAAGGAAGGAAGGAATAGAGAGAGAGAAAAGAGAGGAAGAGAGGAAGGAAGGAGTGCAAGAGAGAAAGATAAAAAGTACAAAAAATAGAGGAAGAGAGAGAAGAAGAGAGAGAAAGAGAGAGAAAGAGAGAGAAAGAACAAAGAGAAAAAGAGAGAGCAAAAAAGAAAAAGGAGCAAAGGAAGGAACAAAGGGAGAGAAAAGAGAAAAGGGAGAGAATGGAAGAAAGAAAGGAAGGAAGGAAGGAAGGAAGGAAGGAAGGAAGGAAGGAAGGAAGGAACAGGAAGGAAGGAGGGGAAAGAGTGTGAAAGAGAAAGATAGAAAGTACAAAAAATAGAGGAAGAGAAAAAGAGACAAAAAGAAGAGAGAGAGAAAGAAAGAGAGCAAAAAAGAAAAAGAAAGGAAGGAAGGGAGAAAAGAGAGAGAGAGAGAGAGAGAGAGAGAGAGAAAGAAAGAAAGAAAGAAAGAAAGAAAGAAAGAAAGAAAGAAAGAAAGAAAGAAAGAAAGAAACAGACAGCTGCCATAGCTCGAGACAGACTTTTCCCTGGACCACAGCCTGCTTCTCCTCCTCCTCCATCCAGGGGTCTTAACCTCTGGACGCAGCTGCCTTGGGATCCAGAGTTGGCTTGGCCTCCATCCCAGTTTACTGGGGAGAGCCCGGGGGGATTGTGAGAAAATGGGACACGCTGTTCCCAGCAGACCCATCCCGGTTTCTGGGGAAGGTAGGAAAGAGCTCTCGAATGGAGAGACGCCTGATCCCTCCCATGGACACCATCTGACCAGATGGGTCTCAGAACCCCCCAATGATGAGCTGATGTTCCATAAGGCACGTCACTCCCCACGTCACCGGGAGGCCACGTCACCCAGAGCCACGAAAGCACAGCACCAGAAAAAAATAAATAAATCCTGGAAACACAAATGTTCCCTAGGCAGGAAAAATTACAGGAATTAATCGATGAAAATCCAAGCGACGGGAACGTCCAGGACTCGATGTTCTCCTTGTTTTGCAACGACGGTTGTATCTCCAAGAGGGATGTCTTGATTCCAAGTGTTTTTACGTGTTTTGGGGTCTGTGAGCTCACTTCTCTTTGTTGTAGGAGAGAAAGCGGGGTATTGGGAAAAGGAGAATGAGGTGGCCCCAATCCCCACCCCACCGAAAGCATATGGATACCTCAAAATGGCCTCCGGTGGTCCCGCTGAAAAATCAAAGGAGTCTAACTTTGAACCAGAGAACTTTCTCCTAGGAAGAGAAACCCTAAGACCACACCTCCGAAAGTGGTCATGATGGCCAACATCTGCCTTACAAACATCTGTGGTGGTGAAGAGGACTCTACTGACCAACCAAGGAGAAAAGATCTAAAAAAAAAGGGCTAAAAATTAGAAGGCCACCACACCAACCATGGTTGGTAAAATTAGGAGCGGGGAGATCATGAAAGTCTTACGTTCTGCACGCAGAAGATAGCTTCAAAAAGTTCATGAGATGGTGGCAACGATGGTCAACCACGAAACTGGAGGACTTCTACCAGATTCAGATTGCAAAAACCAAGGTCCCCCACTAGATGGCAGCCATTGTTCCCCTTTCCCTGCGCTGCCCCTAGTGATCAACTGCATTATGATTATTTTTTAAAATTTATATACCGCCTTTACTATTGTTTGTAAATAACTCGAGGCGGTGAACCCACACAATTCTCCTTCCTCTTCCTATTTTCTCCATAACAATAACCCTGTGAGGTGGATTAGGCTGAGAAGGAGGGACTGGCCCAAAGTCACCCCGTTAGCTTTCATGCCTAAATCAGAACTAGAATTCACAGCCTCCTGGTGATTGGCCCAAACTCACCTAGCTGCTTTTCATACCTAAGACAGAAAACTAGAAGTCACAGCCTCCTGGGGATTGGCACAAAGTCACCCAGTTGGCTTTCACACCTAAGCCAAAACTAGAACTCACAGCCTCCTGGTGATTGGCCCAAAGTCACCCAGTTGGCTTTCATGCCTAAAGCAGAACTAGAACTCACAGCTTCCTGGTGATCGGCCCAAAATCACCTCGCTGCTTTTCATACCTAAGGCAGAAAACTAGAACTCACAGCCTCCTGGTGATTGGCCCAAAGTCACCTAGCTGCTTTTCATACCTAAGACAGAAAACTAGAAGTCACAGCCTCCTGGTGATTGGCATAAAGTCACCCAGTTGGCTTTCACACCTAAGCCAAAACTAGAACTCACAGCCTCCTGGTGACTGGCCCAAAGTCACCCAGTTGGCTTTCATACCCAAGCCTACATAAATCAAAAGGTTCAAGGAGATTTTGCTTTACAAGATGCAATTTCCCGCTATTGATCTCTCAATTAAAAACATTTTATTTAATTTATCCCCATCTTATTGTCAAAACTTAGATAAGGAGGGAGGGAGCTGGGTGGGTGGGTGCCCAAGTGATTTATGCCATTTCTGCTCCCGTCTCCTGCAAAAAAAAAACCCTCCAAAAATGTAAAAGCTTTTCTAGGCGAACTCTTGTGGACTAGCAACTTAAAAGAAAGGTGGGAGTTTTGCATCCTCCGCCGGAGCAGATCCGCACTCCCAAAAGATTGCTTTTCTTTTGAAAAAGAAAGAACACTGAAAAACATTGGTGGACGGAGGCAGGGAAGCTGACTTCGCTGCCTCCCGCTAATTCCAAGATTTCTCACCCTTAAGAAAACAGAAGATCAGACAAAAATGCGATGAAGAACATATTAGAATGTTCAGAAATGAATAGATTAACATTTGCAATGAAAGGAAAGGAAGGATCTGATTGCTATAATATGTGGGGTTTATTTTACCAATGGTTAGAGAATAAATATGAAAGCAATGTATTATATAAAATTCAATAAATTAAGAGGAGAAATGTTACAATAATAGATAACGTTAAGTATTAAGCATTGGTATTAAAATAAAAGTAAATATACATAATGAATATGGTGGGTAAGCTATATTCAAATAAACCCTGTAGGTAAGCAAATAAACCTGTACTCAGACAACACTCTGTTTAATGAATGATGAAATGTTTGTAGGAAAAGAAAACTTTATATTATATTAAGAGCCTTGGTGGCGCAGCAGATTAAAGTGCTGTTAAGTAGCACCAGCTGCCTGCCATTACTGCGAGTTCGAATCTCACCAGGCTCAAGGTTGACTCAGCCTTCCATCCTTCCGAGGTAGGTAAAATGAGGAGCCGGATTGTGGGGGCAATAAGCTGACTTTGTATAAAAAAGAACACCGTTTGGGGGGGCCCGAAAGCTCTACTAAGCAGGTATATACAAAAGTATGAAGCTATTGCTTAATGCATTGTAAGCTGCCCTGAGTCTCCGGAGAAGGGTGGCATATAAATTGAACCAATAATAATAATAATAATAATAATAATAATAATAATAATAATAATAATAAGAAGAAGAAGAAGAAGAAGAAGAAGTGTCAAATTTAAAAAAATTTTAAATTATATTGGGGTGTTTTAATTCTGTCCGGGCCAAATTCATTTAATCTGTTTTTAGTTGGTTTTTAAATTTTGTACGTATGTATTTTTATTGTTGGCTGAACACCACCCTGAGTCCTTCGGGAGTAGGGTGGTATATAAATCCAATAAATCTAAATCTAAATCTAATCTAAAGAAGAAGAAGAAGAAGAAGAAGAAACAGGAGATCCCCATCTGTCCAGCCAGAAAAATATATATATATATATAAAATAAAAAATAAAAAATAAAAAAAAGGAAACTTCCCATTTACAATGTGTCACCATTCTGCCAACTCATCTGCAATCCCCTTATCCTTAAATAATCACACAGAGATTATTGCTCAACAACATCTTTGATTTTCTTTTAAATTAAAAAAAAAAGAGGAAGAGAACGTTTTAAAAGTGGGGGGGAAATCCCTCTTTCATCACTTATTATTCATAGCATTACGTCTTTTGGGTATTATCCTTTTTTTGTTTCGACTAAGCCAATGGAAAGACAGAGGAGGTGTGCCTAATTGCAGGGTAATTCAATATACACAGAGAGAGAGAGAGATATATATGGACATGCATACATCCACACATCTTAAACTCAGAAAGGATTACAACAGAAGAGAAAACTAACTAACTGGGATCGAGTTTATTCCTTTTTTCTGTTCTTTTTTTCCCAAACGATTCTTTTCTTCTACCCTCTTCGTTTCAAAAGAGAAGAAAAGCCCGGGGTGAAAATATTTATATTTATATATATATATATATTTCCTGGTGCTTTCTAAGATTTGGAAGGAAGAAACAGAAGCAGCCAAGGGCGAGTAAAACTTAAGTTTGCATCCTGCAGAAAACTCAAGTCAGCTGCAAGGAAGGGAGGAAAAGCTTTGGCAGCTTAAGGAGAAATAGAATATCTGTCAAAGCTCCTTTTTTCCCCGATTATTTCTCTTGGCGACTTAAAAAGAAAAACTTGGTTAAGTTTTTATCAACTTCAGAGTTGCAACCAGCAAAAAAAAAAAGTAGGAATTCAGTGTCCTTGTTGGTTTTTATTTTGTTTTTGTCCCTGGGGAAACTTTACATGATCGGTTGCCTTTTTGGCTGCTGGGTGTAGGGGAATTTTTTTAAAAAAATTATCCCTGGTATTCTCCGATAAGGGAGAGAAATTTTGGGGGTTACCCCTCCTTTTCTTCTTAAATTGTTTGTCCCACTGAAAAAAATATCCATGTTTCTTCTGCTGGTCATCGTCTGTTTTAACTTGGCTTGCTTGGCCGCCCAAAGGGGTCCTTCGAGCAGATACGATGAAGAAATAATTTATCCTGAAAAATTGAATGCCACGTCGGTTTTGGGGGGCCCAGACCCATCCGGCACGCTTGAGAATGAAAATTCCCTCGATTACAACATGGATTCGGACCGACATCTGTCATTTCGACTGCAGATGTTTGGAGAAGAACTGATTCTCAATTTAGAGAAAGACCCTAGCTTTTTTTCAAAGGATTTGACCGTCCAATATTTGGGCAGATTGAAGCCGGTGGTGGACACTCTAACCGAACGGGGCAACTACTTCACCGGGACAATCAATTCGGATCCGGAATCGATCGTGGCAATCAACTTCGACGGGACCTCTTTGATTGGGGTGCTGCAATATCGGGGCACCGAATATCACATCCAGCCTCTGAGAGGGGGAACCCTGAACCAAGCAGGAGAAACCGAGGCCCATGTGGTGAGGAAGAAGATGTCGGACAAAGGGGATGGGCCGATGTGTGGGGTCGGCGCGAAGGCGCTGGAAAGCGCACCCAGCGAAGAAAGGAAGCTGTGGGAGAAGATGGGTGCATCTCCCAGGAGAACCAAGGTAGGCTGATAAGTCCACCAGCTTCATTAAGGGGTGGTTGGTGAGGATGCTTAAGGTTTCTCAAGTGGGTTGGGGGTCTTGGTTGGAACTTCTGTGGGATCATTCATGCTTAGAAAGTTTTCTCTGGTGGGTTGGGGTTTTGGTTGGAATTTCTGAGGGAACATTCATTTTTAGAGAGTTTTCTCAGGTGGGTTGGGATCTCGGTTGGATCTTCTGAGGGAACATTTATTCTTAGAGAGTTTTCTCTGGTGGGTTGGGGTCCTGGTTGGATCTTCTGAGAGAACATTCATTCTTAGACAGCTTTCTCTGGTCTAGAGTCCCACATTTGGGGAGCAAAACATTTTTTTGGTGTCTCCTCCATCCCATGGACCCAATTTACCGTTTGTTCCTTCAACAGAGCACCAGAATCCTTTTCAGACCTGGTGCCCCATATCTGGTGCCAAGACTATCCCTCGGATCCAGCAGGAGCAAGGTCCTGCCCCAGAAGGCTGTCAATTATAGTCTAAGTAGGAGATAAAAACCCACGATAGCCAGAATTAACAAGGACTAAACCTCAATATGTCTGAAAGGAAGTCTGACGCTAACTTCTCATCACCCAACTAGTTAACATTGAGAAAAGAGGGTTGGCGCTGATAACGCTACCTAGTTGGGTGACGAGATGTTTGCGAGAAAGCCACCAGGCTCAGATCAAGGACACCCCAGTAAAGACTGACAGCAAAAATTCTCATTTCTGGAAAGCAGCAAAGAGAGAAGTCTAATTCTCAACATTGACTTGAGTTTCCACAACAGAGGTGCGACAGACCAGATGAGGGCACTCCCAAACCACGATTTGCAGTCACAGATGACTTGAAAAGGCTACGGGAACTGGGTTTACTAGCGAGATGGAGATCTAAAGCTGAAAACGGGGTCCTCTGATTTATTACCGTCATTATCAATATAAAAGAGTTTGATCGAAGGGTTGGAAAGCAGGAGACAGTGAGTTCTAGTCCTGCCTTAGGTATGAAAGCCAGCTGGGTGTCTCTGGGCTAATCACCAGGAGACAGTGAGTTCTAGTTCTGCTTTAAGCAGGAAAGCTGACTGGGTGACTTTGGGCCAATCACCAGGGGATGGTGAGTTCTAGTCCCGCCTTAGGCATGAAAGCCAGCTGGGTGTCTCTGGGCCAATCACTAGAAGATGGTGAGTTCTAGTTCTGCTTTAAGCAGGAAAGCTGACTGGGTGACTTTGGGCCAATCACCAGGGGACGGTGAGTTCTAATCCCGCCTTAGGCACGAAAGCTTGCTGGGTGACTCTGGGCCAATCACTAGGAGACGGTGAGTTCTAGTCCTCTAATCGTCATGAAAGCCAGCCAGCTGGGTAGCTTTGACCCAGTCCCTTCCTCCCTCCCTCCCCCTCAGCCCAGCCCACCTCACAGGGTTGTTGTTCTTGTTGCAGAGGAAAACAAGAGGAGCATCAGCTACGTTCACCTCCTTGAATTGTTTACAAAAATCATAGTAAAGGCACTCGGTAAACAAACCAACCGAACAAAATTTTTTAAAAATAAAAAAAATTAAGAGACACAAAGCAGGAGAAATGTTTTCCAGAACCCCAAGTCTCTAATCCACTCCCCGATCCTCTCTAGCCCCACAGCCTGAACCCCACTTGCTGTAAGCTTGCGTTTCATTTTTGGGGGTTCGGTTATTCTCCCTCTGAACCCCCACTCCCCACCCCAACCTCCCTCTCCTGTACCTGTCTCTGGAGCTTGTCGAGGAAAAAAAAAACACACCACCTCAGATTCGCCTTGGAAGAAGGCACAGCTGTCTCTGGTTTTAACAGTTGTGTGAATGTCGCCCCGGGTTGTGCCTGGCCCCAGCTACGCCCGGCTGTTAAAGCAGATTTTTTTCTTTTTCCCCGAGGCAGGAATTTCCTCCCAAGTGAGCCAGAGACAACTGGAGGGGGGGGGGGGGGGAGGAAAAAAAAGGGGGTGGAATTAGGTTTTTCACGACAAACGACTGGCTTTAAACATCTGGGGTTTTTTTTCCCTCCTGTGTTTAGTCTACTCTGCTCCAGCAGTGGAAATTTGGGGTGTAAATGCCACCGTAAAGGGATGGCTGCAGAAAATTGGGGTGTGTGTGGAAGAAAAAGATTTGGGGGTCAAAATCTTGGGGAGAGGGGGGGACTCTGAGTTTTGGGGTTGTTTTGGTGGATTGGTAGCCCAGGAATTGAGGTGGGGGGCATTCCACACACACAGCAAAATCAGCTCCTCCTTGGAAATGCAGCTGTGGCCAATGGGTCACGATGCTCTAGGGCTCTCAGCCCCACACCGAGCCTGGAGCATCTCCCGTGCCTGTTCTCCTTCTGTACCAAAGTTTGAAGGATTTGCAGGCTTGGTGCCAGACGGCGGGGAGAGTGGCCAAATTTGGCTGCCTGGAAAGGGACGGAAGAGAGTTTAACTCTCGCAAGGCTAGACGGACGGAGGGATGTTCAGGGAGCCGGAGAAAAGCTTAAACAGGAGTTCGCTCGGGCTGCTGGGAGACGAATCAAGTCAGCTTGTGAGTTTGAAACCGGCACGTCGTCCCCAAAAATGTCCCTCTTCCTGAAAAAGGCCTGATTTTTTTTTTAAAAAAAATCTCCTTCCTTCTAGCACTGATGATGTTACCAAGTTGGGTAATAAGACATCTGCAGGAAAACAATCCCGCTCAGAGAGCACCAAAAATCCCACAGTGCTCCTCTGACTCCTTCTCCTCTTTTTCCTCCCTCCTCCTCCTCCCAGAATTCCCCAGCCAGCATTCTGGGACTTGAAGTCCACCCATGTTTTAAAGCATGCTGGCTGGGGAATTCTGGGAGTTAAGATTTCTTTTAAGAAGTGATGCCTCAAGTTGGTGTCTTCCCTGTCTTCCTTTTTTTCCTTCTGGCCTTTCCCAGGAAATAATAATTTAAAAAAAATCCCATATCCAATACACCTTCTTCCTCCTATATTCCCCATGACAACAACCTTGTGAGGTGGGCTGGGATGAGAGAAAGAGGGATTGGCTGTAGGTCATCCCGGTGGCTTTAGTGGCTAAGGTGGAACTAGAACTCACCATCTCCTAGTGATTGGCCGAAAACCACCCAGCTGGCTTTGGTGGCTAAAGCGAAACTAGAACTCCCAGTCTCCTGGTGATTGGTCGAAAGTCACCCAGCTGGCTCTTGTGGCTAAAGCAGAACTAGAACTCACAGACCTCTGGTGATTGGGCCAAAGTTGCCTCACTGGCTTTTGTTATTAAAGCAGAACTAGAAGTCCCAGTCACCTGGTGATTGGTCCAAAGTTACCAGCTGGCTTTCAGGCCTAAGGTGGAACTAGAACTCACCATCTTCTGATGCTTGGCTCAAAGTCAACCCGCTGGCTTTTGTAGCTAAGGCAGAACTAGAACTCACAGCCTCCTGGCGATTGACCCGAATCGAGCTTTCGTGGCTAAGACAGAACTAGAACTCGCCGTCTCCTGATTTTTAGCCTAACCCTAACCCTTAACCGCTAGGCCAGACTGCCTATACTCAACCTTGTGTGCCTCCCTTTCTTCCCGCAGCGCTTTGCTTCCATCCCACGCTACGTGGAAACCCTGGTCGTGGCCGACGAAGAAATGATGCGCTTTCACGGTGCAGGACTCAAGCCGTACCTGCTCACCATCATGGCGGCCGCTGCCAAGTTCTTCCGCCATCCAAGTGTCCAGAATCCCGTCAGTTTGGTGGTGACCAGGCTGGTGGTGATCGGAGAAGCTGAAGACGGGTTGAGGGTCACCTCGAACGCGGCCGAGACCCTCCGCAATTTTTGCACCTGGCAGAAAGGGTTGAACAAGGCCAGTGACAAAGACCCCGAGCATTTTGACACGGCCATCCTCTTCACCAGACAGGTGAGAAGATACACCTGTCCAGGGGCGGTATTCACTTACCTTCACTATCGGTTTGCAAATGTGAGAAACGGGAAGTGATGACGTCCGGGCAGGTGGGATTTGCCCGAACCGGATAGAACCGGCTGACTACCACCACTGCACCTTTCCCATCTCGCAGGCATCAGAGCTGGGTGAAAGAGGCCTGAGTCTTTTGAGGACCAGTGGCAACCTAGGGGGAGGGTCTTTAAGAGCATCTCGCGTGCACCTTCACAAAATGGAGAACGCGGGAATAGCCAGGCACAAAAGATTGATTTCCTAGAAGGAAATTGGAACAAAAACTACCCGAAGTTCCTTCTAGGATGGTATTTCTCCACCTTGGGGATTTTTCAGACGGGAAAAATGCCTCTGGGGAATTCTGGGAGTTGAAGTCCACTCACCTTAAAGCATTTTTCTGGGGGATTCTGGGAGTTGAAGTCCACTCATCTTAAAGCATTTTTCTGGGGGATTCTGGGAGTTGAAGTCCACTCACCTTAAGGCATTTTTCTGGGGGATTCTGGGAGTTGAAGTCCACCCATCTTAAAGCATTTTTCTGGGGGATTCTGGGAGTTGAAGTCCACTCACCTTAAGGCATTTTTCTGGGGGATTCTGGGAGTTGAAGTCCACTCACCTTAAAGTATTTTTCTGGGGGATTCTGGGAGTTGAAGTCCACCCATCTTAAAGCATTTTTCTGGGGGATTCTGGGAGTTGAAGTCCACTCACCTTAAAGTATTTTCCTGGGGAATTCTGGGAGCTGAAGTCCACTCACCTTAAGGCATTTTTTCTGGGGGATTCTGGGAGTTGAAGTCCACCCATCTTAAAGCAAGCTGGCTGGGGAATTCTGGGAGTCCCAGTCTTGAAGCCTACCCATCTTCAAGAAATCAAATAGATTTCTCTCCTACCTGGTGGCACAAATGTTAGGAACTTTAAGCCTCGTGACTGAAGCGAGGGGAAAACAGTAATTAACAATGCACGTTTCTCTCTTTTTCTGGCAGGATCTCTGCGGACGCTCCAGCTGTGGTACCTTGGGCATGGCAGATGTGGGCACTGTCTGTGATCCAGCCCGCAGTTGTTCCATAGTCGAGGATGATGGGCTCCAATCGGCCTTCACTGCGGCCCATGAATTGGGTATGTGGGATCAAATCGACAGATACCCCTAATCTGAATAAACTAACCAGCTTAACTCCGGTCAAATCAAACTGGGTTTTATTGGACAGTTCTCCAGCTTGAAGTAAATCAGACAACCTAGAACTAAGACATTTCCTGACAGTGAGAATAATTAATCAGTGGAACTCCTTGCCTCCAGAAGTTGTGGGCGTGCTCCACATTTGAAGAGGAAAATTGGGCAGTCATGTGTTCAGAATGGTGTAGGGTCCCCTGCTTGAATGGGGGGCGTGGACTAGATGATCTCCAAGGTCCCTTCGGACTCTTGTTATTCTGACAAACGTCAACGAGATTTATTGTAGCATCAGTTTTACTGTCCTTATCAGGCTGAGGTTCTCTCCATGCTGTCCAAGCAAGGTGGAAAAAACACGATCAATTTGTTTTGCTGAGGGAGACAGAGGAGAATGAAAAAGAAGAAGAGGAAAAAGGAGATAAGGAGAAGGAGAGAAAGAGAAGGAGAAAGAGAGAGAGGAAGAGAAGGAAGAGAGTGATAGAGAGAAGATGAGGAGGAAGAGAGAGAGGGAAAAGGAGAGAAAGAGAGAGAGAAAGAGAAAGAGAGGGAGAAAGGGAGAGAAAGAGAAGAGAGAGAGAGAGAGGAAGAGGAGGAAGAGAGAGAAGGAAAAGGAGGAAAGAAAGAGAGAAACAGAAACAGAAAGAGAAAGAGAGAGAGAGAAAGAGGAGAGAGAGAAAAAGAAAGAGGAGAAAGAGAGAGAAGGAGAAGAAGAAAGAGAGAGAAAGGAGAAGGAGAAGGGAGGGACGGAGGGACAGAGATAGAATCTGCTAATATCAACACTTGGATAATAATTCAAATGTTTCCACATACTTGTTCCTGCTCAGCAAAGGTCTATTGTGTGTCCAATATATTTACAATAATACTTTGGTTCCCAGGTTTATTTTATTATTTTTTTTAAATTTGATTTGTGTGTAATCTTTGACAACCCCTTTCGAAAGGCCGCGAGAGGGACTAGAAACTTGAGTTGAAGGGCAGAAACCTCCCGTTAGTGAATGAACAAAAACTAAGGGAATATCGCCCTGGTTGCCTCAGGAGGAGAGATCTGGAAGAAGCAAAATTAAAATAATCCTTCTCAACCCACAGGTCATGTCTTCAATATGTTGCACGACGACGACAAACACTGCAAGGAACTGAACCGTCACAGCAACAGCCGCCACATGATGGCCTCCGTCATGTCTCCGGTCAATCCCGACGAGATGTGGTCCCCGTGTAGCAGCCGTTTCATTACCGATTTCTTGGACAACGGCCATGGTAGGATTTGGTCTCTCTTCTCGGGTAGATTTTTGTAAAAAATAAAATAAAATACAGGTATTCCTCAACTTACAACCGCAACAGAGCCCGAAATTTATGTTGCTCGGCGAGAAATTTTTTGAGGGAGTTCTGTCATGTTTTACGACTTTTTCCTGCCACGTTCGTTAAGGAAATCACCGCAGTGGTTAAATCAGTCACATGGTCGTTAAATGAACAACAGCTTCCCTATTGACTTTGCTCCTCCAAAGGTCACAAAAGGGGATCATCAGTGGTGGTATTAAGCTGGTTCTCCCTGATTCGCACAAACTGGTAGTGGCGGCTGTGGGAGGCTCCGTCCACCCACCTGGATATAATCACGTCGCGTTTTTGACGCATGTACGCGCTCACATTTGAAAACCGGTAGCAAACCCGGGATGTTGTGACCGTCATAAAAATGAATTGCACATGTGAAAAAATGGTCATAAGTCACCCAAAAGGTAGCAGAAGGGAATCCCTCGACTCTGGGACACTGTGGCCGTCATAAATATGAGTTGGCTGCCCAGTGTTTGAATTTTGATCACGTGACCTTGGGGAATGCTGCAACAGTTGTAAGTGTGAAAAACGATTATAAGTCACTTGTTTCCCAGTGCCGTTGTGACTTTGGTCGCTCAGTGAATGGTTCCAAGTTGAGGACTACCTGTATTTCTAAATAATTCATGCCAGAGAAAAGAAAAGTTTGAAAAATCGAATTTTTGATAC
The DNA here is from genome assembly GCA_030761175.1 of Masticophis lateralis. Lineage (NCBI taxonomy): Eukaryota > Metazoa > Chordata > Lepidosauria > Squamata > Colubridae > Masticophis > Masticophis lateralis. The sequence goes on along the minus strand of JAUDYJ010000017.1, from coordinate 9,578,559 downwards.
GCCAACCTCTAAAAACTCGATTTTTTGCTTCCTCTCCGTCCAGGGTCCTGCCTCTTAGACAAGCCCCATGAACCCCTGAAACTTCCCGCCGTCTTCCCCGGCAACAATTACAACGTGGACCAGCAATGCCAGCTGAGCTTCGGCACCGAATCCCGCCACTGCCCCAACATGCACCCGCCCTGCTCCTCTCTCTGGTGCACCGGCCAGATCAACGGACAGTTCATGTGCCAGACCAAATATTTCCCCTGGGCCGACGGGACCCCCTGCGGGGAAGGGAAGAGCTGCATGAGCGGCGAATGCATCAGCCACACGCAGCTGAAGGCGTACAATGTAAGTTCGATCGCGTAAGATCAAAAACCGTACAGGTAGCACGCGACTTACGACCGGTTGTTTGGCCAAATAAAGTATTGCATTCCATTTTATCCTGTATTATTTTCTATTTTCTATTCTGTTCTGCTCTGTTTTACTCTACTCAAATTTTATTCTCTGTTCTGTTCTGTTCTATTATGAATCCTATTATGAATGCCATTCTATTCTATTCTATCCTATCCTTATTCTATTGAATAAAATAGAAATTCCATTCTATTCTATCTACATTAACTATTCTATTCTATTCTATTCTATTCTATTCTATTCTATTCTATTCTATTCTATTCTATTCTATTCTATTCTATTTACATTCCCTATCCTATCCTATCCTATCCTATCCTATCTTTATTCTATTGAATAAAATATAAATTCTATTCTATTCTATTCTATTCTATTCTATTCTATTCTATTCTATTCTATTCTATTCTATATTTATTCTATTCTATTCTATTTACATTCCCTATCCTATCCTATCCTATCCTATCTTTATTCTATTGAATAAAATAGAAATTCCATTCTAATCTATCTACATTAACTATTCTATTCTATTCTATTCTATTCTATTCTATTCTATTCTATTCTATTCTATTCTATTCTATTTACATTCCCTATCCTATCCTATCCTATCCTATCCTATCCTATCCTATCTTTATTCTATTGAATAAAATATAAATTCTATTATTCTATTCTATTCTATTCTATTCTATTCTATTTACATTCCCTATCCTATCCTATCCTATCCTATCCTATCCTATCCTATCCTATCCTATCCTTATTCTATTGAATAAAATATAAATTCTATTCTATTCTATTCTATTCTATTCTATTCTATTCTATTCTATTCTATTCTATTCTATTCTATTCTATTCTATTCTATTCTATTCTATTCTATTCTATTCTACTCTACTCTACTCTACTCTACTCTGTATTCTATCCTATTTCTATCCTCTATATTCTATTCCACCTGTACCTCTTTCTCTGTGATTATGATTTAGAAAGCAGGGTCCGAGATTGCGGGTTTTTGATTTTTCTTCTTCTACTACATTTTGCACCGTCCTCTTCACTCGATCCCTTCTAATCCTTGCAGATTCCCACCAACGGAGGTTGGGGCCCCTGGGGGCCGTGGGGTGACTGTTCCCGCAGTTGTGGCGGTGGCGTTCAGTATTCGACCCGCGAATGCAACAAACCGGTTCCCCGAAATGGCGGCAAGTACTGCGAGGGGAAGCGGACTCAATTCCGTTCTTGCAACGTACAAGATTGCCCAGATGGAAACGGTAAGCTCAGAGATATATTTCTATATATCTGTATCTGTATCTATCTTATATCTATCTATCTATCTCTATCTCTATAGCTATCTATCTATCTCTACATCTATCTATCTACATTCTATCTATCATCTATCTACATTCTATCTATCATCTATCTATCCTCTCTCTCTCTCTCTCTCTCTCTCTCTCTCTCTCTATATATATATATATATGTATAATCTATCTATATAGCTATTAACTCAGTCTCTCTATCCTATCTTCTATCTCTCTCTGTCTCTCTCTCTCTCTCTATATATATATATATGTATGTATGTATGTATGTATGTATGTATGTATGTATGTATAATCTATCTATTAACTCAGTCTCTATCCTATCTATCTTCTATCTATCTATCTATCTATCTATCTATCTATCTATCTATCTACTCTCTCTCTCTCTCTCTCTCTATATATATATATATATATATGTAATTTATATTTCGCTAATAAATAAAAGGAGACTAGTATAGATCTATTTCAAGCTATTTAGAATATATATATATTCTGCTATCTGTTTGAATTTATGAGGGAGACTGGAATAGATCTATTTCTACCGCTTTAGATCTATCTATCTATCTATCTATCTATCTATCTATCTATCTATCTATCTATCTATCTATCATCTCTCTCTCTCTCTCTCTCTCTCTCTCTCTCTCTCTCTCTCTCTATATATATATATATATATATATATATATATATATATATATATATATAATTTATATTTCGCTAATAAATAAAAGGAGACTAGTATAGATCTATTTCAAGCTATTTAGAATATATATATATTCTGCTATCTGTTTGAATTTATGAGGGAGACTGGAATAGATCTATTTCTACCTCTTTAGATCTATCTATCATCTATCTATCTCTATATTAACTCTCTATCTATCTATCTACCTACCTACCTACAGTTTTTTTTAAATGGGAGCAACAGCGTCTCGTTCAAAAAAAAATTGTGAACAATGGGAGGATGTGAGCCAGGGAAAACAATTTCGACTTCAGGTCAGCGGAAGGGAGGATCCCGTTTTTCTGATTTATGACCAGCCATGAATGCCAGACCGGAGCCAAACTATGCTCTGGCAACAGATGTTTGCTCCAAGCCGGGAGGAATTTCAGAGCGAGATTCCAGAACGAAACACGCTTGGCTCGCTAGACTAAAAATAATAGATTTGTATTCTACAGTGGTTAGTAATCTAGAATCTGGAGGGGAAGAGATCTAAGATAAAGCCAAAATTCCCTTTTAACAACTGTCTCGCTTAAGCCACAGAACTTCGGGGCTCAATGGAAGTTGTAAGTTGAGGACCACCGGTAAAGTCCTCAACTTATGACGGTAAGAATGGTAGTCCTTGGTGTTCGACGGAGGACTTTTGTTTCTCCCTTCCCAAAATTGATTCAAGGATGGGATTTTTTAATTTTTCTCCAGCTCTGACTTTCCGTGAGCAACAGTGCGCCGTATACAACCACCGAACGGACATGTTCAAAGATTATCCATCGCCCATGGACTGGGTGCCACGTTACAGCGGCGTGGCCAAGCGAGATCAATGCAAGCTGACTTGCCAATCCCATGCCTTGGGTTACTATTACGTGCTGGAGCCAAGGGTAAGTTTTATGCCAGGAAACCGGGACTTCGGTCTTTACCGTAAACGAGCGTTTGGGGATATCTTCCCTCAGACGTGCTCCCGTGGTTGCCAATTTCTCATCCCGCGGCCACCATCATCTGCAGAACGAGGGAACGGGTCTAAATCGGGATTGCTCCTTCGTTTCAGGTGGCTGATGGGACGCCCTGCTCGCCGGACTCTACCTCAGTCTGTGTCCAGGGACGCTGTGTCCACGCCGGCTGCGACCGCATCATCGGATCCAAGAAGAAGTTTGACAAATGTATGGTGTGCGGCGGAGACAACTCGCGATGCACCAAAGTCTATCGCTCTTTCACCAAGCCTCAGTAAGTGGCCTTCGGGCTTAAGAATGTTCAAAAGATGGTTTTAAAAAAGAGATTGGAGAACCCTTGGTCTGAAATGGTGTAGGGTTTCCTGCTTTAGCAGAAGGTTGGACTGGAAGACCTCTAAAGTCCCTTCCAACCCTGGCATTCTGCTATTTTTTCCCCTTCCTTCCTTCTTTCCCGCCTTCCTCCTTCCCTCTACTTACTTACTTACTTCTTTCCTTCCTTCCTTCCTCCCTCTACTTCCTTCCTTCCTTCCTTCCTACCTTCCTTCCCTCCCTCCCTCCCTCCTTCCTTCCCTCTCTCCTTCCTTCCTTCCTTCTTCCTTCCTTCCCTCCTTCCTCATCACTGGAGGTTTACACCATTTCACCCTTAGCATTTTTTTAGCAACAGAGCCCGCTGAAACACCAGTTCAGAATCAAGAACTGGTGGCCGTCCAGTCTCTTCTTTAAAAAAAAAAAACTGTGATGAAGCAGCCACAACTCCTGGTGGCAAGCTGTTCCACTGGTCAATCGTTTTTCTCCTAATTTCTCCTTAGCTCTACGTTGCTTCTCTCCTTGATTAGTTTCCATCCATTGCTTCTTGTCCTCCCTTCAGAGCTTTGGGATATAAACTGATCCAGTGATGGAATTCAACTTTTTTTTTTACTACCGGTTCTGTGGGCGTGGCTTGGTGGGCGTGGCAGGGGAAGGATCCTGCAAAATCTCCATTCCGACCCCAATCTGGGGCCGGCCAGAGAGGTGGTCTCCGCCGGTTCTCCAAACTACTCAAAATTTCCGCTAACCGGTTCTCCGAATTACTCAAAATTTCCGCTAACCGGTTCTCCGAACTACTCAAAATTTCCGCTACCAGTTCGCCAGAATCTGCGGAATTTCACCCCTGAACTGACCCCCTCCTCTTTGTGGCAGCCTCTCAAATCCAAACCGCTTCTATCTTTCCCACTCTTTATGACCCAAGCCGTTCATCCAAGCGTGCAAACCCAAGAGAATTAATCAAGTTTTAAAACGAATGGTTGGAAATTTTGCCCAAGCGAACCCATGCTGAAACATCTGGCTTTTCCAGATGTAACACGCTTGGATCCCCTGTGATTTCAAAGCCGCTTTTCTTTTTGGTTTCCCCCCCCCCCCCCCCACAAATCTCTTACAAACTGTAAATTATGAGTCACCTTCTCCTATATCCTACGAGGGTTTTTTGGTCCAGCAAGCTAGCTTGCCCGGCTGCCAAGCTAACCACTCCTTCTGTATATTTCTTATTTTTATAAAACTCGATGCCACGTGTACAAGGAGCTTGTAGGATTATTAACTTGCTCCGGGTGTTTGTGACACCGGCATGTCTGGGCACGTTTGAAGGGTTGGATGGTCCCTCTGAGATTTGAGAGGAAGACATGGCGTTCGATCCCCGAAAGAGAGCGAAAACGTTCAATGTTGACTCTTTTTTTCAACCCGATTTTAATTTTGTAATTATTATATTTATCTATGATACCCGGTTGAAAGTCCGCTACGATTGGTGGGGTGGGCTATATAAATATGGCAAAAATAAACAGACGAAAAGGGGAAATTCGATGTTTTTATTTATCGATTTATTTCAAATTTCTGCACCGCCGCGTCTCGCTAAGTTTAGTTTAGAGCCTGGGGAGTGGGCGGGGGGGGGGGGACAGTTTAATGGCAGGGTGAAAACGCTGGCTTAAGAAACCAGGAGACGGGGAATTCTAGTCCTGCCTTAGGTAGGAAAGCTGGCTGGGTGACTTTGGTCCAATCACCAGGAGACTGGGAGTTCTAGTCCCGCCTTTGGAATGAAAGCCAGCTGGGTGACTGGGCCGGTCACCAGGAGACTGGGAGTTCTATTCCCACCTTAGATCTTAAAGCCAATTGGGTGACTTTGGGCCAATCACTAGGAGACTGTGAGTTCTAGTCCCGCCTTAAGCACAAAAGCCAGCTGAGTGACTCAGGACCAATCACCAGGAGATTGTGAGTTCTAGTCCCGTCTTAGATAGGAAAGCCAATTGGGCCGATCAACAGGAGAGGGTGAGTTCTAGTCCTTCTTCCTCAGCTCAACCCACAAGATTGTTGTTCTGGGGAAAAAAAGGAGGAGGAAGGGATATATTATAGGTATATCCACCATCTTGAGTCCCTTATAAAGCAATAAACATCTTACTAAATCCCCCATCCCTTTCAAGCTCAGCCTTTCACCTTCCTACATCTTATTTCTCCAACCTGCAGGTACGGCTACAACGACGTGGTCACCATCCCTGCCGGAGCCACCAGCATCCTGATCCGTCAGATCAGCAGCTCGCCCTCATCCAGCGACGGCATCTACCTGGCCCTCCGCCGGCAGGACGGCTCCTATGCCTTGAACGGCAATTACATCTTGATCCCCTCCGAACAGGACATCCACCTTCGGGGCGGCGTCACTTTACGCTATACCGGGGCCACGAAACCCATGGAGATGATCACCGGCCCGGGACCGTTGAAAGAGCCGCTCACCGTGCAAGCGTTGGTGGTGTCCGATCAGAAGACCCCTCGTCTGAAATACACCTTCTTCGTCCCCAAGCCTTCAAAACGCCTCTCCAACCAGTGGCTGAAGCAGAAAGCCCGAATTTTGGAGGTGCTACAGAGTCGGCGAGGGCGCAAATAGAGACTCGAGACACAAGGATGTGGGGCAGGGGTCTCTCCCCACTTTGGAGGCAGCCGGGAGCTCCCAGGAAGAGGTTCTTTCCTTGCCTGTCTTTGCATAGAGGATCCCCCATTGTGAGGGACCTGGGGCAGAAAGATTCCAATTGTTCGGCAAAGGCTGGTATTGGGGAGGGGTCTTTTCTGTTTCTCGGCTTGCCATGGACAATGCACTTGGACGTTAAGTGAAGCAGGAGCCAGATCTGGGACCAGGGAGCGGGGAGGAAAGGCAACGAAGCAGCCAGGAATGGCCACGACGGGGCTAAATTTAGTACCGGTTTGTTAGGTTGAATTCATTCTCTCCGGGGAGATTTGCGGAGGGAGAACGTGGAAAGAACGGAAGGAAAAGACGAACGAGAAAAAACTTTTGGAAAAGCCAAAAAGAAGGAAAATAAAGGCCTCTTTGGGACTCGGTGGGAACAGAAATATGGAGAAGCCGAAGAAAACGGAGACCGAGTGTGGTCTCATGTACCATGGCTGGACTTGGGTTCGCATCCGGCCGTACCTGTAGTATATTTATTATTTCATCTATTTATTTTGTTCTTTTTGGGGGAAGCAAAAAGGAGTCGGGGAAGGGGGAAGATAGGTGATCGGCCACGCCCCCTTTTGAGACTCAAGCAGGCGGCATCGCGGTTCCTTCGCTCGGTAGTCCTCGATTTACGACCATGCTCCCTGCGCGCCTAGGCAACGTCCAACAAATTTTACATCCGATTTTTACGGTCTTTTCAGCCACAGCAGTTAAAGCAGAGCCCGCCAGTTCTTTAGTGAATCCGGTCGTTAAGCGAATCTGGCTTCCCGCCTGGAATTTTGCTCGTGGGAGGGTCAAAAAATGGCGACCACGTCACACACACACACAGCCCCTGGGATGCCACAACCGTCATAAAATACATCCCAAATTTTGACCATGGGGATACCGTACCTCATTAAGCACGAGGACTGGTTAAATGTCACTTCGTCTTCAGTTGATATTAGGCCTTGGAACCGTCGTTAAACAAACGGTTGTACGTTGAGGACTGCCTGTAGTGTATGCCCACCAGTTTCTTGGGACAGCCGGGAAATATGTGTCCATCTACTGTGTCTACCTCATTCTTGGAGAGCTTCCTCCTTGGTTAATGTCTTCTCCTGCTTCTAAGAATGTTCTTCTGTCTTTGGTTGGTGGGAACCCATCTCTTCAAGGTCTAAGTCGAACCTTCATCTAACTTTTTAAGATGAAATTGCAGACCTGGGGTAGGACAACCTACCTCATCCCATCCCATCCCTTTTGAGGAGCAAATCACGCTGCTAAGGTCCTTCCACCCTACTCTGCTTCCAGATCTGGTTTCTCAACCTTGGTCCCTTGAACTTCAAGTCATCTCGTTTCAAGACTTCGCCTCCCAGAATTGCCCGGCCAACTCAAGTGTCCTCTTCTGGATCTCATATCCAGCTGGGCCTGGTTGGCTTGGGAGTCAACCCTGGAGATCAATTTGGTGGAAACTCCATCCTGGGTTTACCTTGTTGACGTCCTCCAGGGAAATTTTGGGGAGTTGGAAGTCCGTCCTTTTTCAAGACGGTCAAGGTTGAAGAACATGGCTCCAGAAGCCACAGTGAGAGATCCTTCTTGCACCATTGACCCAAAGGATTGGGCCCTTGAAGGACCTCCAAATTTTAGTGGGGAGCAAAGCGATGGAACATCTGGAGAAGATTACCTCAAATGGAGTAATCAGCTTTGCAGGCCAATGTCCTTCTTTGCTCACATTAGAAGAGGTGGAAGTCCACATGTCAACCTTGGCAGCTAACCCTGCCCTAGGTTGTCTAGCTATTTCTCATCTCCTTCTTCAGGTTGTCCTACCTAAACATCAACCTGAAGTTCTTCCTATGCTCCTCATAAGACCTTTCCAAGTTCTTCTCTTTTGCAAACCGCTCTTCAGCCTGGCTTGATCTTCTCATGGGGGGGTCCCCCATCCTAGAGAATCTCCCCCAAATTTCCCCCTGGAGGGGTGGATCTATTTAAACCCTCTGTAGAACCAGAGGGAACTCCTTCAATGCAACCCCACCTCCCCAGTTTCTCCTGTGGCCAAAGGGATCGCCGACCGAAGTTAATTTAATTAAGTTATAATTTAATGGGCAACAGCAACAGCCAAGGTCTCTCCTGAACCCCGAGGCAAGTCCCCGGGGGCCAAGAAGCAGGGCCTGGGCATCTGTTGGGTTAATAAGCATTATGTTAATATTATTAATTATGTTTTATTAATGGTTTGTTTTCCAAAAAGCAATAAAAAAGCTGTTTTATTTATTTAAGGCTATTTATAAAGTCACTCCTGGTTCTTGCATGGTTTTTTATGGGGATGAAACCCAGGTTGAGGCAGGGGGCAACAGGCTGCTGGCTGGGGAATTCTGGGAGTTGAAGTCCATACACCTTAACACAGTGGGAATTCTGGGATTTGAAGTCCACTCATCTTAAAGCAGGCTGGCTGGGGAATCCTGGGAGGTGAAGTCCATACACCTTAACACACTGAGAATTCTGGGAATTGAAGTCCATCCATCTTAAAGCAGGCTGGCTGGGGAATATGGGAGTTGAAATCCACCCATCTTAAAAAAAGGCTGGTTGGGAAATTTGGGAGTTGAAGTCCATACACCTTAACACACTGGGAATTCTGGGATTTGACATATCTTAAAGCAGGCTGGCTAAGGAATCCTGGGAGGTGAAGTCCACACACCTTAACACACTGAGAATTCTGGGAATTGAAGTCCACCCATCTTAAAGCAGGCTGGCTGGGGAATTCTGGGGGATTAATGTGCGCTCTTCTTAAAGCTGTTTTGAGAAATGCCGATATAAGGAAAGCAGAGAGACCCACAAAAAGAGGGGCACATAATCCTACTAAAACAGGGAGCCTTGATCTTTGAGGATCTTCTGCCCAGCCCAATCTGGAATTTCGTTTTTTTTTTGGGGGGGGGGGGATATTCAAGGAATCAAGATCAGTTACAAAAACAGCTGTTGGCCAGGAAGGATGCTTGGAAAAGAGAAGTTGATGGGATCAACAGCTGGCCTCTGCAACCAGGAAGGGTGGGGAAATCTACTGCCTGCTTTATGGCTTCTTCAGATCCTTCCTCACTCCAAGCGGGACGGCTGGTGCCCGCCATTTTGGCTTTTCCCATAATGCCGCAGCGCTCCCCCAGATGGGTTCTGGGAAATTGTCTTTTTTTGCTCGGTTCCTGCTCAGTCAGGATTGCCCTCCATCCCACGGACAGGATCCCAAAATCCGCTGGATCTTTTTAAGACGGCGGAGCGAGACCTGGGAAGGATCGGACGATGTATTTCCAAGTTATCTACTTGCAAGAAATCAAAGTTTTCCTTTCCTCCCCGCTCCTCCCCGACAGTTACAACAGGTGTCATTTATGCCAAAAAAAAATATAGCTTTTCTTGAATTTCTCTTCCCCACGCAGAGATGCTGAAGATAAGAGAGACGGAGACGGAGATAAATGTTTGTAGATATGTATTGTTCAGCTCCACCCATCCAACGGCAAACTCTGAGAAACGCACCTGGATTTTCCCATGAGCAAAACATCCCCAAATTCAGTGTTTTTCGAGATTCTCCCTCATCCATTTATTTGCTTGTTTTCTTCCCAAACATTTAACTGGATTTTCTTGTTTGTTTGTTTGTTTTTTCTTTGAAAACATCTCGCTTTCGCATCCAAGAAACGAAGCGAAGAAGCTTCTCGGAGGAGAAGCAAAAAGTTTTCAAAGGAAAAAACAAAAAAGTCCATATTTTTGGGGGGAGGGGGGAGAGAAATACATTTTTGGGTCCCCAAATTAACTATCCCAAAATACACGTGAGGCACCGATATTCAGCAAGCGCGTTCCTCAACTGTCCAAACGGATGAGGTGGGTGAGAAGGGCCGCTGAGGCAAATACAGGTAGTCCTCGACTTACAACGGTCCTGTTTAGTGACCGTTTGAAATGACAACGGCATGCGAAAATGATTTTTCACGCTTACGATGCTTGCCGCGTCAACACGGTCACAGGATCAAAATTCGGAGTCTTGGCGACGGACGGTTGCGGTGTCCCGAAGTCAGGCGGTAAGCGAGCCAGATGTGCTTAACAACGGCCAGCGATTCGCTTAACAACGGCGTCAGGGGAAAAAAAATCGTAAAACTCGCTTAAGAAAAGTTTCTCGCTTAGAGAAACGGGAATCCGCAGCTCATTTATGGCCCTTAAGTCGAGGACTAGCCATATACTGAATTCTTCTGGGAAGCATCCGAGTTCATTTGAGATCCCGATAGCGGAATTCCTTCATTTTCGCAAGATGCCAAAGCGGGAAGTAAAGACCCGGGGCACGTTTGCGCAACGCGCTAAGCACCCCCAGCACCATTTATCCATGCAGCTGTTGCCTCTGACAGATGTTTCTGCAAGTTGAGATCTGCTTTCGCAACATACAAATTGGATAAGCCTTTTTTAAAAAAAAATAAACAAACTCCCTTCGCTCCAAAATCTTTTCCATCTGAGCTCTCCCAACCTTTTTTTCTTTTAAAAAAAAATCTGCAAATAGGGGTTCTCAAGGAAAGGAAGGGCGAGATTCTTAAACTCTGGAATATATCCTGATGTCGGGTGTTTATTCGGAGGAGTAAAAAGCAGGTGTAGTTTGCACATTCGAAGTCTGCGTTTTTGTGGGTTGGTGGGTTTTCGGGGTTTTTTTAAACGAATTGTCAGTTTTGCAAATTTGCGCCCGCAGGATGGTGGTTCTGGATGCGACTCGGGGATGTCGTGCAATTTACATGGAGTTGGAGTCTTCTTAAAGCATTCTGGCTGGGGAATTCTGGGAGTTGAAGTCCATCCATCTTAAAGCATTCTGGCTGGGGAATTCTGGGAGTTGAAGTCCGTCCATCTTAAAGCATTCTGAGTGGGGAATTCTGGGAGTTGAAGTCCATCCATCTTAAAGCATTCTGACTGAGGAATTCTGGGAGTTGAAGTCCGTCCATCTTAAAGCATTCTGACTAGGGAATTCTGGGAGTTGAAGTCCACCTATCTTAAAGCATTCTGACTGGGGAATTCTGGGAGTTGAAGTCCATCCATCTTAAAGCACTCTGACTAAGGAATTCTGGGAGTTGAAGTCCACCTATCTTAAAGCATTCTGACTAAGGAATTCTGGGAGTTGAAGTCCATCCACCTTAAAGCATTCTGACTGGGGAATTCTGGGAGTTGAAGTCCATCCATCTTAAAGCATTGACTGGGGAATCCTGGGAGTTGAAGTCCACCTATCTTAAAGCATTCTGACTGGGGAATTCTGGGAGTTGGTCAACCCATCTTAAAGTGGCCAAAGTTGAGAAATACTGATCTAGCTCGAACAGATCCCAGCTTCTATCAGCCCCAGGGATCCAAAACAGGGAAGGAAGAGCCAGCCGTCGCCCGATTTGAGCAGTGACGGTGACGTTCATTCCCGGAAGTTCATCCATCTAATGATGGAACTGCTACCCGTTTCTCTGTTTTTTTAAAAAACCGCCGAGGAGGCAGCCTCAATAAATAAAGTTAATAAATAAATTCTATTTACAGGTAAACAGGGTGGGGCAGGGAACGAGTTTGGAGGAGGCAGGAGAGAAAATTCTGGATAAAGAAAGGAATGTTACGCCTTGTTTTGCTCAGGAGGGATGAGGTCGAGGGGGGACACTCTGCGCCCCCTCCCCAGCTGTGAAAAAAATAGGATGGTGAATGTGTTTCGCAGCTCATCGCCGTGAAACATGGAGATGAACTGAGCAGGTAAAAATGTATGTTTCTTTAACCAGGTCTCTCGGGAGAGGTAAGTAGGATCTGAACCCAGGACTTGAAAAGAGCTGGAGAGGAAAGGTTTGGGGGGGGGGGCTTGCAAAGCAAAAAGAGATCACACTCACAACGAAGAGGGACGCTGTGTTTGCATGTTTGAGAAGGCGTGGTCCCTATTTTTCGGGACGGACCTGGCTGTTTTCGGGAACGAGGGGGGATAGAGGCAAATGCTAGAGCGGGAGATCCAAAGCTCCCCGATTTAAATACGGTAGGTCCTTCGCTTACAACCATTTGTTTAGCGACCGAAGTCACAACGGGACCGGAAAAAAACAGTCCTGGGGGAGGGGAGGAAATCCAGATTCGCTTAAGGGTGGTGCGATTCGCTGAAGGACCACAGCGATGAACTTAAAAAAATAAAATTAAAAAAAGTTCGTCAAATCGAACTGCGAGTCGCCGAACGAGCGCCTGGCTTAGCGACGGAAAACACAGCGGGTTTCCCCACCGTGGTCGTAAGTGGAGGAGCAGCTGTATTTAATCGGGCTGGGGGTGTGGGGCAAGCCGAAAGGGATGTCTATTTTCGGCCTTCCCTATCTGTTGAACTCCTGCTTGGGGTCCCAACGGGCTTCATCAGAGAAGGTCAGGATTGATCGACCAATGACAGAAACGATTCTGGCTTCACCCCGGGGATTTCTCGTTTCTTGGACGTCGGGAGATCTGGCCTCTGGGGAAGAGTTTATGGGTCACGCGTCCCATTTCTGTTTCGCGGTCCAAGCTATCCGTCCAAAAACACTTTCTCTCTGCAGGGCCGGCTATAAGCACGGACGGCTGTCCGAAGAAGTGCACCATGGGCCAGGAGTTCAGGAGTGGTATTCGCCTTCGCTACCGGATCGCAAATGCAGAGTGTCAAAAGCAGGATGCGATGACGTCCGAGCGGGTAGGCGGAGCCTCCCTGCTACCGATTCGCCCGAACCGGCTGAATATCTCCACTGCAGGAGTTCAAAAGAAGAGGTAAGACGGTGCCGAGATTCGAAGGCCAGCCAATCGGCCGAGACCCTTTCGGTCTTTGAAGCGAGCCGTTCCATCTTAGGGTCACCTCGTCTGGTGGGCCTTCTTTTGCTGCAGCCGATGAATTGGGGGGGGGGCATGCCTTGGTTCTCCCCCCCCACAAAGAGAAAGAGAAGTGAGCGGAGAGAGGGATGGCGGGCAAGAGGACATTCAGACGTCGTAGTTGGGCAAGTAGCTGTAAGCCGGCCCGCTGGTGGACGGCGTGGTGAAGTTGCAGGGGAAAAACCAGCAGATGACAAAACCTGGGTGGGAGAAGAGCGGAGGAGAGATTTGGGGTGGGTGGGGGCTAGGTTTCTGTACCTCCCTCCACACCCAAGCGTAAAAGAGGAAGAGGAAGAAGAAGAGGAGGAGAAGGTGCAGGAGAGGCGAAGGAGAAGAGAAGCAGGTGGAGGAGAAGAAAGGAGGAGGAGGTGGAGGAGGAGGAAGAGGAGGAGGAGAGGAACAGGAAGTGAGGGAGCAGGAGAAGAAGAGGAAAAGGAGAAAAGGAGGAGGAGGTGTAGGAGGAGGAGGAAAAGAAAAGGAGAAGAAGAAGAGGAAAAGGGGGAGGAGAAGAGGAGGAGGAGGAAGAAGAAAAGGAGAAGATGATGGAGAAGGAGGAGAAGAGAAGGAAGGGGAAAAAAGGAGAAAAAGCAGGAGAGGAGGAGGAGAAGGTGTAGGAGGAGGCGGAAGAAGGAGGAGAATAGGAGGAGAAAGAAGAAAAGGAGAAGAAGGAAAAGGAAGAAGAGGAGGAGAAGAAAAGGAGAAGACGAGGAGGAAAAGAAAAGGAGGAGAAGCAGGAGAAGAGGAGAAGGAGGACGGGGAGGAGGAGGAAGAGGATGAGGAGAAGAGAAGGAGGAAGAAGAGGATGAGGCGGAAGAAGAGGAGGAGAAAGAGGAAGAAGAAGAAAAGGAGAAGGAGGAGAGAAGGAAAGGAAGAGGAGGCAAAGCCATGGAAAGGAAAGATTACTAACGCACCTCGGCCGAAGACCTCACGCAGGAGGGCGATCTTGGGTTTGCGTGTGTGGCTCCCTCCCCGGGGACCCTCTTTCTGAAGCCGGTTGCGCAGCTGCTCGATGGGGGTCTCGTCGGTGATGATGGAGACCACCTGCAAGGCAAACCGGGGTTGAGGGAGGCAGAGGAAAGGGGTGAGGTGACCTCGGGCGACGACATCCTCCCACCGGCTAGTAGAGGGACCCACGGCCTCTGAAGGCTTTCTCCAGGCTCCTTGCCCCGAGTTACAACCTCACCTGGTCGTAAAATATCACGGTGACGAAGAGGCCGAAGAGGATGGACTCCACCAGCAAGATGATCCGGTGAGCACTGGGATGGGGGGAGGGGGAGGGGAGGGGCAGAAAAGCAGAGAATTAGTGCCTTGGTGGTGCAGCGGACCAGCTGCCTGCAATTACTGCGAGTTCGAATCTCGCCAGGCTCAAGGTTGACTCAGCCTTCCATCCTTCCGAGGTAGGTAAAATGAGGACCCGGATTGTGGGGTCAATAAGCTGACTTTGTAGAAACACCACTTATGGGGGGCCAAAAGCCCTACTAAGCAGGTATATACAAAAGTATGAAGGCTGTTGCTTAACGCATTGTAAGCCGCCCTGAGTCTCCGGAGAAGAGCGACATATAAATCGAACCAATAAATAAATACATAAATCGGTCGACCGGCCTTAAGCCTCCTTTTTTTCAGCGCCGTTCTAACTTCCCTCGTCTACGTGGAGAGCAGAGGTGGCATTCAGCTGGTAGAGGAGATCGCGGTTGGACCCGCTTACCGGCCTTGGCTCTATGACGTCCTATTTAGGCACGTTTTCGAGGCCCGGAGCATCAGAGATGGTATTCAGCAGGTTCGAGCGAATTGATAGCAGAGATCGAAGGTGGGCTCAGACACAGGCCCTTGCTCTATGATGTCCTATTTAGGCACATTTTCAGGTCCCCAAAAAGCAAATCCAGTTTCATCGGCTTTCCCGCCACCCACTCCCCAAATTCGAACGAGAGGGAAATCGAAACCCCAAACCCTCCCATTTTTTCCCCCCTTCTCCTTCTGCTCTCATCAAACGAGCGATCGGCCGTTTCCCCGTCGGGGCCAAGTTGGCCGCTCTTCCCCTCCCTTCCCCGAATCCCTGCCAAAAATCTGGCGTTCTAGTTGTTCTTGGCAAGGCCTGGGTGACATGGCAAATTTCTCTTGACTGTATTTCTATTCTTTCTTTCTTTCTAAGGGCCGAGGGAAGGGAAGTGCAGGAGCTCTGCAACGCGACCGTTTTTCGGAGGGTTGAAATAAAAAAAAAATAAAAAGATATTTTTGTGGGGGAGGAAAGGCTGCAGGGCGACTTACATTTGGATCGGGTTGCCGGCAACACCGCCTTCGTAGCCTTCCGCTCTGCTGGCTGAGATCCTGTCCAGGGGCCACATCCAGGTGGCCAAAACCAGCCCCATGGCATAGAGACTCGCCAAGCCTGTGGCCAGGAGAATTAGGTCAGCTGACGCCAAGGATAATTGAAGAGGGAGGTGAGGAGGGGAAGGAAGTCTCCAAGCCAATTCTTTCTCTCTCTCTCTCTCTCTCTCTGGATCCCTCATTAATCCTGCAGGCTCCTTCTCGTCCGTTCCCACAACCGAGAGGAGAAAAACAAGGGGTGTCCCCCTGCAGGGGTGTTTTTTTTGTGCATGTGGGGGGGAGAGAGGATTTCCAGTCTTACGTTTCAGGTGGTTTTTATCTAACCCTTGTTGGAAAAATCACTGGGACGGTTTGCCGCCAAATGTTGTGGGGGCTTCAACAACTGGAGGGCTTGAGATTAGAGAGACTGGACTACCGTTGGTCAGAAATGGTGTAGGGCAGGAGGTTGGACTACATGACCTCCAAGGTCCCTTCTGACTCTGTTATTCTGTCCTTCCTTCCTTCTTTCCTTCCTTCCTTCCTTGAAGACCTCCAAGGTCATTTCCAGCTTTGTTATTCTGCTATTCCTTCCTTCCTTCCTTCCTTCCTTCCTTCCTTCCTTCCTTCCTTGAAGACCTCCAAGGTCATTTCCAGCTGTTAGTCTGCTATTCCTTCCTTCCTTCCTTCCTTCCTTCCTTCCTTCCTTGAAGACCTCCAAGGTCATTTCCAGCTGTTAGTCTGCTATTCCTTCCTTCCTTCCTTCCTTCCTTCCTTGAAGACCTCCAAGGTCATTTCCAGCTGTTAGTCTGCTATTCCTTCCTTCCTTCCTTCCTTCCTTCCTTCCTTCCTTCCTTCCTTCCTTCCTTCCTTCCTTCCTTCCTTGAAGACCTCCAAGGTCATTTCCAGCTGTTAGTCTGCTATTCCTTCCTTCCTTCCTTCCTTCCTTCCTTCCTTCCTTCCTTGAAGACCTCCAAGGTCATTTCCAGCTTTGTTATTCTGCTATTCCTTCCTTCCTTCCTTCCTTCCTTGAAGACCTCCAAGGTCATTTCCAGCTGTTAGTCTGCTATTCCTTCCTTCCTTCCTTCCTTCCTTCCTTCCTTCCTTCCTTCCTTGAAGACCTCCAAGGTCATTTCCAGCTTTGTTATTCTGCTATTCCTTCCTTCCTTCCTTCCTTGCTTCCTTCCTTCCTTCCTTGAAGACCTCCAAGGTCATTTCCAGCTGTTAGTCTGCTATTCCTTCCTTCCTTCCTTCCTTCCTTCCTTCCTTCCTTGAAGACCTCCAAGGTCATTTCCAGCTTTGTTATTCTGCTATTCCTTCCTTCCTTCCTTCCTTCCTTCCTTCCTTCCTTCCTTCCTTCCTTGAAGACCTCCAAGGTCATTTCCAGCTGTTAGTCTGCTATTCCTTCCTTCCTTCCTTCCTTCCTTCCTTGAAGACCTCCAAGGTCATTTCCAGCTTTGTTATTCTGCTATTCCTTCCTTCCTTCCTTCCTTCCTTCCTTCCTTCCTTGAAGACCTCCAAGGTCATTTCCAGCTGTTAGTCTGCTATTCCTTCCTTCCTTCCTTCCTTCCTTCCTTCCTTCCTTCCTTCCTTCCTTCCTTCCTTCCTTCCTTCCTTCCTTGAAGACCTCCAAGGTCATTTCCAGCTTTGTTATTCTGCTATTCCTTCCTTCCTTCCTTCCTTCCTTCCCCAGCACTGGAGGCTTCTAAGAAGATACCGGACAGCCATTTGTCTGAAATGGTACAGGGCCATGATGGCGTGGCACGCAGATCCATATCGGTGGGCACGCGAGCTGAGCTCTGGCACGCATGCGTGGGCCAGCTAGGTGATTTTCGGGCCTTCTGGGCCCACCAGAAGTCAGGAAACACACTGTTTCCGGCCTCCGGAGGGCCTCGGGGGAGAGGAGGTTGTTTTTGCCCTCCCCAGGCTCCTAGAAAGGCTCTGGAGCCTGGGGAGAGCAAAAAACGGGCCTACCAGGCCTACCGTGCATCACGTGCCAAAAGTGGGAGGAGCACGAGGGTGCGGGGTGCATGTGATCCCACCGTGCTCCCCTTCTTTGGGCAGACGATGGCAAAAAGGTTAGCCATCACTGGTATAAGGTCTCCTGCTTGCGATTCTGTACAGACAGTCCTCGACTTACAGCCCCAATCGACCCCCCAAAATTTCTGCTGCAAGACAAGTAAATGACTTTCCCCCCATTTTACAACCGTTCCGGCCACCGTTGTTAAGTGAATCCCTGCAGTTGTTAAGTCATTAAGTGAATCTGGCTTCCCCACTGACTCTTGCCCGTCAGAAGGCCGCAAAAGGGGATCCGGTGATCCCGGCGACACGGCGACCGTTGTAAATACGAGTCACTTGCCGAGCGTCAGAACCTCGAGCACATGACCACGGGGCTGGTGCAACGGTCGTAAATATGAAACCCGGTCTTTAAGTCCCTTTTTTTCCCACCGCCGTCGTAACCTCGACCGGTCGTAAGTCGAAGACTACCCCTTACTCTGAAGTGTAAACCGATGGTAGGTTTTGGAGGATAGGGAAATAAATAAGGGGAAAAAAAGTGGGGTCAGAGCAGCCTCTAGTGGGCGAAGGCTGCAAGTGCACCTCCAATTTCCCAAAAGCAAAAATGTCTCATTCAGCGTCTTCGCCTCCGTGAAGTCGCTTTTTGGGCAGTGCCGTCGTAACTTCGAACGGTCGCTAAATGAACTATCGTAACTGTATTTTCTCTTATCCTTGATGGCGATGGGGGAGCAGTTGTGGGGAATTTCGTCACCGCCATCTTGTCAGAAATGGTGTAGGGTCTCCGGCTAGGGCGGGGAGAGGGGGTTGGTCTAGATGACCACCAGGGTCCCTTCCAACTCTGTTAAACATGTATCTGATCTGATTTTCTCACTCCCTTCCTGGGATCCCAGCGGGTGGATCTTTAAAATACCTGTGTAGAAAAGGAACTGGATGAAGTATTTCTGATTCAGTTCTCCCACACAGTTGTTGATCCTGTGAAGAAAGAGAATATATATATATATACGACCGCAATGCCCTCCCCCCCCAAAAATGTACGTTGCTCGGCGAGGAATTTGCAAAGCGAGTTTTGCTCCCTTTTACGACCTCTCTCGTCACATCCGTGAAGGGAACCGCTGCAGCGGCGGATGAGCGAGTAACCAGGTTACTTGTTTTAAGTGGAATCCGGCTTCCCCGTTGACTCGGCTCGTCGGAAAGTCGCAAAAGAGCTACCCCCTGAGATACGCACGATTCCCGATCTCCGTGCTTTCCGCCGGGCCCTCAAGACCTTGTTATTTCAACAGGCGGGCCCGGCTGACTAAATAAATTTGGATGGGGTAGTTTTAAAATCATGGGGTTTTAAATCCAGAAAGCCAAGATTTGTTTAACTTTGTTTTAAACGGGTTTTAAATTTTGTACGATATATCGTCTTTTACTATGGCTGTACACCGCCCTGAGTCCTTCGGGAGAAGGGCAGTATATAAATCTAATAAATCAAATCAAAAGGGGATGGCGTGACTCAGGACAGTGACCGTCGTAAAGAGGAGTCAGTTGTTCAAAGGTCTGAATTTGGATCAGGTGAGTGGGAGAAGGGCGATACCGCAAGGGTCGTAAGAGTGCAAAACGGTCGTAAGTTACTGCGTCGTCACAGCTGTAAGTGGAGGACTTTGTGTAAAAACGGGAAATTATTTCTGACTTGGGAGCCTGACCGAGTCTTGTCATTTATGAAATAAGCACAAGTACTTGTGCAACAGAACCCATCAGGCTAAGCAGCTCGGGACCCACGGTGGCTTGTCTCTACCCAAGCCGCACGATCCTGAACCTCACCAAGGGCAGTGATGATCCATCCGACGGACGCAACGGTGACAAATCCGGCAGTGATGAGCCCGGGGCGGCCGGTAGGTTTCGCAGCGGTTGCAAACGGTCCAGTCCTCATTATTCTAATAAAATTAAATAAAATAAAATTGAATGGGAATGCTGAACGAAACGATGGAAGAGCTGCAGTATGGAATATCCCTCCAATTTGTTTTAAGTCGGGAGTCTCAAAACGTGGCAACTTTTAAGACTTGTGGACTTCAACGCCCAGAATTCCCCGCTGGCTGGGGAATTCTGGGAGTTGAAGTCCACAAGTCTTAAAAAATCGTCGAGCTTCGAGACCTCCGGTTTAGGCACGAGAGTGAATTTCAACCAGGACTTGACAGCTGTAGGATGAGGCTGAGTTACCATAGAGTGAACCTCCTTGGAGAGAACTCCAGGTTTCGGAGGAACTCTGGGCCAAGGACTCTATGGCGGGACAACACCCCACCCACCCACCCGCGGTTTTTCTCCCAATAATCTCGCATTGAAAATCTCAGAGCTGGTTTGATCTGGTGGTGGAAGGTGCTAGGCTAGAAACCAGGAGTGAGGGAGTTCTAGTCCTGCCTTAGGCAGGAAAGGCAGCTGGGTGATTTTGGGCCAGTTACTAGGAGACTGGGAATTCTAGTCCCGCCTTAGGCATGAAAGAACGGGTGACTTTGGGCCAATCACCAGGAGACTGGGAGTTCTAGTCCCGCCGTAGGCATGAAAGAACTGGGTGACTTTGGGCCAATCACCAGAAGACTGGGAGTTCTAGTCCCGCCTTAGGCATGAAAGAACTGGGTGACTTTGGGCCAATCACCAGGAGACGGGGAGTTCTAGTCCCTCCTTTGACAGGAAAGCCAGCTGGCTGGGGGATTCTGGGACTTGATGTCCACCTATCCTAAAGCTGTCAAGGTTGGGAGATACTAAGTGGGAGGACAATAAATATCCATCAAGGAAAATAAAGGAAATAATGTGCATTTCTCTCTCTCCCACACAGGCCAAGATTCATGGCTATCAACAGGGCCTGCCATAAAAGAAAAACCTGCAAATCGGACAACTCACACGGCTGTTCGGATGCCCTGCGTTGGTGCTGGTGCTGCTCCTGAGATCGGAGAAATCGAGGGCCGTGTCCGGCAGCGGGACCACCCCTGAAAAACAATTCCAAGGTCTTAGGTTGAAAAAGCAAAAAATGAAGATGCGAAGGCAAGGAGGACGGTCCAATGATGCTTTTTACACAACTTGATTCTCTTTTTTCCTGGATAGCTCAGGTTGGTTTATTTATTTCGTTTGGGACCCTCAACCCGTCAGCCCGATTCACTTAATGACGTGTCTCACTTAACAACGGCAGGGATTCCCTAAAACCCGGGACACGCAGAGCTCTCTCTGTTGGGCACGTGCTCCGGCCAGCTAGTCTTCGGGTTTCCGGTCCTCTCGCATGCGTGCGCCCGTTCCAGTTGGAGCACTCGAGTGCCGAAAAAGTTCACCATCGCTGCCCGAAACCCTTGTGCAAAACTCACTTAGCACGTTCCTCTCTTCCTCACGCTTCGCGTTCCAAATCCCACCGTTATTTTCTCCTTCTGAGAGCTTTTTGGTTTTTTGGGGAAAAAAAAGACTTCTTTCTTCTCTAATAAAAAATAGTAATAATAATAATAATAATAATATCTTCCAGATGACTATCTATCTGTCTGGGCTTGGGCCAGATCTGTCGATATATCAGGGGAGGGGTCTCCATCAATGACATCCCTCTCCCACATTCCTTTTTTTCCCCTAATGCTTCCTGGAAGAGCCAAGGGCTGATTTTTTTCTAAATCCAAGAACATCTTTTTGGGGAGGACAAATATATATATATATTAGGAAAAATAGGTGGATTTTACGTCACGGGCCTGTTTGGGAGCATCCATTTGGCCAGGGTGCTAGTTCTCAATCTCAGATCCCATCCAAGGAGGCCATTAGTACATCTTTGAAGCAAACAAATGGAAAAAAGCAGGCAGGGAGTTGAGGGGGGGGGGGAAGCACAGAGAGACTCATAATCTCCCCCCCCCCCCCCCACTTTCCCTTCGTCATTTGCACACACAAAAAAGGCCTCTCTCCAGAAAGAAGGAACAGAACAAATTCCTGACGACGGGACCATTACTCAACCGAAGATGTTCTCCTGGCAGTGACGCAGCTGAAGAATTTCGGCCTGATAAATATTTTGATTTGGGATCACGGAGGGAAGAAGGGGAGATTTCCATAAATCAGTCTCGGGGCGGGGAAGCAGCCAGACTAAAACTAACGGACGGACAGTTTGTTCGGACTGCAGATTTAAGAAACAAACGAACAAACAGAAAACCACCTCCACCCCATTTTCTAAAGATGAGCAAACAGTTGCCGAAAGGACAATAAATCCGAAGGCACACGCCAGAAAGAAAGAAAGAAAGAAAGAAAGAAAGAAAGAAAGAAAGAAAGAAAGAAAGAAAGAAAGAAAGAAAGAAAGAAAGAAAGGAAAGGAAAGGAAAGGAAAGGAAAGGAAAGGAAAGGAAAGGAAAGGAAAGGAAAGGAAAGGAAAGGAAAGGAAAGGAAAGGAAAGGAAAGGAAAGGAAAGGAAAGGAAAGGAAAGGAAAGGAAAGGAAGGAAGGAAGGAAGGAAGGAAGGAAGGAAGGAAGGAAGGAAAGAAGGAAAGAAGGAAGGAAGGGAGATGTCCATAAATCAACCTCGGCAGCCAAACTAAATCTAATGGACCTTGTTGCTTTGTTATCTTTACAATTTGTATTGTTTTATTTGTTTCCTAGTATGATTCGATTGCTTATTTAGTACCCTATGACTATCACTAAGTGTTGTACTTATGATTCTTGACGAACGTATCTTTTCCTTTATGTACACTGAGAGCGTATTTTATTTTATTTTATTGGTTCAATTTATAGGCCGCCCTTCTCCGGAGACTCAGGGCGGCTTACAATGCGTTAAGCAATAGCCTTCATACTCTTGTGTATACCTGCTTAGTAGGGCTTTTGGCCACGCCTAAACGGTGTTTTTTTTTTTTTTTTTTATACAAAGTCAGCTTATTGCCCCCACAATCCGGGTCCTCATTTTACCTACCTCGGAAGGATGGAAGGCTGAGTCAACCTTGAGCCTGGTGAGATTCGAACTTGCAGTAATTGCAGGCAGCTGGTGCTACTTAACAGCACTTTAGTCTGCTGCACCACCAAAGCTCTTATAATGCACCAAAGACAAATTCCTTGTGTGTCCAATCACACTTGGCCAGTAAAGAATATTCTATTCTGTTCTGTTCTATTCCATTCCAAAATTCTATTCCATTCTAAGTAGTAAGCAGAGAGAAAGGAAAAGAAAGAAATCAAGGAAAGAGCTAAAAGTGTAAGGGTAAGCAAAAGGTATTTTAAAAAAATAGAAAATAAAAGTACTTGTTCAGACTGCAGATTTTTTTTTTTATAAAAAAACCCACTTTCTAAAGATGGGTAAAGGGAAGTTGTCGAAACAACAATAAATCCGGTTCCTAAAAGCCAAGGACTCCACTTCAACACTGAGAGAGCAATGAAAGATCAGCAAAAGAAAAAGAAAAAAAAAAAAGAATTGCAATGTAGATTTTATTTATTTAGTACATCTTAACATCGGCAGTTGTTAAGATGGGTGGACTTCAACTCCCAGAATTCCCCAGCCAGCCAGCATGCCTTTAATGCGTTTGCAAGCAGGCTGAGGAATTCTGGGAGTTGAAGTCCACATATATTAAAGTTGTCAAGTTTGGAAAAGTTTGCCCTAAGTTATCGACTGGAGGGAAAGTCATCACTGGCTAGCTTCGGGCCTTACGCAGGGAGTCCTCGATTTATGACCACAACGGAGCCCCAATTTTCTGTCGCTAAGTGAGACCGTTGAGTTTTGCCCCATTTTACGACCAAAGGTCATGTGAAAAATGGTCATTAAGTCCCTTTTTTTTCAGGGACTGTTTTAACGTCGGTCGCTACACAAATTGTTGTAATGTTTCACGTGCCACCAAATACGGTTTGCAAAACTGGGATCGCCAGTTAGCGGGAAAACTAAACAACACACAACCTCAGCACAACAACTGGAGTTATGACTGCCTGGGTGCAATAATTTTTTGCAAAATATGGTCACCTGGGTCAGCAAATACAGCCCTGGTGTGACAGATCAGGAGCATCAGAAGGACGAGGTTAAAAGCCACCGCATGGAAAGGACACCAGAAGCTGGAAATAAAAGAGAAGGACGATTAAAATTAATATTATAAGATTATGCACATATTGCAAGATGTTGAGCGCCACCACCTGGCCATCCTCTGCTCTGAACAGATGTTCCAATATTTTAAAATAATCCTCCCGTCTCTAATTATCTGATTGCAGATTGGAAACGGGAATACTTTGGACCCATCCAGCTGATTTGAGCCAGTGAGCATGTGCAGGCGGCACCTGGATCACTGAGCTCCTGAACACGTGCAGAGAGGATCTTCCTCCGAAATCAGCAAACCCCTGGACACGTGGAGAGAGCTCCTTTCTCCTGCTAGGTCACCAGGCTCCTGAACATGTGCAGAGAGCATCTTCATGCTAGGTCAGTGAACTCCTGAGCATGCGCAGACAGCATCTTTCTCATCCCAGGTCATTGATCTCCTGATCATGTGCAGAAGGCTCCTTCTTGCTAGGTCAGTGAGCCCCTGATGATGTGCAGAAGGCCCCTTCCTCCTGGTTCTCCGAGCTCCTGAACATATGCAGAAGGCATCTTCCCTCTGGATCACTAAGCTTCCGAGCATGTGCAGACAGCATCTTTCTCCTCCTAGGTCACTGAGCTCCTGATCATGTGCAGAAGGCTCTTCTTGCTAAGTCAGTGAGCTCCTGAGCAACTGCAGAAGAGGCCTTCCTTCTGGAACTCCGAGCTCCTGAGCATGTGCAGACAGCATCTTTCTCCTCCTAGGTCAGTGAGCTCCTAAGCATATACAGAGGGCAAATTCTTGCTAGGTCACTGAGCTCCTGAGCACATGCAAAAGGCGCCTTCCTTCTAGATCATCAAGTTCCTGAGCATGTGCAGACAGCTTCTTTCTCCTCCTAGATCAGTGAGCTCCTAAGCATGTGCAGAAGGCATCTTCCTTCTGGATCGCCGAGCTCCTGAGCATAGGCATCTTTCTTCTGGATCGGCGAGCTCCTGAGCATGTGCAGAGTGCTTCTTTCTCCTCCTAGGTCACTGAGCTCCTGAGCATGTGCAGAAGGCACCTTCCTTCTAGATCATCAAGTTCCTGAGCATGTGCAGACAGCATCTTTCTCCTAGGTCATTGAGCTCCTGAGCATATACAGAGGGCAAATTCTTGCTAGGTCACTGAGCTCCTGAGCACGTGCAGAGGGCTTCTTCCTCCCCTCCCCCCAAATACCCCTAATCATCGCCTTCCCCTCCCATAAAAAGAGACCGAGAAGCCCCACCCGACCCCGGGGGAAAGAAACCCCCAAACCAAACCCCAAACCCGGCGCCTCCTGAGCATGTGCAGAGGGCCAAGGGCGGCCTTACCTATCCCGGAAGCCGGGCTGGAGCAGAATGTGCTCCAGGATGACGTAATCGGCGTAGCCCACGCTCAGGTAGGTGAGGAGGAGGCAGAGCCCCCCGCAGGGGTCCAGCCGGGCTCGCCCCTTCCCGCCGCACCGGCACCGGGCCCGGCTCCCCGCCGCCGCCGCCGCCCCCATGGCAACCCCGGCCGCCGCTTCCGGTCCCGCCCCCCTTCGCTTCGGCGCTCGGCCAATCGGCGCGCCGGCGGCTGGAACGTGGGCGGGAGGAAGGAGGCGCGCGCATACAATCCCCGCCCACCGGGGGCGGGGTCTGGCCCCCGTTACCATGGAGACGAGGCCTGTCGCTTCTGACCCGCCTTTTTTTCTTTCTCTCCTCCCAAACCAGCCTACCTGGCAGGGTTGTTGTGAGGGCACTATTAGCTGCTCAGAAAGGACCCCCCCCCCCCCAGAAGCCCTTTTTTAAATATACACTAAATCATACACTAAATACACCTACACTAAATCAGGGATCTCCAACCTTGGCCACTGTAAGCCTTGGCGGACTTCAATTCCCAGAATCCCCCAGCCAGGGAATCCCCCAGCCAGGGATTCTGGGAATTGAAGTCCGCCAAGGCTTACAGTGGCCAAGGTTGGAGATCCCTGCAGTAAATAAATAAGTAACAATCCTGGATGGGAGGAGAGCTACAACATCTGCAGGGATGCAGATGTTTCCCCCCTCCTCCTTTTCATTGGATGGGATGAGCTTTCCCTAGAAATTGAATGAATGAATTCATTCATTCATTCATTCATTCATTCATCCCCCTCGGTCATTAAAGCAAATCCGCCACGGACAAAAAGAAAGCAACACAATTTAATAAAAAAAAACAAAACTCATTTCTGCAGCAAAATCTGGATTTTCAAAAAAAAACCAAAAAAAAAAAAACCCAACAAACCTGGAAATCTGCAGCTTTCCTGGTTTCAAAACGGGGAATTTCCTCTTCATTTCTAACTTCAATTGCCTGGAAGTTTATGATTTGATTTCTTTATGCAATTGACAAGGCAGCATTTTCCACCAAGGATGGAAATCCATGGCTTACACACACAAACACACTGCCCACGGATACAAAATTAGGAATGTCTCTTTCTGGTTTTTTTTTTTTCTTTTTTAGGTATATTACCAGAAAAAACTATCATAAAGGGATTGCGTTTTTACTAATACGTATGTTGACAGCAGCATGAATTGTATTTGCCCAATATTGGGAAAAATGAGGATACACCTACAGATGAGAGTATAATTAGAAAAACATTAGAATGTGCGGAGATGGATAGACTGGCGATCATAAAAGATAAGGAAGAAACAGAATGTTTTTTTAACATGGGATTTGTTTTATGGATGGTTAGATAAAAGAGGTAGAAATTGGAAGTTAAAAGATCACTGATGTGTAGAAGCAAAGGATGCAAGAACTGGATGATACATAAGCAAACATTAATATTATTAATACAATTATTATAATATTTACTTTATTCATTAAACATGAAACTCAGTCAACTGAACATAATTATTATTAGTAATAGTAGTATTGCGTAAGTAAATTGATCCAGGCAATACACTGTTTATTAAGCACTTATGTACTTTAAAGAAAAAAATGCATAATAAAATTCAAAATAAAATTAGGAATTTCTCTACATTCCTACTACTCTGGGCAGGAAGCTTCCTATTTATTTTCATTATTTATCCAATGTTGAGGGCTGTTCTTCTCACCCCAAAGGATTCAATAAATGTGGCGTGTTTGCCTTCCACCCATTTCCTAAGCAATAAGCAAACTGGTTTGACAAGTTGGGTTATTTTTTCTTCTTTAAAGAATAACCAGACAGTCCAGTTGCCAGTAGTAGTAGTAGTAGTAGTAGTAGTAGTAGTAGTAGTAGTAATAATAATAATAATAATAATAATAATAATAATAAAGCCAGTGAATGGTATTTGTGATGCATTTTTAAATATTCAGTTGACTGTGTTTCATGTTTAATGAATGAAGTAAATAATAATAATAATAATAATAATAATAATAATAATAATAATAATAATAATTGTAATTGGAGACTTTGGTGCAATACCCAAAAGGCTATCCCACTATTTAGAAATTCTAAATTTACAGGACCTGAATATTTTGTTACTCTACAAAAAGACACCTTACTCGGAACAGCTTACATCCTCCGACCATACCTTAACAGTTCCTAGGTTCTTGATTAGGACTCAAGTTGCTGAGCTATTAACCAGCCTCAAAGGCTGTGAATCTCACTACAGATTAAATAATAATAATAATAATAATAATAATAATAATAATAATAATAATAATAATAATAATAATAATGCCAGTCAATGATATTTGTGATGCATTTTTAAATGTCCAGTTGACATTTAAACATGAGTTTCATGTTTAATGAATAAAGTAAATAATAATAATAATGATGATGAATGAAGTAAATAATAATTATGATGATGATGATGATAATGATCATGATCGTCATCATCTTAAGAAGCTACTTGGTTGATCCCTAGGACGCTGGCAGCCACCCGTATCAACCATCAGCCCCAGTCAATGGCATTTGTGATGCATCCTTTCATATTTCATATTTCATATGAGTTTATTCATTAAATATGAGTTTCATATTTAATGAATAAAGTATATTATTATAATAATAATAATAATAATAATAATAATAATAATAATAATAATAATAATGCCAGTCAATGATATTTGTGATGCATCCTTGAATGTCCAGTTGGCTGAGTTTCATGCTTAATGAATAAAGTAAATAATAATAATGATGATGAATAAAGTAAATGATCATGATGATGATGATGATGATCATCATCATCTTAAGAAGGTACTTGGTTGATCCCTAGGAGGCTGGCAGCCACCCTTATCAACCATCAGCCCCAGTCAATGGCATTTGTGATGCATCCTTGAATATCCAGTTGGCTGAGTTTCACGTTGAATGAATAAAAACTAATAACCATAAAAATTAAAAAAAATAAATAAAATAAAAATTCCTTGGGCATGAAGTGCTCTTTAAGGGGCGGGGACGAGAAGGGGATGCCCCAGCCCTCTTTGTCTGACGTCACAAGCCCTGCTCTCCCTGTGGCCCCGCCCCTCCGAAGAAGCTGTACCTGCGGAAGGTGATGATGATGATGATGGCAAGACCAGCAGCGGCGGAGAAGATGCAGGTCGCGAGGCGGGGCTGAGATCCGGGCTTCTTTCCCACGTTCAGGTACCCCGGGTCAGGCTCTGGCTCTTTGGAGGAGCATCTTGGGGTGCAAGCCTTGGGTGTCCCCCCCCTCCTCCTCCTCCGCAGCGGCCTTCCTTCCTTCCTTGCTTGCAAAACAAGCTTAAGCTGTGCAAGCTTTTCTTGCAAACGTTGCTTGGCTGGGGATGATGGGTGCTGGGATCCCCAGTCGGGGAGGGGGAGGAGGAGCTGCATTCAGACAGCCGGGCGTGGGAAATCAAGCCGATCTTGGGTTATATGTAGCTGGAGAAGCCCCCCACCCCACCCCACTCACCCACTTTCCCAGGTGTTTCCCACCCAAATAAGCATCCTTGCAAGAGATTTAGGGGGGAGGAGGGGGAGAATCTGTGCAAAGGGGCTTTCTCCCCCCCCCCCACCTTTTCCTGGCTGCATTCACAGGACAGAGGCCTCCGGACAGGGTTCTCTGGCTTTTTGCAAGCCACGATTTGGGTGGGTGGGTGGGTGGGTGGGTTGGTCAGGATGGGTGTTTAAGCTTGCCAGCCTGAGGAGGTGGCTCAGTGGCTAAGACTCTGAGCTCGTTGAGGTCTCTGGGGTTGGACTAGATGACCTCCCAGGTCCCTTCCAACCTGTGTTAACCGTGATCCGCCCTGGATTGTTAAACCAGGATTGGAAGTGTAACTGTTGTACGTCGAAGGGGGGGTGGGGTGCTTGTAATATCCTTATTTTTTTCTTGCTTTTTTCCCCCATTTCGACGTGGGGGAGTTTGACGGGGGAGCAGAAGGGAGGAAAAAGGGCTCCCTCCCCAATCCATTCATTCCACCTTCCTGGTTTTGAACCCAAACACACACCCCCCCCCCCCCCCCCCGTGAAATGGGGTATCAAGCATGCCAGCTTTGGTGTGACATGGGGCTCTTCGGTTCCGATCTCGCGATTTTGGGAGGTCTGGGAAGCAAAGGAAGGAAATTTGAAGGGAGAAACAGAAAAAAAAAAAAAATTAAGGAAGGGATTACAGATAGTTCTTGCTTTACGAAGGTTCGTTGAGTGACCATTCAAAGTTACAGCAGCCCTAGGGAAAAAAAGTGATGTTTTTTTCACACTTAACGACCATGGTGGCGATCACGTGATCGGAATTCAGATGCTTGGCAACTGATTCATACTTACGACGGTCCACAGGGGGGAGGGGAAGTCCCACGATTTCCTTCTGCGACCTCCCGACCAGCCAAATCAATAGGGAAGGCCGATTCACTTAACAACTGCGCAACTAACTTAAACAACGGTTGCGACTTGCTTAACAACGGTGGCAAGAGTGGCCGTAAAATGAGAGAGAGAGAAAAAAATCACTTAACCGATGGTCTCCCTTGGCACGGAAAGCGTTGGGCTCGTTTCTGGTCGTAAATCGAGGACTGTATAGGGTCTCCTGCTGGATTAGAAGACCTCTGAAAGTCCCCTCCAGATTAATCATTAATCTGATCCTGATTATCTTTATATGTTCTCATCTGGAAGCCATTTCTGATGTCCGTTCAGGAAAGCAGATGTGATTATTTTCCCTAATTCTGTCCTTCGCTTGCAGCCTTATTGGGATAATCTGGATTTAAGGCTCGTCGGCTGGAAACCGCCATCTGAGATTAATCCCAGTTTTTCCAAGCCTGCACCCGGAATCCGGAGCTGAAACGCGGCAGAATTGTTGTCTGAAACCCCTTCTGTTTATTTAATTTAATTTGGATTTATTAGATGGATAAGGCCTTTCCCGTGGCCCTATCCTCCCACACGGATTTCACAATAAAAATGGGAAAATTTGCAGCCTGCCTATATAAACAGATTGCATATACAGCTAATCCTGAATTTACGCCCAAATTTATGCCCAAATTTAAGCCCAAATTAATTAAGCCCAAATTTTCTGTTAGACATTTTGTTGAGTGAGTTTTGCCCCGTTTTTACGAGCTTTCTTGGCCCAGTCGCTAAGTGAATCACACAGGGATGCCCCAATGGTCGTAAGACACTTTTTCAGTGCCGTTCTAACTTCTTACGGTCACTAAATGAACCACCTGTATTTAATAGTTAAGAACTGCCTGTATTTAAGCTGAGAACTGCCTGAATTTAATAGCTAAATTCTTGTTGTTTTGGTGTTATTATTATTGTTGATATTATTTTTATTATTATCATTATCATCTGCTGGGGATTGCTTGCTAATACAGGGAGTTTTTGGGCGGATTGAAATAAGAAATTCAGAATTTGCTGGACAAGGAAACATGGAACCGGTTTTTGCTAGTTAACAGGGCATTTAAAAATCTGCATTTCGCCTGAGGTCAGCGTGGAGAGATTGCTATCTCGATGTCAGATCGACTTTGTAAATTAATAATACTTTTTTTTAAAAAAGGCTATGAATGATGGCATTTTATGAGCGGGCCAATCCATGTGTTTGGGTATTTGAAGCGTTTTGGGAGCCCAGAATAAAACAGGGGTGGAAATTTTTTAATTTTCTAGTCCTCAACTTGGGAGTTGAGGACTAGAAACTTAGCAAACCCACACACCAAGCAGGAATTGCTGGCGTCCTACATTCCTGAGCGTTGACTTAAATATATCTGCTTTCTAATGCTTTCTATATATTCTCTTCTTCCTTTCTTTTTTTTTTTTATTTTTAATTTGATTTATATGCCGCCCTTCTCCGGAGACTCAGGGCGGCTTACAATGCAACAGCCTTCATACTTTTGTATATATTTATACAAAGTCAGCTTATTACCCCCACAAAGTGGGTCCTCAATTTACCCACCTTAGAAAGGATGGAAGGCTGAGTCGACCTTGAGCCTGGCTAGGATTGAACTCGCAGAATTACAGGCAGCTGGATGTTAATTGCTGCCTTTAGTAGGAGGCATTAGCCCCCTACGCTACTCAGGCTACTCAGGCTTTCTTCTCCCCTTCTTCCTTCTTTCTGTTTTTCTTTCTTTCCTTCCTCCCTTTCGTTGGTAAAGTTGATAGTATGTTTATATGTATATACACACACACATATACAAAGGACCAACGAAAGGGAAGAAGGAAAGAATATATATATAGAATAGAATAGAGTAGAGTAGAGTAGAGTAGAGTAGAGTAGAAAATGGAATGGAATGGAATGGAATGGAATACAATACAATACAATACAATACAATACAATACAATACAATACAATACAATTTTGGAATAGAATAAAATAGAAGAGAGGAGAAGAGAAGAGAAGAAGAGAATAGAATTTTGGAATGGAATAAAATAGAATAGAATGGAATGGAATAGAATAGAATTTTGGAATAGAATAGAATAGAATAGAATAGAATAGAATAGAATAGAATAGAATAGAATAGAATAGAGTAGGAAGGGACCCTGGAGGTCTTCTAGTCCAACCCCCTGCTTAGGCAGGAAACCCTACACCACTTCAGATCAATAGGCAGGCTGGTTACTTTGGGACTACTAGGAACAACGACAAGTCCGCTGGGTTAACTTTGGACCCGACCAGCCCCACCTCGCAGGGTTGTTGTGAGGAAAAGGAGGGAAGGAAGGGAGAAGCAGGATGGAAATCGAAGGCAGATCTGCTCTGAGATGGGCCCTTTCTCACCCTTCCTCTCCCCGCTGACAGAACCTCGTGGCGGCACATGATCCGATGCTCCCAGCGCCATGCTCCGTAGATTCCTGGACCGGCCCTGCACCTTGGCACTCCTGATCGGTTTCCAGTTTCTCTTCATGGCCTACTTTTCCTTCGGCGGCTTCCGCAACCTGGCGTCCATCTTCGGCCGCGACACCAGCCCTTCCTTCGACTATTCCCGCCGGCACGATGTTTACGCCAACCTCAGCCTGGTCTTCCAGCTGCCGGCTCGTCCCAGCACCAGCAGGCCCTTGCCGTTCTGCCCCGATCGGTCGCCGTACCTGAGTGAGTCCGAGCCTTCCGGCCTTCGGGGTCCCCTAAAATCTCTCGGCCCGTCCAGCGTTGGGTGTACGAAGGCCGCGGGGATCCCTTAAGGAGAAATTTTCTGGCGGTGAGAAGAATTAATCAGTGGGACGACTTGCCACCAGAAGCAAGTCGTGAATGCTGGAAGTTTTTAAGAAAAGGCTGGACTTGTCTCAAAGGGTGTTTGAGCCAGCGGGGGTTGGATTAGAAGACCTCCGAGGCCCCGTCCAACTCTGTTATTCTCTTATTCTGCCCTTCCTTCCTTCCTTCCTTCCTTCCTTCCTTCCTTCCGTCCTTCTATAATCCATCCTTCCTTCTACATATAATCCTTCCTTCCTTCCTTCTACATTTCCTTCCTTCCTTCCTTCCTTCAATAATCCATCCTTCCTTCTACATTTCCTCCCTTCCTTCCTTCCTTCCTTCCTTCCTTCCTTCCTTCCTTCCTTCCTTCCTTCCTTCCTTCAATAATCCATCCTTCCTTCTACATTTCCTTCCTTCCTTCCTTCCTTCTATAACCCATCCTTCCTTCTACATATGATCCTTCCTTCCTTCCTTCCTTCCTTCCACATTTCCTTCCTTCCTTCTTTATATAATCCATCCTTCCTTCTACATATAATCCTTCCTTCCTTCTACATTTCCTTCCTTCCTTCCTTATATAATCCATCCTTCCTTGTACATATGATCCTTCCTTCCTTCTACATTTCCTTCCTTCCTTCCTTATATAATCCATCCTTCCTTGTACATATGATCCTTCCTTCCTTCTACATTTCCTTCCTTCCTTCCTTCCTTCTATAATCCATCCTTCCTTCATATAATCCTTCCTTCCTTCTACATTTCCTTCTTTCCTTCCTCCCTTCCTTATATAATCCATCCTTCCTTCTACATATAATCCTTCCTTCCTTCTACATTTCCTTCCTTCCTTCCTTATATAATCCATCCTTCCTTGTACATATGATCCTTCCTTCCTTCTACATTTCCTTCCTTCCTTCCTTCCTTCTATAATCCATCCTTCCTTCATATAATCCTTCCTTCCTTCTACATTTCCTTCTTTCCTTCCTCCCTTCCTTATATAATCCATCCTTCCTTCTACATATAATCCTTCCTTCCTTCCTTCCTTCCTTCCTTCCTTCCTTCCTTCCTTCCTTCCTTCCTTCTTTCCTTCCTTCCTTCTTTCCTTCCTTCCTTCTCCATCACTGGGAGTTTTTAAGAAGTGACTGGACAGCCATTTGTCTGGAATGAAAGAAGATCTGCTTGAGCAGTAGGAGACCTCCGAAGTCCCTTCCAATTTTTCTCTTCTCTTCTCTTCTCTTCTCTTCGCTTCGCTTCTCCTCTCCTCTCCTCTCCTCTCCTCTCCTCTCCTCTCCTCTCCTCTCCTCTCCTCTCCTCTCCTCTCCTCTCTTCTAACCTTGGCAACATTTAAGATGGATGGACTTCAACTCCCAGAATTCCGCAGCCAACATGGCTGGCTGAAGAATTCTGGGAGTTGAGATCCGGTTGGAGACCCCCTGCCTAAGGGACACTTCTGAGCTTGCAGCGAGAACTTGAAAGATGTGGTCCGTGAAACAGGATAAGAATGGGGAAAAGGGAGAAATCAAATGTTAATTAGGAGTTGCAATAACAAAATAACCGAATGGGAAGGGACCTTGGAGGTCTTCTAGTCGGACCCCTTGGTCAAGCGGGAAAGCCTCCACCACTTCAGACAAATGGGGATCCAACCTCTTTCTTAAAAACGTCCAGGGTTGGAGCATTCACAACTTCTGGTGGCAAGTTGTTCCGCTGGTTAATTGTCCTCACTGCCAGGAAATTCCTCCTTAGTTCTAAGTTGCTTCTCTCCCTGATGAGTTTCCACCCGTTGCTTCTTGTCCTGCCCTCAGGGGCTTCGGAGAACAGGCTGACCCCACTCAAATATTGGAAGATGTTATCATGTCAATGTTCCTCTCAACCTTTCCGTTAGGGTTACGGATTTTATATTCTGTGTTTTGCGTTTTACTCGTGTTCCTTTTTCCTGCAATGGGATCTGAATGTGCTGGGCAGTAGAGAAATAATATTTAGCTGAGATGGACAATTACAGGAATTGAATAATGAATGAAGGACTGAATATACATCTACACGGTTACATAGATAATTTACATTTTTTGTGTGTCTGTGTGTGTGTATATATATATATATACATATACTTTTTTTCTTCCTTTCTCCCGTCTTTCTCTTCTTCCCTTCTTCCTTTTCTTTCCTTCTACCTTCCTTCTTCCTTCTTTTTTCTCTTCTTCCCTTCTCCGTTTCTTCCTTCCCTTCTTCCTTCCCTTCTCCCTTCTTTCTTTTTTGTCTTCTTCCCTTCCTTCCTTCCCTTCTTTCTTTATTCCCTTCTCCCTTCCTTCTTTTTTGTCTTATTCCCTTCTCCCTTCCTTCTTTCTTTCTTCCCTTTTTTCTTTCTTCTTTCTTTTTATCTCTTCTTCCCTTCTCCCTTCCTTCTTTCTTTCTTCCCTTTTTCCTTCCTTCTTTTTATCTCTTCTTCCCTTCTCCCTTCCTTCCTTTCTTCCCTTTTTTCTTCCTTCTTTTTTGCCTTCTTCCCTTCTCCTTTCCTTCTTTTCTTCCTTTTTTCCTTCCTTCTTTTTTGCCTTCTTCCCTTCTCCCTTCCTTTCTTTCTTCTCTTCTCCCTTCCTACCTTTTTTGTGTTCTTCCCTTTTCCCTTCCTTTCTTTCCTCCCTTTTTACTTCTTTTTCTCCTTCCCTCCTCCCTTTCTTTCTTCCCTTTCTCCTTCCTTCTTTTTTCTCTTCTTCCCCTTTTCCTTTCCCTTCCGTCCTTCCTTCCTTCTCCCTTCCTTCTTTTTTGTCTTCTTCCCTTCTTCATTCCTTTCTTTCTACCCTTTTTCCTTCTGTCTTTCTATCTCCCCTTCTCCCTTCCTTCTTTTTTGCCTTCTTCCCTTCTCCCTTCCTTCTTTCTTTCTTCCCTTTTTCCTTCCTTCCTTCCTTTCTTTCTTCCCTTCTCCCTTCCTACCTTCTTTTTTATCTTCTTCCCTTCTCCCTTCCCTTTCTTCCCTTTTTCCTTCCTTTTTTCTCCTTCCCTCCTCCTCCCTTCCCTTCTTTCCTTCTTCCCTTTTTCCTTCCTTCTTTTTTCTCTTCTTCCCCTTTTCCTTTCCCTTCCTTCCTTCCTTCTTCTCTTTTCTTTTTCTTTTCCTCCCCCCTTCCCCTTCCTCCCTTTAGTTGGCCCTTTGATCGTGAGTTTCAGCCAGGTGCCTACACTGGAAAAGATCCAGGAGAAAAACCCAGCCGTCAAATTAGGTGGCAGGTACCATCCTTTCAACTGTGAGTCCCGTTCCCGCACGGCCATCATCATCCCCCACCGCAACCGGGAGACTCACCTGCGACACCTGTTGTACTACCTACACCCTTTCCTCCAGCGCCAACAGCTCCATTATGGAATTTATATTGTGCACCAGGTACGTATGTACGAAAAAGGAGGGATGTGTGGTTTAGGCCAGGAATTGACTAGGTGGCTTAGTGGCTAAGACCCTGAGCTCATCGATCAGAAAGGTTGGCAGTTCGGCGGTTCGAATCCCTAGTCCAGGTCTCCTGTGTGACCAGGGGGTTGGACTAGATGACCTCCAAGGTCCCTTTTTTTGAAGTTTTAGGGATTTAGGTCTTACGTTGCGGATCCTTCCACCGATCGCGGTTTGTCTCTTCCCCCCCCCTCCCCCCCACAGGCCGGGAATGCCACGTTTAACCGGGCCAAACTTCTCAACGTCGGGGTGAAGGAAGCGCTGAAGGACGAAGAGTGGAACTGCCTCTTCCTTCACGACGTGGATCTCATCCCCGAGAACGACCACAATCTCTACGTCTGCGATCGCTGGAACCCGAAACACGTCTCCGTGGCCATGAATAAATTCAAATACAAGTGAGGGACGGAGGGAGAAGGCCTGGGGGGGGGGGGAATTTACCTGCCACTCCTGTTACCTACAGGAAGTCCTCAACTTATAGCAGTTTCATTTAATGACCGGAGTCACAACGGCATTGGGGGGAAAAAAGGAGATTTAGGAACCCTTTTCACACTTACAATGCTCGTAGAACGCCCCACCGAAACCCTGTTATTCTCTGTTTCTAGGCTCCCGTATTTCCAATATTTCGGTGGAGTTTCGGCCTTGACACCAGACCAGTATATGAAGATTAATGGTTTCCCGAACCAGTACTGGGGCTGGGGAGGTGAGGATGACGATATCGCCATGAGGTGAGTTCCTAGCTGACCTTCTTCCCATCCCTTCCTCCGATAGGTAGTCCTTGACTTAAACCTGTTCATTTAGGGACTGTTACCATGACAACGTTGCAGCATTCCCCATCAAAATTTGGACGCTGGGCGAATAGGATTCGTATTGATGATAGTTGTAGAGTGATCCCCTTTGGGAAAGCCGGATTCGTTTACCAACATGTTACTAACTGAACAACCGGAGGGATCGGCTTCTCCGGCTTCTCCGTCGTGGCAGGAAGGGTCGTAAAATCGGGGCAAAACTTGCTTCACAACAGAAATTTGGGGCTCCATTTGTGGTCGGGAACGGTGCGGTGGCCTAGAGGTGGAGCTCAGGCCTCACAATCGGGAGACTTGAGAGTTCGATCCTAGGTAGAGGCAGGCATTTCTCTTTCTGGGCACAATGAGAATATTATCTGCTGAAACAAAAACTCCGCCCTGGTGACAGGAAAGGCATCCGGCCATTAAAACACTCTGCTAGCTCCATTCAGTTGCCGAGGCTCCGCCCCGCAAGGGATGATGGGATCGTGAAATGAAGATGATGATGAATTTTTTAAGCGAAATATCGACTTTCTGACTGTTTGGAAAAATTGTGCCATGCTACGGGGCCAGAAATGGAGGGATTTAAAAAAAAAAATCAGCATTTTTGGGAAGAATAATGTTATCTCTTGGACACCTATCAGCCTGTATATCTCTCTTATTTTTTTTTTTACTTTTTTATGATTTCTGGGTCCTGTTATCACTTCTGTTGTCTGGTTGATTCTCGTCTTGCCTTCCTTCTCACTCTCCTGCGTTTTTTCCATTCTTCATGTTCAGTTTTGCAACTTGAGTGGCACCTGTCTTTGTCTTACCACCATATCATCATCTCTTTTTTTTTCTTTTCTCCACTTTCTTTCCTTCTTTCTATCTTATTCCTACCTCCCTTCCTTCCTGTTCTCCCTCTCTTGTTCTTTTTCTTTGTTCGTTTCTTCCTTCCTTCCTGTTCTCGCTCTTTCCTTTTGTTTTCCTTTCTCCCATTTCTTCTTCCTTCCCATCCTTCCTTCTTTCCTTTAAACCCTGTCTTTCTCTTTCTTCCCTTCTTTTTTTCCTTTCTTCCTTCCCTTCCTTCCTGTTCTCCATCTCTTTCTCGCTTTCCTTTTCTTGTTTTACTTCCATCTTCCTTCCTGTTCTCCATCTCTTTCTCGCTCTTTCCTTTCCTTGTTTTCCTTCCTCCATTTCACTTTCCTTCACAGTTCCTTCCTTCTTCCTTTCTGTTCTCCGTCTCTTTCTCACTCTTTCCTTCTGTATTCCTTCCTCCATTTCTCCTTCCTTCCTTCCTGTTCTGTCTCTTTCTCAATCTTTCCTTTCCTTCTGTTTTCCTTCCTCCATTTCACTTTCCTTCACAATTCCTTCCTCCCTCCTTTCTTTTCTTGCTCGTTTTCCTTCCTTTCTTCCTCCATTTCTCCTTTGTTTCTCTCTCCCTTCCTTTCCTTCCTTCCTTCCTTCCTTCCTTCTGTCTCTTTTCCCCCCTTTCCTGTCCTTCTGTTTTCCTTCCTCTATTTCACTTTCCTTCACAATTCCTCCCTCCCTCCCTCTCTCTTCTATCTTTCTTGCTCGTTTCCTTCCTTCCTTCCTCCATTTCTCCTTCCTTCCCAATTCCTTCCTTCTTCCTCCCCTCCCTCCCTTCCTGTTCTCCATCTCTTTCTCGCTCTTTCCTTTCCTGTTTTCCTTCCTCCATTTTTCCTTCCTCCCTCCCTTCCTTTCATTTCTCTCCTTCCTTCCCTCTCCTTCTTCACCTTCATTTCTCTCTCTTCTGAAGTCCTGCATGCTCATTTTCCTTCACACCACGTAACCGTTAGAGGCTGTGTCAGCCAGGTAAGATTTTTTTTTAAAAAAAGGTATCTCAGCAAGACTCAAAACCAGATTATCCTCCCACCTGTCCTTTGTAGGCTGCTGGACCCTCTCCCTGATTTGAGCCAAGAGGATGGGAAAAGTTCAGAAAAATTCTCATTTCCCAAGCAAGCCAAACTAAACCGTCTCTGCTGGGGCCCTTTTTGAGGTTTTCATCTGGAAAAAAGCAGGGTGAAAAATCTCAGATGCTTTCAGACGAAATGATTTTGAGGCTTAGCCGTTGCCTTTTTAACTCCGGAAAAAAAAATATATTTCATCATTTTAAAAGGGCGGCTCTTAAACTGAAGCTAAGCCTGGCATCTCTTGGGAGGGAGAAGAACAATTTAGAATTTCTAATTGCTTATTTGGAAATCGAGGCTCCAGGCTATTGTCAAAAAGTACAGAATCTGTAATTTATTTATTTTTTTTAATGGGGGGACCTCATTTTATTCAAGACTTGAAACAGGGAAAATTGAGCTGATCGGTTTAAGATCTACTGTTTTTTTAAAAAAAAAAAAAAAGATCTAAGATCTAATCCACAGCCTCTTGGATTGATGCTAGCTTTGGTTCATGTCGTGTTTGGTGGATTTAAGAGATGCCTTGTGACTCATTTAGCTTCCCTATATAGTTCTCTTCAAATAGATGCATGTTGGCTGGGGAATTCTGGGAAATGAAGTCCACCTATCTTAAATTGTGCCGGCTGGGGGATTCTGGGACTTGAAATCCCTTCTTAAAACAGGCTGGCTGGGGGAGTCTGGGAAATGAAGTCCACTCATTTTAATTTGTGCCGGCTGGGGGATTCTGGGACTCGAAGTCCCCTCTTAAAGCAGGCTGGCTGGGGAATTCTGGGAAATGAAGTCCGCTTATCTTAAATTGTGCTGGCTGGGGGAGTCTGGGAAATGAAGTCCACCCATCTTAACCCATGCCGCCTGGGGATTTCTGGGACTTGAGGTCCCCTCTTCTTAAAGCAGGCTGGCTGGGGGATTCTGGGAAATGAAGTCCCCCCTTCTTAAAGAAGGCTGGCTGGGGGATTCTGGGAAATGAAGTCTACCTATTTTAAATTATGCCGGCTGGGGGATTCTGGGAAATGAAGTCCACCTATCTTAAATTGTGCCGGCTGGGGGATTTTGCGACTTGAAATCCCCTCTTAAAGCAGGCTGGCTGGGGAATTCTGGGAAATGAAGTCCCCTCTTCTTAAAAGCAGGCCGGCTGAGGGATTCTGGGAAATGAAGTCCACCCATCTTAAATTGTGCCAGCTGGGGGATTCTGGGACTCGAAGTCCCCTCTTCTTAAAACAGGCTGGCTGGGGGATTCTGGGAAGTTGTCAAGGTTAAGGAACAGGATCCTACTATTCCAGGGTGCGCTTCCGAGGGATGAAGATTTTACGGCCTCCGGTGTCAGTCGGCCATTATAAAATGGTGAAACACGAGGGCGACCAAGGCAACGAACAGAACCCACACAGGTCAGTATAAAGGTGTGTCTGTGTGAGGGAGAGAGGGAGAAGGGGAAGGGGAGAAAGAGAATGAGAGAGAGAAAAAGAGAAAAGGAATGATAAGGAGAAAAAGAGAGGAGGAGGAGAAGCAAGGGAGGGAGGACAATTCACCAGTGGAACTGCTTGCCACCAGAAATTGGGGGCGGTCCAACACTGGAGGTTTTTAAGAAGAGATTGGACAGCCATTGGTTTGAAATGGGACAAGGTGTTCAGCTTGAGCAGGGGTTCGACTAGATGACCTCCGAGGTCCCTTCCAACTCTTTTGTTATTCGGTAACCACACGAAGGGGGGAAAGCGTGTTACGCAAAATCCCGAATCAACTCATTTCCCATGTTGGAGGAAGTTCTTACAAGGTTGTTTGCTCGTTATCTTAAGTTTGCACCTTTAGGGCCCTGCAATGATGGCATAAATCCCATCGGGGGTGTGTGTTTTTGCCCTCCCCAGGCTCCAGAGGATTGTCCCGTCTGGACTACTGTAACACTCTCTACATGGGTCTCCCCTTGAGGAGCACCCGGAGGCTCCAACTGGTCCAGAATGCAGCCGCGCGAATGGTTATGGGAGCGACTCGTAGCTCCCGGGTAACTCCCCTCTTGCGCGAGCTGCACTGGCTCCCGGTGGTCTTCCGGGTGTGTTTCAAGATGCTAGTCACCATCTTCGAAGCACTCCATGGCTTAGGACCGGGATACCTACAGGACCGTCTTCTGCCACCGAATATCTGCCACCGTCCGATACGCTCTCACAGAGAGGGCCTCCTCAGGGTGCCGTCGGCCAGACAATGTCAGCGGGCAGCCCCCAGGGGGAGAGCCTTCTCTGTGGGGGCTCCTGCCCTACAGAATGAATTGCCCCCCCGGATATAAGAAGGATTCCCGACCTCCGCGCCTTCCGTCGGGCTCTAAAGACTACGTTGTTTCACCAAGCCAGCCTGACCGATTAGATAAATTTTAAATTGGTTTTAAAGGGGTTTTAGCAAGGGGTTTTAAATTACGGTCAAATAATTTTAAATTATTTTAATAGTTTTAATTTTTGTGTTGGACTGTTTTAATATGAGTCCTTCGGGAGAAGGGCGGTATAGAAATGTAATCAACTAACTAACTAACTAACTTCTTGAGCCTCAGGGAGGGCGAAAATGGCCTCCCCAAGCTCCAGAAGCCCTCTGGAGGCCAGAAATATTTCCAGTTTTCCTGAACTTCCGGGTAAGCCTGTTTTTCGTCCTTCCCGAGCCTTCGCAAACGCCCTGCACTTACCTGCATCCAAAATGAGCCGTGTGGGGATTCCTGGTAGGGGTGGGGCAGGGTGGGGCCAGCCAGGAGTGGGGATTCTCCGAACTGCACAGAATCTAGAGTTAGAGATTCTCCTAAATCCCTGCGAACCTCCAGCAGCCCACCTCCGGATATGGGTGCTGACTTCTCTCCGTCTTTTGTCTTTGCCAGGTTCGATCTACTGATTCGGACGTACCGTTCGTGGAGCCAGGACGGCATGAATTCCCTCTCCTACAAGCTCCTGTCCAAAGAGCTGTTGCCGTTGTACACCAATATCACCGCCGATATCGGCACCAACCCTCAGGCCACCAAGATCGGAAAGGGCTCCCTGTCCGAATTCGGCGGGAGGGATTATCCGCGAGACAGCAATCACGATTTCCGCCAGGAGATGCTGCGTAAGACTCCCTTTGCCAAGCTCTCCCAAGCCATGGGATGGAAGGACCCCCCTCCAGAGACAGATAAAAAGGGGGAGAGACCCACCCCGATCTCAGAAACCCCCAAACCAAGCCCCGGAGCTGAAAAGAGGGAGAAAGGTTCTGCGGCTTCGACCTATAACGAGGTGGACCCTACCCTCGAAACGTTCAACGACACCGTCTCCAGCCCGGGAGTCCCCAAACGAGTTTTCGAGGATCGCGAGAAGGAGACAGTCCAACCCGTACGAGTAGGTTTATCTTCGCCGCGACCTTCATCAGGACATGCAGCGCAGAGTTTGGCTCTCCGACCCGACTCTACAAATCTCACCAATGCTAGAAGCGCAGATTAAAAGAACGAGATGATACCCAGATCGTCAACGAGAGGTCGAAATTTAGAATTATTCTCTCGTTCCTGCTCGGAGTTTGGGGAGGATCCGTCGGTGTTCTCCCCGGGCCAACGGAGCAGAAGGGCCGGACGGAGGGTAGAGCGGACAAATAAAGGGGCAAGTGAACGGGGCAGGTAGGACAGCGCCGGGAATCCTTTTGAGAATTTGGTTCCCGTATCTGCGGGTGCCGGTTGATTCTTGAATCTACCAAGGGCCCGTATTTCTATCTCGCGATTCGTAGGACTGGATTCCCGCTCAGAGGCGACTGGAAACACAGGATCAGTTTGTTCTCGTGTCCGAGATTTCTGTGGATGGATATTTTGGGGGGAGTGGGGAAGTCGGGGAATTCTACAGTTTAGGTGAAGAGGGGTCCGGTTAAAGCCCTCCGGCCCTCACTTCGCACCTTTTTTTAAAAAGGGGGGAAGGGCTGAGCCTTGCCACCCCACCCCACCGGTGCCAGGAAAGTATAACTCGCTTTGCCACACTTCTCAACTTTTGTGAAATAGAATTTGGGATGGGGGAGGGGGAGGGGGATCTTCTCCCACCCCAGCTGTGCCCACCCGACCCCCATATGATCCAGCCCAGGATCAAGGAATGGAAGAGGGGGATTTTCTGCTGGGAAGACCCTTCTGGGGCACTCCGCTTCTTCTCGGGGGCAGGAAAATCTCCCCCCTCCCCGGATTGAAGGAGAAACAGTCTGGAATTTGAGGCTATGCTTGTTGTCCTTTGATCCGTTTGCTCGTACAATCTTCTCCTCCTCCTCCTCTTTTTCTTCTCCATCTTTTTTGTCTTCTTCCACTCTTCCTCCTCCTCTCCATCTTTTCTTTCTCTCTTCTCCATCTTTCTCCTTTTTTTTCCCTTCTTTTTTCATCTCCTCCGTCTTTTCCTTCTCCTCCTCCATTTCTTCTCCTTTCATCTCTTCCCCTTTTCCATCTCTTCTCCGTCTTTTTTTCTTCTCCTCTTCCTCTTCCTTCCTCATCTCTTCTTTGCCATATTTTTTTTTCTTCTTCTTCCCTTTTCTCTCCTGCGCCTCCTTTTTTCTTCCTCCTTTCCCCCCCATCTCTTTCCCTTTGAAATTTTAAACTCTTTAATAAACTATGGAAGCCGACTCTGAAGTCTGCGTCAAACTAAATCCTCTTAAGAGAGTTTTTTTTAGAGTCAGTCTCTCAAAGACGGCCATCAAATCTGCTCACTGGCTGTTCCAGAAGCTTGGATGGAGACGTCCTCTTTCCCCCGACCGGACTAATGTTTATTACTATTTTAGCGGCTGGACTGTTTTGTAGGTTCCCTGCACCCACCCATACCCTGGAAAAAAAGAAATCAGAACTTAAAAAAATCCCCATGAACTTTTACCCCATCTGTCTTCCCGAATATACCATATTTTTCGGAGTATAAAACACACTTCCCCTCCCCCTAAAAGAGGATGAAAATTTAGGTGCGTCTTATACACGAGATGTAGCCCCGCCCACCCGTCGGCCCCCACCCTTTGGCCTCTGCCTCCCAGCAATTTGCCTCCTTGCAGCAAACAGCCCGTTTCAGCTTCAGCACAGCCTGATTAGCACAAGCAGCTGATTGTCGGTTGGATCAGCCCCCCGGACTTCAGCTGTTTCAGGCAAGGAGGAAAATTGCTGGGAGGCAGATTTTTTTTTTCCCTTGTGCTAATCAGGCTCTGCTGAAAATGAAACTGAAACAAGCTGTTTGCTGCAAGGAGACAAATTGCTGGGAGGCAGGGTTTTTTCCCCTCTTGTGCTAATCAGGCTGTGCTGAAACTGGCTGTTTGCTGCAAGGAGGCAAATTGCTGGGAGGCAGGGGTTTTTTTTTCCCCTTGTGCTAATCAGGCTGTGCTGAAACTGAAACTGGCTGTTTGCTGCAAGGAGGCAAATTGCTGGGAAGCAGGGGTGTTTTTTTCCCCTGTGCTAATCTGGCAGTGCTGAAACTGAAACAGGCTGTTAGCTGCAAAGAGGCAAGTTGCTGGGAGGCAGAGACAGATTTTTTTTTCTTGTTTTCCTTCCCAAAAAAGGTAGGTGCATCTTATAGCCCGGAGCGTCTTATACTCCGAAAAATATGGTATATTCCCCCCCCTCCCCTTTGCTTCAGGGCTGGTCCCAGCCTGTTTCCTTCAATCTCCCCCCCCCCCATCTCTAGATACTGCCAATGACGTGTCATTTTATTTATTCTATTTATGTAGCCGTCAATCCCTTTTTGCGATAGTGGTGCCCTTTTCCTTGTTTTTGATATATATATATATATATATATAAAATAAATATATATTTGGGTTTTTTTTTTAACAAAAATAAATATTCCCTCACCCAATGAAAAGAGGTGTTCTTTCTTCTATGAATGGCTGGCCAAGTTAAAACCCAAGTGTTAACTAACCGTGGTT
The DNA here is from genome assembly GCA_030761175.1 of Masticophis lateralis. Classification (NCBI taxonomy): domain Eukaryota; kingdom Metazoa; phylum Chordata; class Lepidosauria; order Squamata; family Colubridae; genus Masticophis; species Masticophis lateralis. The sequence goes on along the minus strand of JAUDYJ010000017.1, from coordinate 9,534,628 downwards.
TGGTTTTATTTTAAATGCAATGCAAACCAAGTTAGGTCTCGTCAACCGTGTTTTCCCAAAAATAAGATATAAGCGTTTAGCCTTATTTTTGGGGAGGTCTTATTATTTGGGGGCACATGGAGCAAAACGGGACTTCTCTTGCTGTCTTACCTGATCTCCAGCTCTATCTCCCTAACCCTAACCAGAAGAAATGGCGGGGACCAGCTGTGCATGCAGTTAAAATATTTTCGGGGAGGGCTTATTATCCAGGGAGGTGTTTATTTTTGGGGAAACACGGTAGTTGCCCCAAAAGAATGGGGAGGGGGGGGCTTTTCCAAAAGCACCACAAAGCAGGACAAGAAGCAACGGAAACTCACCAAGGAGAGAAGCAACCTGGAACTCAGAAATTTATTGAAAGTTCGAACAATTATCCTGTGGAACGGCTTGCCACTAGAAGTTGTATATGTCCCATCCCTGGAGGTTTTTTAAGAAGAGATTGGATAACGATTTGTCCGGAATCGCATAGGGTCTTCTGCCTGAGGAGAGGGTAGAAGACCCCCAAGGCCTCTTCCAACTCTGTTATTCTATTTATTCGACCTTTTCCTCAAGGAGTCCTCAAGAGAGGGTGGATCCCAGGAATCCAGAACTCGGCTCATGCTCAGGGGACGCCGCCCACGAGCTGAGCCACCGCTGTCTGGGCGCTGAAGATACAGTCGTTGACGGAGACCCCGGCGTAAGAAGCTCCCACCAAACTAAGGGGCAGATTGTGTTGCTTCAATTGGGAAGTAGCACTTTCTGGAAAAGAAGAGAAGAGGAGAGGAGAGGAGAGGAGAGGAGAGGAGAGGAGAGGAGAGGAGAGGAGAGGAGAAGAGAAGAGAAGAGAAGAGAAGAGAAGAGAAGAGAAGAGAAGAGAAGAGAAGAGAAGAGAAGAGAAGAGAAGAGAAGAAAAAAAGAAAAGAAAAGAAAAGAAAAGAAAAGAAAAGAAAAGAAAAAGGGAAGGGGAAGGAAAGGAAAGGAAAGGAAAGGAAAAGGAAGGAAAGAAAAGGGAAAGGGAAAAGGAAGGGAAAGGAAGGAAAGAAGGATAGGGAAGAAAAGAAAGAAGGGAAGGAAAGGAAGGGAAAGGACGGAAAGAAGGAAAGGGAAGAAAAGAAAGAAGGGAAGGAAAAGGAAGGAAAGGAAAGGGAAAAGGAAGGGAAAGGAAGGAAAGAAGGAAAGGAAAGAAAAGGGAAGGGAAAGGAAAGGAAGGAAAGAAGGAAAGAAAGAAGGGAAGGGAAAGGAAGGAAAGAGAAGGAAAGGAATGAAAGGAAAGAAGGAAAGGGAAGGAAAGAAAAAAAAAAGAAAGGGGAAGGAAGGAAAGGAAAAAGAGAAGGGAAGGGAAGAGGAAGGAAAGGAAATTGCAATTGAGACCAGGATCGCCGTTGCTAAACAGGGCAGTTTTTAAATGAGTCACATCCAATTTTACACCTTGCTTTGTCTTGGTCGTTAAGCAAATCACTTTCGTCATTAAGGGAGCTCGGCCCCCAAAAGCCAGTCTTGAAACTTACCGATGTGTTTCCAGTGGCCGAGCGTGTACTGGGGAATGCAGGACTAAAGAAGAAAGAAAAAAAATTCACAAACGTTATTTGAGTCCGATTGGAGAGAAAAAAACAATAAATGTTTTTGTTTTGTTTTTTTAAAGACTGGACTGATTAGTCCTCGACTTATGGCCACAAGGGAGCCCTGCTCAGCCAGTTGAGTGAGTTTTGCCCCGTTTTGCGACCTCCCTTGCCACAGTGGTTAAGGGATAAGTGAGTAACCCGGCTGCTAAGTGAGTTACTTCTCCCCCCTCACCCCCCCCGGACTTGTGCGAAGGTCGCAAAATGGGATCGTGTGATCTCTCGGGCCACTGCCACCGTCATAAATGCGAGTCAGTTGCCCAGCGTCTGTATTTGGATCACGTGCCCATGGGGTGGTGGCGGTTGAAACGGCAAGTCGGAAGCGCAATCTTGAACGAAGAGAAGAATTGCGGCTCGATGAATGATTAATAAATCAAACAACTTACCTTATGGACTTTGACGATGGAGTGAACAGGCTCCGCCGAGATGCCCAGGTGTTTCTTGACAGCCTCCTGAGCTCTGCTTAACAACTCACTGTGAGGAATTGTGTCGGGGTCACCCAGGTGCGATGTAAACCAGGCGCCACCGAGCATCACCTGATAATCGGAAACAAAAACAGCCATCTTAAAGGATGCTGGCTGGGGGATTCTGGGAGTCGAAGTCCACCTATCTTAAAGGATGCTGGCTGGGGAATTCTGGGAGTTAAAGATGCTGGCTGGGGAATTCTGGGAGTTAAAGATGCTGGCTGGGGAATGCTGGGAGTCGAAGTCCATTTATCTTAAAGGATGCTGGCTGGGGAATTCTGGGAGATTAAGTCCAACCATCTTAAAGGATGCTGGCTGGGGAATTCTGGGAGATTAAGTCCAATCATCTTAAAGGATGCTGGCTAGGGAATTCTGGGAGATTAAGTGCAACCATCTTAAAGGATGCTGGCTGGGGAATTCTGGGAGTCGAAGTCCAACCGTCTTAAAGGATGCTGGCTGGGGAATTCTGGGAGTCGAAGTCCAACCGTCTTAAAGGATGCTGGCTAGAGAATTCTGGGAGTTGAAGTCCAACCATCTTAAAGGATGCTGGCTGGGGAATTCTGGGAGTCGAAGTCCAACCGTCTTAAAGGATGCTGGCTAGGGAATTCTGGGAGATTAAGTGCAACCATCTTAAAGGATGCTGGCTGGGGAATTCTGGGAGTCGAAGTCCAACCGTCTTAAAGGATGCTGGCTAGGGAATTCTGGGAGATTAAGTGCAACCATCTTAAAGGATGCTGGCTAGGGAATTCTGGGAGATTAAGTGCAACCATCTTAAAGGATGCTGGCTAGAGAATTCTGGGAGATTAAGTGCAACCATCTTAAAGGATGCTGGCTGGGGAATTCTGGGAGTCGAAGTCCAACCGTCTTAAAGGATGCTGGCTAGAGAATTCTGGGAGTTGAAGTCCAACCATCTTAAAGGATGCTGGCTGGGGAATTCTGGGAGTCGAAGTCCAACCGTCTTAAAGGATGCTGGCTAGGGAATTCTGGGAGATTAAGTGCAACCGTCTTAAAGGATGCTGGCTGGGGAATTCTGGGAGATTATTTATTTTATTTATTATATTTCTATACCGCCTTTCTCCCGCAGGACTCAAGGCGGTGTACAGTCAAGAAAAAATAAAAGATACATAAACATCATAAAATTGATAATTAAAATTATAGCGTCGTTTAGCTCAAATAAATAAAACCCAGAATTATATAATATTTTAATCATTCCCCGTTAACGTGCCCCGTTAAGGCCATTTTTGCCCTCCCCAGGCTCCTAGAAAGGCTCTGGCGCCCGGGGAGAGCGAAAAATGGGCCTTCTGGGCCGACTGGAAGTCAGCAAACGGGCCGTTTCCAACCACCGGGGGCCTCTCAGGGGGTGGGGAAGGCTGTTTTCGTCCTCCCCAGGCTCCTAGGAAGCCTCTGGAGGCTGGGGAGGGCGAAAAACGGGCCTACCGTGCCATCGCATGCCAAAAGCAGGGAGGTCGTGCACACATGCGCGTGGGGACGGCGCATAGAATTATGGGTGTGGGCATGCACATGTGTGACACCCCCCCCCCCACGCTCCCACGCTTTTTGGCATGCAATGGCAAAAAGGTTAACCATCACTGGTATAGGGAAAAGTAAATTAGCCATAATTCCACCATTAGTGAGAATTTCCATCACAATGCACTTGTGTTACGCATCGAAAATCTGACAGGAAGGAGCGAAAAATTAAAAGACCACACACACACACACACTCCCACGCTTCGTACCGTCAGTCGAGTGGCGGAGTCTTTGCGACCATTCTGTTCGGGAAATGCCACCGAGTCGTAAACGATGCCCAACAACGGACGATCCTCGAACGACGGCACCAAGTGGCCAAATCCCTGGAAAAGTTGTTTTTAAAAAATGAAATTTAAAAAATTCACTGCTCCGTAGGTTCTTCGGAAGCCTTACCCAAAAGATACCGAAAGTAATACTGGGTGGCCGTTGACAATTGGGACCGGAACGTCCGTCGTTAAGCAAGGCGGTCATTAAATGAGTCGGAGCTTGTTTCAGGACCTTTTTGGATGCGGTCCTTAAGCAAATCACCATGGTTGTTAAACGAATTTGGTTTTCCCCCCCCCCTCCCCTCCTCGTGTGACTTGCTTTGGGTGGGATTTAAGTCTTTTTCGGTGTCTGTTTTTTTTCCTTTCTTGGAATCACATTAGCCAAAATATGTTACCGTAACGGGAAGTTGCACGTTTTCGTACTGTAGATTCACCACCGCGACGGAAACAGCTTGGATGGCCAGCAGGTTTTGGATAAGGGGTTCAAATCCGGCAGGGAGCAAGTTGGCCAGATCTGGGGGGGAAGAAAGAAAGAAAGAAAAAAAAAGCTGTAATATCAGATTATTATTTTTCAGTTGGGCCCTCGCAAGTTTCTAGTCCTCAAGGCTGCACCAAAGCAATCAACCACGTAACATTGCTTCATTTTAGGTTGCAATTTCCTGCAAACGGGTGTGTGCGGCCCACACTTCAGAACTGCAATGACACCCCCCCTCCCCCCGCGAGGAAGGCGCCATTTCTCCTACCTCTGGCGGGCAAAGCGCTGATCACATGATCGGCCTCCACGGTGCCGTCCTGCAGCGCGATCTACGGAAAAAATAAAACACCGTCAGCTCTAACGTTCTCTGGCGGACTCAGTCTACTTATGTGCTGTTCGGGACGTAGACTCCCCGAAGCTAGAAATCTAGCTCGCCTTCAACCGAGCCTGATAAACTAAATTTCTAAAAGCAGGGATTATTATTATTATTTTAATCGATACAGAGGGAGGTTCCTTCTTGCAAGTGCCCAGATGAAACGACACTGCTTCTGTGCACGATTGTATGGAGACCTCAAAGTTGGGAGAAATGATACCCATCTTTGTAATCATCATTTTCATTTAATGACCCCATAATAATCCCTTGCAGAGTGGAGTCCGGGCAACTGAATGGAGCTAGCAGAGTGTTTTTTAATGGCCGGATGCCTTTCCTGTTGCCGATGAGGAGTTTTGTTCAGAGATATATTCTCAGTGTGCCCAGAGAGAGAAATCTATTGCCTCTACCTAGGATCGAACTCACGGACTCCCCTGATTGCGAGGCGAAGAGTCCCACATCACAATACCAATCTTTGCAGCCCCTAGGATGGAAGACTGGAAGGAGGAAAACTGGAGGGGGGGAGGATAGGGGACACCCCCTCCCCAAATCCCCCTTTGGTCTTCTCCCGACCTGCCAGGATCCCGATGCTGTTCTGTCCAGCCTCTTCACTGGGGCATTGCAGTGGATTTCGACCCCTCGCTCTCTTAAGAAGGAAGCTAAAGTTTGGGGAAGGGTCTCCAGTCCACCATGCAGGGACCACTGGCTCCAGCTTTCTTCCCGGGCCTGGCGGATCAGCTGGCAATCCATTGGGGAAGTTTCTTCTGGAAGGAAAACAGAGGGGAATCTGGAAACGTTTCCTCGCTTGGCCAAACCTGTTTAGAGGTCACACCCACACCCACATCCCAAACCACCAAGAAGAGACTGGACTACCATCTGTCATAAATGGCATGGGGGGGCTGGACTAAATGACCTCCAAGGTCCCTTCCAACTCTGTTAATCTGTATCTGTATATCACCACCTTCTCCTTCTCTTCCTCCAGTCTGTTTAATATTGGTAAGTTGGCACTCTGCCGGTAGAGATGCTTGTGCAACAGGCAGAAATTCAACAGGTAACTAACTGCTCGGCTTCTCATTCATCACCCAAACTGTCCCATCTTAGAGTTCGCCTATATGACCTCCGCGCCTTCCGTCGGGCTCTGAAGACTCTGTTGTTTTATCAAGCCGGCCTGACCGAATAGATTCATTTTAAATGGGTTTTAAATTGGTTTTAGTAAGGGGTTTTAAATTTACAGCCAAATAACTTTAACTTATTTGAGTAGTTTTAATTTTTGTGTCTGATTGTTTTAATACGGCTGTGAACCGCTCTAAGTCCCCTGGGAGAAGGGCGGTATATAAATGTTAATAAACTAACTAACTAACTAACTAACATCTTAATCCTCGATTTACAATCATAACGGAGACTGGTATTTTGGTTGCTAAGCGAGACAGCTGCTTAATGAGCTGCGCCCAATTTGATGACATTTTATTTTATCTTAAAAAAAATAATATGGATGTTGCTCTGTGTTAAAAGGGTGGTTTGGATGACCCTTTTTTCCCCTCCGTTAAAAACTCACTTTTGGCACGGATCATGCCCAACATAACGGAACCGTGTTTCCGCTCGGCCAGGAATAAGGTCGGGAAACAGGAACGGATGCTCAACGCTCGGGAATCTCCTGCGAAAACTCCCCGGCAGAGACTATCTATAGTTATATCAGCCATCTGACAAGAGAAAAACAACACCAAATTAAAAGACATTTCTCGATTTACGATAATTCCTTCGGCCACGGGCCTTACATCTTTTTTTTTTTTTAAAAAACTTTTTAAAGAGCTTTTCCAGGAAAAAAAAAGAAAAGAAAAAAAAAACCCGTTTTTTAAAAAAGCTGCTCCTAAGCGCAATTCTAATTTTCAGGAAATGAATTTAAGAATAATGAATGAATGAATTCAATTTTTTTAAGGCTGGGATTCATGAGAGAGACAGAAAAGGGAGATCAGAATACAGGAAGACTCACGGGCCACAAGGGAGCCCCAGATTTCTGTTGCTTAAGCGAGACAGCGGTTAAGGGAGTTTTGCCCCGTTTTACGACCTTTCCAACCACAGTTCTTAAGTGAATCACTGAAAAATGGTAATAAGTCACTGAAAAGTGCTGTTGGAACTTCAGTCACTAAATGAACAGTTGTAAGTCTAGGACTACCTATTTCATTTTAATGTATGCTAATTAGTGTACATTTAAAGTGACAATAAAGTTTTCATTCTATTCTATATTTTCTTCTCTTCTGTTTTCTCTCCTATATTTTACTCTCCATTCTATTCCATTCCATTCTCTTCTCTTCTATATTTTATTTTCCATTCCATTCTATTCTAATTCTATTCTCTTCTAATTCTCTTTTCTATTCTATTCTATATTTCTCTATATTCTATTCTATATTTTCTTCTCTTCTCTTCTATTTTCTCTTCTTCTATATTTTACTCTCCATTTTATTCCATTCCATTCTCTTCTCTTCTATATTTTACTTTCCATTCCATTCTATTCTAATTCTATTCTCTTCTAATTCTCTTTTCTGTTCTATATTTTACTCTATATTCTATTCTATATTTTCTTCTCTATTTTCTCTTCTTCTATATTTTACTCTCCATTCTATTCTATTCTAATTCTCTTCTCTTCTATTTTCTCTTCTCTTCTATATTTTACTTTCCATTCCATTCTATTCTAATTCTATTCTATTCTATATTTTAGTCTATATTCTATTCTATATTTTCTTCTCTTCTCTTCTATTTTTTACTTTCCATTCCATTCCATTCCATTCCATATTTTATATTCTATTCTAATTCTAATTCAAATTCAAATTCTAATTCTATTTTATTCTCCCTGTAGCTTGCTAAAAATAGAGGCATTGGGAGTCAGGCAACATATACATTTAATAAATAATATGATTATATTATGTTGGCTAGTCTGGTTTTCCCCAGGCTGAAGCGGCCAATAAGTTATTCTCTAGCCTCCATCATCCTGTACAGAAAGAAATATTATTTTAAAAGGAGGACAGCTTTCCCTGCATCGAGCTGATAAGGCAGGAGGATTCCCACCCTGTCCTCCTTCCTCTTTGCCCCACCTTTCAAAATACCAGCCTTAACAGACTATAAAATACTCTTTATTTTTTTTTAAAGAAAAGTTCTCCTCTGGTTTAAGCTTTGTTATCATTTTCCCACAATTTTCTTCTGCTTTTGCGCAATGCTGCCCCAAACCCTGACACCCTAGATTTCTGTATGCGGGGGTTGTTTGGCAAGGCAGCACCACAGTAAGACTGTAGACCATCCAGCCTAGGGGGCAAAACTTCCTCGTTTCTTTTTTATTATTTTTATTATTATTATTATAATAATATTTATTATTATTATTATTATTTTTCTCTGTACTTTGAAAATTGAGCTTCTCAGTTTAATTTCTGTTTTTCTTGTCTTTGGAAAAACGTGCTTCTCAGTTTATTTTCTATTTTTCCCTGTGTGTTTGAAAAATGAACTTCCCCAGTTTAATTTTTTAGTTTTTTCGTGTGTTTTTAAGAGGATGCGGAAACTTAGCAAGTGAATTTTCTCCTGGAAAAAAAATGACTTATTTTTGCACAACAAGTACAAAGGTTAAAAGGCAGAAGGGCAGAGCTAAGGGCTGGGCGGAAAACAGGGCGATCTCTAAAACAGAGAGATTTTTGGGATGTGAGTTAAGAAGGGTTTCCTGGCGCGTGGAAATACCTCCTGGCCAAAACGACGGGCCACGAAAGCGTGGATGGTCTCGTCCGGTTCCGTTCCACGAGAGGCAAACAGTTCCTTCAACCCACTCCAGACGAAAGGACTGGAGAACGGAGGCACCGTCTGGAAAATGCCCCTGAAACAGAAGAAATATTGTTGATGGAAGAGAAGATTTGTAGCTCGGGGCTGAAAAGAGGGGTCCTTGGTGGTCTCTGAGCTTGCTGGTTTTCTTGCATACGTCTCATGACCCAGCTAGGTAACAGCATCAGTGGCAGAAGGGAGTTGGCTTGAGGAGTGGAAGGAGGAGAGAGAAGAAGGAGAAAGAGAAGAGGGAGAGGGAGAAGGAGGAGGAGAAGCGGAAGAGGAAGGAGAAGGAGGAGGAGGGAGAAGAAGAAGAAGAAGAAGAAGAGGAGGAGGAGGAGGAGGAGGAGGAGGAGGAGGAGGAGAAGAAGAAGAGGGGGAGGTGGAGAAGGAGAAAAGGAAGAAGAAGAGGAAGGAGGAGGAGGAGGAGGAGAAGAAGAGGAGGAGGAGGAGGAGGAGGAGAAGAAGAAGAGGAGGAGGAGGAGAAGGAGAAGAGGAAGAAGAAGAGGAAGGAGGAGGAGGAGGAGAAGAAGAAGAAGAAGAAGAGGGGGGAGGTGGAGAAGGAGAAGAGGAAGAAGAAGAAGAAGAGGAGAAGGAGGAAGAGGAGAAGAAGAAGAAGAGGGGGAGGTGGAGAAGGAGAAGAGGAAGAAGAAGAGGAAGGAGGAGGAGGAGGAGGAGAAGAAGAAGAGGAGGAGGAGGAGGAGGAGAAGAAGAAGAGGAGGAGGAGGAGAAGGAGAAGAGGAAGAAGAAGAGGAAGGAGGAGGAGGAGGAGGAGGAAGAAGGAGAAGGAGGAAGAGGAAGGAGAAGGAGAAGGAGGAGGAGGGAGAAGGAGAAGAAGAAGGAGGAGGAGGAGGAGAAGAAGAAGAGGAGGAGGAGGAGGAGAAGGAGAAGAGGAAGAAGAAGAGGAAGGAGGAGGAGGAGGAGGAGGAGGAGGAGGAGGAGAAGAAGAAGAAGAAGAAGAGGAGGAGGAGGAGGAGGAGAAAATAATAGTTTGCTGGGTAACATCCTCAGTGCTAGAAAGCAATGGGATTGTGGAGTGGAGGAAGGAAGGGAAGGAGGCTTGTGATGTCCTTGGTGCTCTCTAAACTTGGAGATTTTCTTGCAGACGTCTCATGACCCAACTAGGTAACATCCTCAGTGCTAGACAGCTTGGGCTAAGAGGCTTTAAGCACTGATGATGTTACTTAGCTGGGTCATGAAACGTTTCCAAGAAAACTTCCAAGCTCAGGGAGCACCGAGGACCCCACACGGCAATATTATTGTTAGTGCAAATGAAAAAGGAGGCATTTTTTTCTCTCCCCCAGGCAAAACAACATTACTGGATTTGGTGGAAGGATGAACATACTTAATGCCGGAAGGGAGTTTGTGAAGGGAACCTCCAACGTAGAGGAAGCGGTTTTTCGAAGCTGGATGGTTTCCCGGAACGGGAAGGACGTTGGCTTCTAACCCAAGCTCCGAAATCTAGAATGAAATCACGACATCGTTGCATTTGAACCAGGAAATGTCACCATCATTTCAAAGTGGGATGATCTCTCTCTCTCTCTCTCCCCCACCTCTCTTTCTTTCTCTTTTCACTCTCCCTCTTTCTCTCTTTCTCTCTCTCTGTTTGTTCTCTCTTTTTCTGTTTCTTTCTCTTTTCTTTCTCTCTCATTCTTTCTGTTTCTCTTTCTCTCTTTGTTTCTCTCTTTTTCACTCTCTCTTTCTCTGTGTGTGTGTTTGTTTCTTTTTCTGTTTTTGTTTCTCTCCGTTTCTTACTCTTTTCTTTCTCCTTCATTCTGTTTCTCTCATTCTTTTTCTCTCTCGTTCTGTTTCTCTTTCTCTCTTTCTTTTTCTTTCTCTTTGTTTCTTTCTCTTTCTTTCTTTTTCACGCTCTCTCTTTCTCTACCTCTTTCTGTTTCTGTTTCTCTTTTTCTTTCTCTCTCTCTCATTTTCTCTTTTTCTCTCTCTCTCTCTTTCCCTTCTTCTCTCTCTCTCTCTCACACACCTTGCACACACAACAACACAACTGGAACCACAATTTCCTTCGCCAAGCAAGCCAACCACTAAGAAAATCGACCAGATTTCATGACCCTTGTTGCTGATTTTTTTAACCATAGTCGTTAAGCAAATCCTGGCTCCGGTGAATCACACGGACGTAAAGTGAATCCAGCTTAAGGGACCCGCCCAGTTGTTAAGTGAATCCAGCTTTCCCCATCGACCCTGCTTGCTGGAGGCCTCCAGGGAAGGTCACAAAAAGAGGATCGACACTTCGATTTGGATCACATAACCCTGAGGACGCTGTGATGGTCGTAAGGGTGAGAACTATTTCCAAGTTGCTTTTTTCAGCGCTGTTACACCTTCAAAAAAATCGTTCTAATTTGAGGACTACGCTCGGCTCAATCACCTGAACAACCTACCATCAGAAGGGTGTTTTTCCCTACGAGTCCGGCAGGTCGGATCCCTCGGGGCCGTGTTCGAAAACAGCCCCATCTTCGGTCTGGGTGGAATGAATCCAGCCTCCTAACCGATTGCTGCCCTCCAAAAGGGTGACCTGTATTTTTGAGGGGGTGGGGGGAGAGGGGGGCCAGGAAAAAGAGAACAATAAGATAATACAGCAACACATAGATTGAGTTGGTTGTGGAGTGGTGCAGTGCGGTGGCCTAGAGCTCTCGCCTCACCATCAGAAGACGGTGAGTTTGATCCTAGGTAGCGACAAATATTTCTCTCTCTCTGGGCACAATGAGAATATATGCCGAACAAAACTCCGCCCTGGCAACAGGAAAGGCATCCGGCCATTAAAACACTCTGCTAGCTCCATTCAGTTGCCCAGACTCCACTTCGCAAGGGATTAAATGATGATGATAGATTGAGTTGGTCGTACGTCAAGGACTTCCTATATAGTTGTTTTGGCCCTGATTGTGAGTCGTTTTAAGAATCCTCTCTTCCCCCCCTCTTAATTTTCAACGGGACAAAAACATCCATACAGGTAGGTAGTCCTCAGCCTACGACCAAAATGGAAGCCCCAAATGTCCGTTGCTAAATGAGTTTTGCCTCCATTTTACGGCCATTCTTGCCACAGTGGATAAACGAATCACTGCAATTAAGTCAGTAATCTGGTCCTTAATTGAATCCGGCTTCCTCCATCGAGTTAGTTTGTCGGAAAGGATCACAAAAGGAGACCTGCACTGCGACTGTCATAAATATACAGTCGGTTGCCAAGCGTTCAAAGTTCGATTCTGCAACGGTCGTTAAGTGTGAAAAAGGGTCATAAATCACTTTTTAAAAAAATGCCGTTGTAACTTCGGTCACCAAATGAACTGTGGTTAAATTCCAAATTTTCATCGCTAAGACAGACAGTTGTTATCATTTAATATAGGCCGTAGCTCGAGCGAAGGACGCGGAGGCTCAATGGCTAAGACGCTGAGCTTGTCGATGGAAAGGTCGGCAGTTCAGCGGCTCGAATCCCGAGTGCCACGTAACGGTGTGAGCTCCCATGACTTGTCCCAGCTTCTGCCAACCTAGCAGTTCAGAAGCACATAAAAAATGCAAGAAGAAAAAATAGGGACCCCCTTTGCTGGGAAGGTAAAGAGCGTTCCGTGCGCCTTTGGCGTTGAGTCATGCCGGCCACATGACCACGGAGACCTCTTCGGACAGCGCTGGCTCTTCGGCTTTGAAACAGAGATGAGCAGCGCCCCCTAGAGTCGGGAACGACCAGTATGTATGTGCGAGGGGAACCTTTCCCTTTATAGTTCAATTTCATATTTTGTATATTAGATGTGACGTGGGTTATTTCACAAATGTAGTTCAACCCGTTTCCTAAATTTTATTTTCTATAAATAAAAGACTGATCTTTGACAGCAATCAATCACATTGATTGATTGATTGGTTCAAGGGGCAAGTTCTCACCTTAGCTGCTAGCGAGCTTCTGGCAAGGTAATAGGAAGCGGCGAGGCCCGTCACCCCTCCGCCCAGGACAGCTACCTTCAGCTGCATCGGAAATCTGAAAGGAGACAGGACGCAATCAAGTTGGGTTTCCAAATATCCCAGGGAATTCCCCCAAACTGGGTAAAAGTGGGGTTTTTGGGGGGGATGACAGCAGCACATGAATCCAGGGTCCAATCCCAGCAGGGATTCTTAAATTAAATGTAATGAATTCAATTGCCTCCAGAAGTTGTGGGTGCCCGAAAAGTGGAGGTTTTTAAGAAGAGATTGGAAGCCCCAAATGTCTGTTGCTAAATGAGTTTTGCCTCCATGTTACGGCCTTCCTTGCCACAGTGGATAAACGAATCACTGCAATTAAGTCAGTAACCTGGTCCTTAATTGAATCCGGCTTCCTCCATCGAGTTAATTTGTCGGAAAGGACCTGCACTGTGCCGTAATAAATATAGAGTCGGTTGCAGTGAAAATGAACTATGAGATGAGGGTGTGGCTAACTGATGAGGGCTTATAAGCCCGAAATAGATCTATCTTAGTCTCCCAATGGGCAGCAGAGGGTTTGCTGGCTGCCAGAAAAAAAAAGCCTAGAAACTAGTGGATTGTGATTTCACTGAACTAGGGCTGCATAAAAACCTTGGTTTACGTAGGAAGAACCTGGCTAAAGAAATACACATAAAGCCTACGAAAAGGAAAGAAAACAAGTATGTGTCTATATCTCTATCTCTATATTTATCTATGAGTCCCTTGGAGTTGGGCAGCATAGAAATGTGATAAATTAAATCAAATTAAATATATTTACTATTATTTCCACCTCTTATTACCGTGGGCGAATAGGTGACAATATAAAATAACTAACTAACTATTTCCACCTCTTATTATTAGATTCTCCCCTCCCATCCACCCTCGGTCCCTCCTGCTAGGAGTCCATTTCACACACACTCACACATCTTAACTTCCCACGGATCTTCCCTTTCTGAACCTTGCAGGCAGGGCGTTAATCTGTGAAGCTTTGGGTTGCACCGATCCTGGATTTAATCCCTCTCCCATCCCTAATCCTAGATAAAAATGCCTTTTTTACTTGCTTTCCAACCCACCCAAAGGCGTCAATATCCACCCCCAGCAAGCTTACCTCCCCCTCCCCCACTTTTTTCCTCTCTCCTGACCCCAATTTTGCAAAAAAAAAATCCCTCCTGCGTGCAAATCCCCCTTCTCCAACTCCCGGGTGCATTCATACGACCAGAGATGACACGCGTGTCGCGGCGGCCCCCTCTAACCTGCCGTTCCCACGCTGAGCGAACTCAAGAGCTTCCAATCCCCCCCACCAAGGGCATCTGCGACGCGAGCTCCGCCCTCTCCAGCCGGGATTGGTCGAAACGATAGATGACGTAACGCTTCCCTGATTGGACCGATCGCCTCCAATCGGAGGCCGCGGGCGGCGTGGGCGGGGCGGGGCGTGGGCGGAGACTTTTGAATGTTGACGGAAGTGGTGAGAAATTGCATTGAGCAATTTTTATTTTCTTTTATTCTCAAGTTCGCGCCTAATTTTTTTTTTTTAAAATTAAGCAAATCGATCAGATCTAATAAAGAATTCCTACCGGTAATCTAACAGAGATAAATTCATGAGGACTAGGATTTTTAGCTCCTTGGACATGATTTTAAGGTGGGATTGCACAACACTGCAAGGTTGTTGTGCTGTTATATATGCATTATAAATTAATACAATGATTAATCATCTCGGCTCTTCTACTAATTAAAGAATTATATTTTGGCTCACAAGAGTTTCCAATGAACCACCTGCTGTCCTTATTCACTGAATGCTATTTTTGAAAAAATATTCCCGGGAGCTCAAGCCATCACTATAGACTTCCTTCCCTCTAGACTTCCTCTGTCACTGGAGGTTTTACATCCCGAGTGAGCTCGTGTGCTAATTTGACCCCAATGAGGCGGTTCTGGATGGGTTGCGAGAACTACCGTAAATTCAGAATGCAAGGAGTTTAAAAAAATTACTAATATCAATGAAATAATATTAAAAATTATTTTTATTAACTTTATATGCCTCCTATCTCACTACCTAGTTTCAGAATTGCTCCAGAATTACTACACTCCCCTACACACATGCACACAGAGAAACACAAACTTTTATCCTAGAGCAGGGGTCAGCAACCTGCAGCTCTGAAGCCGCATGTGGCTCTTTTACCCCTCTGCTATGGCTCCGTCACTCAAAATATGCATCACAACCGCCAATGTGTGACACCCACCGGCACGCAATTTATTGAGCTTTCCAACCCCCAGTAGGCCAACCATGGATAAATCCAAGAAAAGAAAAGTTTCAGAAGAAAACGGAATGTTTAATTCAACTAAATATGCTAGTTTTGTGGCTGCTCAAGAAATAGTCAGGCACGGGAAGGGTTTTGTGGCTCCCGGTGTTTTCTTTTCTGTGGGAAACGGGTCCAAATGGCTTAAGGTTGTTAAAGAGTGTTTTAAGGTTGCAGACCTCAGTCCTAGAGGGAAAACCTGCTCTCCAGCTGCAAAGAAGTGAAAAACAAGTTACAGAGGCAGCAACTGACTTTAATATCTCACTTCATCAATTCCAGCAGAGCTAAGAGAGTGTTGTGTGTTTCCCATCTGGTCAGAATGACTCCCACTCTTCCAAGATTTCCATATCAGTTAAAGGTAAAGGTTCCCCTCGCACATATGTGCTAGTCGTTCCCGACTCTAGAGGGCGGTGCTCATCTCTGTTTCAAAGCCAAAGAGCCAGCGCTGTCTGAAGAAGTCTCCGTGGTCATGTGGCCGGCATGACTCAACGCCAAAGGCGCACGGAACGCTGTTCCCTTCCCACCAAAGGGGGTCCCGATTTTTTCTACTTGCATTTTTTTTTAACGTGCTTTCGAACTGCTAGGTTGGCAGAAGCTGGGACGAGTCACGGGAGCTCACCCCGTTACGCGGCGCTAGGGATTCGAACCGCTGAACTGCGGATCCTTTCGATCGACGAGCTCAGCGTCTTTTGACACCGAACCACTGCATCCCACCATATCCATTAGGAAGTTCTATACGCATCGGATTATTGGATCAGTTAAACTCAGGAAATTCCCAGTCCCCAAATTCCCCCAGGGACCCTCCCATAACTCAAGACTCTTTTCAAAAAGCCGTTCCTTTTTTTGGGACAGGCCTCCCTCTCTCCACCCCCCAAAACAGAACCAAAACAACGAGAGGTGTTTCCTTTTTTTTTTTTGTTAAATAAATTTATTCACAAAAAGTTTCAATCTCTTCATTTTCTCTCAAGTCATCTACTGCAAATGTACAACAAACCCTTCATTGTGTAGAAAGTTGTTAAAACCGAGCGCGATGCCCCAGTCTCTGACTGAGGGGGGGTTGGGTGTGTCATAGCACACCTCAGTTTGGCCCTGAGGGTTGTGGGGGGGTAGGGGTGGGGAGCCAGGAAAGGAGGGAAGGAGGCGAAGAAAGGGGGAAAAGAAAAAACGGATGCGCAGACAAAGAAAAAACTTGCTTCGCTTCACATTGTGTATCCCTCTCGGACCCTCCAATCCTCATTTTTCCCCCCCCACAAGATCATTTTTTTTCCTCTCCCCCTTCTAATCTTAAAACTCTGGCTGGATTCAGGAGCGAAGGAAAAACTCCACAGAGGCAAGAGGAAATAAAAATAAAACTTAAAAAATAAAGGCCAAAAGAAACCTGGATTAAAAAAAAAACTGGTAGGAAACCGAAGCGGAGATCCAGTCTTCTGGAGAAACAAACCTCACGCGGGTAATTGTTTCTTGGGTTTTATTAATTCTTTTTTTCCCCCTACCACTGATTTTTTTTTTCTCCTTCTTCTTCCTTTTCTCTGAAGGTTAAAAAGAGCCACGAGCCAAGTCTCTGAGGTAAAGAGGGGCTTCGTGGTCGAAAAGGGCTGGAAATCAATACTTCTTCTCTTTTTTTTTTCCCTTCCTTTTTACGGTTTCTTCCAGTGCAAGTCTTCCAACTCGTAGAAAAGTACGTAACCTTCGCTGGAGGGGACCTGGTTCTCGTTGATCGGGGACACCCTGCGGGAAAGAGGGGTGGGGTGGGAGAGTTAATACAGGTAGTCCTCGACTTACGATCATAATTCAGCCCAAAATTCCTTTTGTTAAGGGAGACATTTGTTTTGTTTTTAATTTTTTAAAATGTAATCTCTCTCTATATAAATGGATGTATGTGTGTATGTTCCAGCATAACTCTGGAACGCCTCGAGCAATTTCAACCAAACTTGGTACACAGATGATTTAACTCTCTGGAAAGAAATACTGTGGGGGTAAGACACCCCTAAGACCCCTTGGTGTGTGTGTGTGTGTGTGTGTGTGTGTGTGTGTGTGTGTGTGTGTGTTCTAGCACAACTCTGGATCGCCTCGAGCAATTTCAACCAAACTTGGTACACAGATGCCTTACTCTCTGGAAAGAAATACTGTGGGGGATAAGACATCCCTAACACCCCCTTGGGATATGTGTTCTGTTAAGATACAGCCTGTTGTGCCTTAAAATGGCTTCTACTGGACTGCCGTAAAATGGTTTCTACTGTACAGCACAGTGGAGTGAAATTTGGATCACATGATCGTGGGGATGCTACGAAGGTCGTTAAGTGTGAACGACGGTCACAAGTCACTTTTTTCAGGGCCCGTGGTAACTTTGAACGGTCACTAAATGAGGCAAGTCAAGGACTACCTGTATGCCTTGATGTTTCTATTACCACAGGTGGTCCTCGATTTACAAATCACAATGGAGCCCAAAGTTGCGGTTGCTGAGCGAGACAGCTCTTAAGCGAATTCTGCCCCGTTTTATGACTTTCCTTGCCACTTAAGATTAAGAGATTAAGGAATCATTGCAGTCGTTAAGTTGGTAACATGGTTGTTCAAGTGAATCTGGCTTCCCCCTTTGACTTTGCTCGTCAGAAAGTTGTTGTTATGTCTAGGACTACCTATAATTTGATGCATTCCGTTTCTCCACACGTCGCTGAGAACTCCCACCCAAGTTTCAACTGTTTATGTGCAACGTTTGAATTGCACACACAGGCTTACCGGGAATCGTTAAAGACACGCCAGCCGGATTGATCCTTACAGAAGGCTGTGTAATGACCGTAGTGGACACTTCCGGAGTGGTTGCACAAGGCGTACAGGTTATATACGGGGGTGCCTTAGAAAGAGAGGAAAATGCCGCGTGATGTACACGGATCAGAGGTGGGGTTTCGGCAGGTTCTGACCCAGTTCTGGAGAACCGGTAGCGGAAATTTTGAGTAGTTTGTGGAGAACCGGTAATAAAAATTCTGACTGGCCCCGCCCCCATCTATTCTCTGCCTCCCGAGTCCCAACTGATCAGGAGGAAATGGGGGTTTTGCAGTAACCTTCCCTGGAGTGGGGTGGTAAGGGGGATTTTACAGTATCCTTCCCTGCCATGCCCACCAAGACATACCCACCAAGACACACCACGTCCAAAACTCTTATTCTATTCTATTTTATTCTATTCTGAATCCCATTCTGAATCCTATTCTATTCTATTCTATTCTATTCTATTCTATTCTATTCTATTCTATTCTATTCTATTCTATTCTTCTATTCTTCTATTCTATTTTCTATTCTGAATCCTATTCTATTCTAAATTCTTATTTTATTCTATTTTATTCTCTTCTGAATCCTATTCTATTCTATTCTCTTCTGAATCCTATTCTATTCTGTTCTGTTCTGTTCTGTTCTGTTCTGCTCTGCTCTGCTCTGCTCTGCTCTGCTCTGCTCTGCTCTGCTCTGCTCTGCTCTGCTCTGCTCTGCTCTGCTCTATTCTATTCTATTCTATTCTATTCTATTCTATTCTATTCTATTCTATTTTGTTCCTATCCCATCCCATCCCATCCCATTTCTATTCTATTTCTACTCTGTTCTGTTCTGTTCTCTTCTCTTCTCTCCCACTCTAATTCTAGCCTATTCTTATTCTTAGCCAATGAAGAATTCTATTCTATTCTATTCTTAAAAAAAATATTTGTCCCCAATTCAGGAGATGACTTACCGGCCTTTTCGCTGGCAAACTCCTTCAGGTTGAGCTGCTGGAGGGGGAAATCCACATAAACAGAGCATTTCTTAATGGAATAGCGGGTGGTGGAAAACCTGTTGAGATCTGAGAAAACCGGAGGTCAAGGAGGGGATAACGCACAGCTTTGCCAATGTTGGGGTTTTTTTAGGCAGCCGATCTCGCTGTCAGGTGACTCGTGGGAAGGGGAGGTTGGGGGGGGGGTTACGTCACCTTTCTCCCTCTTTCTCCTGCATTTTCTTCCCTCAGAAAAGCAGGAGGGACCGAGAAGCAAATAATGGGAAAGGATACGTAGCACGAGGATACGGGGGAAACGCTGGATGGTCAGTTTCTTGGTGCTTCGGGTCCTTTGTCGGCATTTGTCACATACCTAGGGAGAGAGAAAGAGAGGAGAGGAGAAGAGGAGGGGGAGAGAGAGAGAGAGAGAGAGAGAGAGAGAGAGAGATACCGGAGAGGAGAGGTAACAGAGAGAGAGAGAGAAAAGTGTGAGAGAGTGAAGAGAGAGAGAAGAGAGAAAGAGAGAGAGAGAAAGAGGGAGAGACAGGAGAGGAGAAAGAGAGAGAGAGACAGGACAGAGAGAGAGAGAGAAAAGAGATACAGAGGGAAAGTCAGGAGAGGAGACAGAGAGAAAAGAGAGAGAGAAAAGAGAGAGGGAGAAAAGAGAGAGAGGAGAGAGAGAGAAAGGTGAGAGAGAAAAGAGAGAGGGAGAAAGGAGAGAGAAGAGAAAGAAAAAAAGAGACAGGACAGAGAGAGAAAAGAGAAAAAGAGACAGGAAAGGAGAGGAGACAGAGAGAGAAAAGAGAGAGAGAAGAGAAAGGGAGAGAAAGGTGTGTGTGTGTGAGAGAGAGAGAGAGAGAGAGAGAGAGAAGAGAGGGAGAAGAGAGAGAAAAGAGAGTAAGTTTGGCTTGGTATAAATCCTGTAGAAATGTACTGCTAGTCCTCGACTTACGACCACAAACGAACCCAACATTTCCGTTGCTAAGCGAAACAGTTTCGCCCCATTTTATGACCTTGCTTGCTACATTTTTCAGCGCTGTCGTAACTTCGAACGGTCGTTTTAAACCAAGGGTTGTAAACGCGAGGACTACCGGTAGATTCCTAAATCCCACGGGTCGAAATTTCCTCGGGCACACAGAGGAGGAGGAGGAGGAGGAGGAAGAGGAAGGGAAAGTTTACCGGCGCGTTTTCAGAATCCAGCTCTTCTTCTTTGGTGAAAAGCTTGAAGCAGTCGAGCAGGGAGACCTTCCCACCGGCGAATCCTTTCTGCGTCAACGCAAACAGAGCATTTGGTTAGCAATACCCCTTTCCGCCTCGCCATCTAGGTAACCAGATGATGTTACCTAGCTGGGTCATGAAACGTCCCAGCAACATTTCAGGTGAGCAAACCACCAAGCTCAGAGAACACCAAGAGCCCCCCAGTTCTCCTCGCCCTCCTCCTTCCCTCTTCTAACACTGATGATGTTTCTTAGTTGGGTCAGGAGACGTCTTCAAGAAAACCCACCCAGCTCAGAGAGTACCAAGGACTCATTTCGACCCGAAGCTCCAAATATTCTCCTTTATTGGTATCAATTCACCGAGTTGAGCTATTTTCTTGCAAACGTCTCATGACCCAGCCAGGTAACATCATCAGTCCTCCGAGCAGTCGCTTTCCCATTGATCAAAAATATTGATGTTAGAAGGCAAGATTAATTTTTTTATTATTATTATTTAAGCTTAAATTCATTATATCTTTAGCTGGATCTCACCTATTTTTTTGTTGTTTGATGTTGATTGATATATAGGATTGGTTAATAAAGGAAGTCAGGGGGGGAAGGGGGGAGGGATAGGGGAGGAAAGGGAGGGGGTGGTAGTTGGGTGGCGGGAGTGGGGGGGGGGTAAGGGGTATAAAAATTGTATTGTAAAACTTTTTCAATAAAAAAAAAAAATATTTCAACCGGCCATCAAAAAACTGGGCAATAACGCAGGGATGGTGGCGAGACGTCCTCTACAAGATTCCCCTTTCCCTCCCCGCCCTCCCAACCCAACGATCAACCTTCTGGACTGAACGGATCAGCTGGCTGCTCCTCCGCGATCCGTTGGGGATCTCACCTTGGGGATAGGCAGGGAGAGGTCGCAGAAAACCTCGAAGGTGGTGGACCGATAGCCGCAGGCCTGACACTTGAGGCAGCTCTTCAACTGGCCAACGAAGAGGTCTGGTGGGAGAGAAGAGAGAGGGGTGGGGGGAACGAGAGAGAAGAAGGGAAAGGAGGTTCTGTTACGGCAAGGGTCGGCGTGGAAACTTTATAGAGGAGCGGTGACCAACTGGTGGTCCGTGAGAAAGTTTTGGTGAGCCCCTTTTGCGACCTTCTGACGAGCAAGGTCACCGGGGCAAGCCGGATCCACCTTAACAACCGGGTTACTAGCTTAACAACTGCGGCGATTCCCCTGAGCAGCTGTGGCCAGAAAGGTCGTAAAATGGGGGTGGTAAAACTCACTTAACGACTGCCTTGTGTAGGAACAGTAATTTTGGGCTCAATGGTGGTCGTACATCGAGGATTACTTGTAGTTTGGGAGCTTTTGCAACCGGCTTGCATTTGCAGCCATTTGCAGCATACCTGAAGTCATGTGACCGCATTTTGGAGGGTGGGGGGGGGGTTTGGCTGTTTCTTTTCATTGGAGGGAAGGTCTGCTCACCTACGATTTTGCTGTCCTCTCTTTCCAAATAACGTTTCCACATCTGGTTAGCTTGCTCATCGTCACTGGAAAAAGAGCAGGAAAAAAAAAAGAAAATGAAAAAGGGAAGGAAGGAAGGAAGGAAGGAAGGAAGGAAGGAAGGAAGGAAGGAGAGATGGAAAGAAGGGGAAAAAAGGAAGGAAGGAAGGAAAAAAGAAAGGAAGGAGATGGAAGGAAGGAAAAAAGGAAGGAAGGAAAAAAGAAAGGAAGGTGATGGAACGAAGGAAGGAAAAAAGGAAGGAGGGAGGGAGGGAGGGAGGATGATTGGGGACCAAAATGGAGTTATTTTATGTCATTTGCACGAATTTATTTTGTGTCATTTATTTTGTGTCATTTAAAGGATTGTATCATTAAAGGGACGGATGGACAGATGGAAGGAAGGAAGGAAAAATGGAAGGAAGGAAGGAAGGAAGGAAGGAAGGAAGGAAGGAAGGAAGGAAGGAAGGGTGATTGGGGGCCAAAAGAGCCAAAACTAAATGTGTCATTTAGTTATTTTGTGTTTGTGTTATTTTGTATCATTGTGTCACTTGAAGCAAAGAAAAACTTGCATGGCTTTGATGTTCAGGTTTTGAAGACAAGAAAACCAAATGCAATTCATTTATTTATTTAAGAAAAAGAACTAATAATTTGTTTGTTTTAGGAAAAGTTTAAAAAATAGACAATGATACAAAAGAAAACCAGCTCACTGCAAAAAAAAAACAGAACAGGAAAAACACTTGGCAATGAAGTCAATAGGCCGTATCAAATATATAAACCTGATACGGAAAGGCAAACAGATACAAAGAAGAAATATATACAAAAATATAAAAACTAAGTAAAAAGGGGTTTTAAAAAATCCCTATATATTAACAAGGCAAAGGAAAAAATGCTATATTTAAAAAGAAAAAAACAGCATTTACCAATTTATCAAACGGTAAACCATATCTGAAAAGTTCACATTACAAAAGGGGGGGAAAAATTCTCTCTTGTTGTAAAATGTCAGAAAATCTGTGCCAAAGGGAACGAAGAACAGAGCAGCGGCGACGCCAACCAATAAATCAAAACCGATTCTTCTGTTGAAAGGGGCAAATAAATATCCCGTTTCTGGTCCTGGCTCACCTCAAAGTTTCGGATTCCTCTAGTACGGACGGCCACTTGGCATCGGAGAGAATGCAGGGACTCTTACGGCCTTTCCGGTTGATCTCCACGTGGAGTCGGTCCATGAGGAACTTCAAAAACTCCTGAGCGTCTTGCTGGCTAGAAAGAAAAGAGGGAGAGAAGTCACAAGCGGGCCTGTTTTTCCAAGATGTGAAATAACACAACTTCTGGACAAAAGAATCGTAAATCCTTCAAGGAAATTCGGAAATTTCATAGCTAGGAAGTAAAGGATATAGAATAGCAGTGTTTCCCATATCTTAGCCATTTTAAGATGGCTGGGGGATTCTGGGAGTGGAAGTCCACCCATCTTAAATGCATGCTGGCTGGGGGATTCTGGGAGTGGAAAGCCGCCCATCTTAAAGCAGGCTGGCTGAGGGATTCTGGGAACTGAAGTCTCCCCTTTGTAACATGGCTAAGATTGAGAAACACTATACCACAGGTTTGTAAGATTTTTACCTTTTGCCACTAGTGAGCATTAGGAGAAATAAGTTGGCCGTTACAAGGTTAGGAGACAGAGCGTGCCTCACCTGTATCCTGTAAAAGATGGGACATATTTCTGAAAGACGGACTTGAAGCGGCTGGGATTGGCGGCCTCGGTGGTATCGGGGTGCCACAACGTGGCGATGACATCTGCCAAGGCTGGAAAGAAGGGGACACACCCACTGGTCAGTCTCCCTGCCTTCCGATCCCAGCTGGTGCAAAAGCCCACAGCGTGGCCTTTTCTATTTTTATCCCTAATTCACTAGGTCAATAAGTTAACAGACTAAGTTTGCCCTTCCGTACATCCCGCTGAGGATTAATTCCTAAAGCGTATTGACTTGCGAGGGACTTAATTTTAATTGGTGACACAACTGTACTCTCTCTCTTTCTCTTTTTCTCCCTGCCTCTCTCTCTCTCTCTTTCTCTCTCCCTTTCTTTCTTTCTTTCTTTCTCTCCTTCCCTTTCCCTCTCTCCCTCTTTTTCTCTCCCCCTTTCTCTCTCCTTCTCTCCCTCCCTCCCTTTCTTTCTCTCTCTTTTTCTCCTTCCCTTTCTCTCTCCCTCTTTTTCTTTCTCTCCTTCCCTTTCTTTCCCTCTCCCTCCCTCTCTCCTTTTTTCTCTTCCTCTTTCTCCCCTTCCCTTTCCCTCTCTCTCCCTCTTTTTCTCTCCCCCTCTTTCTCTCCTTCTCTCCCTCCCTCCCTCTTTCTCTCTTTTTCTCCTTCCCTTTCTCTCTCCCTTTCTTTCTTTCTCTCCTTCCCTTTCTTTCCCTCTCCCTCCCTCTCTCCCTTTTTTCTCTTCCTCTCTTTCTCTCTCTCCCTCTCTTTCTCTCTCTCCCTCCCTTTCTCTTTTTCTCTCTTTCTCTCCCTCCCTCCCTCCCTCCCTTTCTTTCTTCTTTTTCTTTTCTTTCTCTCTTCCTCTTTCTCTTTCTCTCCTTCCCTCTTGCCCTCCCTCCCTCCCTCCCTCCCTCCCTCCCTCCCTCCCTCCCTTTCTTTCTTTCTTTCTTTCTTTCTTTCTCTCTCTCTCTCTCTCCCTCCCTCCCTCCCTCCCTCCCTCCCTCCCTCCCTCTCTCCTCCTCATTTATTGGAGAAAGCAATTATTCCTGAAAGTATTCTGTATCAAAGAATATGACCCTCCGGCCTGCCAACGGTTTCATCGAGGCCTGAGACATTCTGATGTTGTTCTCCTTTCATTGTGGGCTTCCCAACAGAGTGGCTGCCGTCAGTGAAGTAGGCAGTCGAGAAACGTAACAAATAAAAATCAAATGAAATAAAAAATATCCCCACTAACTTGACGCATGGCCTCGGCGACCCTCGGCGAGCAAACTTGCGCCTGCAAAAGGAAGCTCAGAGAGCACCACGGCTCAACCCTCAGCTACAAAGCTTCCCTCTTGAGCCCTTTGTGAAGCCGTGGGACTTAAATTTGCAACCCGAGGCTAAAAACAACCCCCAAGGGGACCGAGGGACAGCACTGGCCTGGCATTAAGGCCTCTAATTATACCCCTTTAAGACCGTCCGGCGTGCTTATATAATCGTGGCCTGCAAGACTCGGGATTAAGCTTCCGCGGAGACCGATATAGCTCTCTTGCTTTGCAATCTGGTTAAGTAACTTCCCTGTATTTACCAGCCGGAGAAATAGAGCCGGAGGGGAGAAACCTGGCGCCACGCCCTTCTCTTTTACCTTCTGTCAACTCCTGCTGGGTCCGGAGCGTACAAGGTTGTTCCTGCCGAAATTCCCGACGGAGGAAATAGTCCCGTAAAGGCTTGGTGCTGCTCAGGCATTGTAACACCGCGTTCATGAAGCACTGGGAGGGAGGAAAAAAGGCGAGGTGAGGCCCCTTCGTTGCAGTTCAACGGTACGTAAAAAAAGATAATTTTTTTTTAACGTCAGGACGACGGTGGGAAAAACACAACGGACCGCTCTCTGACCGAAGCCATTTTTTTTTTTTTTGGGACGTTGGTTTAAGTGACTTTTGCGACCTGTTTTTCGATCTTTCTTGCAGCGGTTGTTAAGGGAATCCCTGCGGTTGTCCGGTTCAGGCTGGGGAATTCTGGGAGTTGAAGTCCACAGACTTTTAAAAGTGGCTAAGGTCGTAAGAAGACTTCCCTTGTTCATTTATACCGTGCTTGTTTGGATCTCCCAAATTATCGTATATTTCGGAGTATAAGACGCACCTTTTCCCCTCCCTAAAAAGGAGTGAAAATTTAGGTGCGTCTTATATACACCAAATGTAGCCCCGCCCACCCACTGGCCCCCACCCTTTGGCCTCTACCTCCTTGCAAGCAAACAGCAAGAAAAAAAACCAGCTTCTTTCAGCTTCAGCACAGCCTAATTAGCCCAAGTTGATTGGATCGGCCTCCCGACTCTCAGCTGATTTGCTCTCAGCTGTTTTGCCGCAGGGCTCTGCTGCTTGCTGCAGAGAGGTAAATTGCTGGAGCAGATTTTTGTTCCCGTGCGCTAATCAAGCTATGCTGAAAACGAAACTGAAAGTAAAACAGGCTGTTTGCTGTTAAGAGGCAAAACTGCTCAGAGGCAGAGGGAGGTTTCTTTTTCTTCTTTTCCTCACCCAAAAAGGGAGGTGCGTCTTAATACTCCAGTGCGTCTTGTACTCTGAAAAATACGGTATTTAATTTTCAGATGGGGTGGGGGTTTTTTTTAGCCTTGGTCTAGTTTTTTTGTCTTTTTAAGATTGTAAACCTCCCAGAGCTACCCTGCGGTTAAGATGGTTCACCCACAAATTTTACAAATAAATAAATAAAGTATGTTTATTTCCAACTTCCAACTGCCTCTTTGCTTTCCATGAAAGCAAAATCTGACCCACGGTATTCCCAGATATTTAAGAAATCTTTGCGTGGCAAAAGGGAGGGAGGGAGAGAGGAGGGAAGGAGGCACTCCTCACAATTTCTCGCTTACCGTATTGCCAAGGTTGCGTAAACCTATGTGTCCAGAGCCTAGCAGGAGCGTGTGATGGGTCTAAGGGAAACAAAAACAAAGAGAGAATGAACAGGTGACAGCTTCGGTGGGGCAGCTTGTATAATGAGGTGGTTTGATTCACGTCCCCCGCATTATGTGGACTGGGAGCCTATTTATGAAGAGATCGATAAAACGGTCTTAGCCAGATGGTGTGAAGATGCCCTACAACACACTCTGGGTTGCACACTGTTGCCGCCCGCCTTAGTTGTCCCTTGCTGAAGCTGCCTCAAACAAAACAGAAAAAAACAGGATATCAAGAGCTGGAGGGGGCCTTAAGAGGTCTTCTAATCCGACCTCCTGCTCGAGCAGGAAACCCGATACTATTCATTAGAAATGGCTGTCCAATCGCTTCTTAAAAACCTCCAGTGATGAGGAAGGAAGGAAGGAAGGAAGGAAGGAAGGAAGGAAGGAAGGAAGGAAGGAAGGAAGGAAGGAAGGTGGGAATGGGAAGGAAGATGAGTAAATAAATAGATGGATCGAAGGAAAAATGGAAGGAAGAAGGGAAAAAAGGAAGGAAGGAAGATGGGAATGGGAAGGAAGATGAGTAGATAAATAGATGGATCGAAGGAAAAATGGAAGGAAGGAAGGGAAAAAAGGAAGGAAGGAAGGAAGGAAGGAAGGAAGGAAGGAAGGAAGGAAGGAAGGAAGGAAGGAAGGAAGGAAGGATGGATAACAGAGCCTGGAGGTTTTCTAGTCCAACAGGAAGGAAGGAAGGAAGGAAGGAAGGAAGGAAGGAAGGAAGGAAGGAAGGAAGGAAGGAAGGAAGGAAGGAAGGATGGATAACAGAGCCTGGAGGTTTTCTAGTCCAACAGGAAGGAAGGAAGGAAGGAAGGAAGGAAGGAAGGAAGGAAGGAAGGAAGGAAGGAAGGAAGGATGGATAACAGAGCCTGGAGGTTTTCTAGTCCAACAGGAAGGAAGGAAGGAAGGAAGGAAGGAAGGAAGGAAGGAAGGAAGGAAGGAAGGAAGGAAGGAAGGATAACAGAGCCTGGAGATCTTCTAGTCCAACAGGAAGGAAGGAAGGAAGGAAGGAAGGAAGGAAGGAAGGATAACAGAGCCTGGAGGTCTTCTAGTCCAACAGGAAGGAAGGAAGGAAGGAAGGAAGGAAGGAAGGAAGGAAGGAAGGAAAATGGGAATGGGAAGGAAGATGAGTAGATAAATAAATGGATCAAAGGAAAAATGGAAGGGAAAAAAGGAAGGAAGGCAGGAAGGATAGTAGAACACCAGAGTAACAGAGTTGGAAGAAGCCCTTGAGGTCTTCTAGTCCAACCCCTGCTCGATCAGGAGACCCTATACCATTTCAGAGAAATGATTGTCCAATCTCTTCTTAAAAAACCTCCAGCAATGAAACACTGATAATGTTACCTAGTTGGCTCATGAGACAACCAAGCTCAGAGAGCACCAAGGAGCCCCACATTTCAACCCTGAGCTACAAATATTCTCTTCTACGGGTATTTCCTAGCTGTTACCTTGTTGGTCATCAGCAGAAGTCCCATCACTGCCGTATGGACGACCGACTCGGAGATGTCTGTCCCTCGGCCGTTAAGTTTGCACTTGGCGCATAAGGTACGGTGTAATTTTTGAGGCAGTTCCACCAAGGTGGCACCCTGGACTTCCGGCATCGCTCCGGGTGGACCCTAGAAGCCGGCCAAGGGTGCTGTGCCTCGTTCCCGTTCAGCGGCGAGTGGCAAAGAAGCCGTCGAGCCCTCCCACCTGCCTCTATAAGCCATCAGCTCATGAGCCAATCCCCTTTTCTACCCAGCTATTCTTGGCAATTCTGGAGGCTCACCGCGATGGGATTAATTAGCAGAGCCGGCTACTTTAGGGAGCCCGGGGCGGCTCGAGAGAACGACGGAGCCAGAGAGAGAGAAAATAAAATTAAAAGAACGTAAAAGCCCAGCACAAAACGGCAGGAAAGGGATGGCAACAAGGAGCACGTTTTCTGGGAGACCCAGATAAGACCTAAAACAAATCTGGAAGAGGCAAATTTTTTGGAGAGTGGAGGGGTGGAGGGGAGGAAAGAGAATCAAAGGAAGGTTTCTTGTCTCCCTGGGCAATTGCCCCCAAGGGAGACGCATGCACAGAGGGTCCTCGACTTACAGGGCCTGAAAAAAAGGGGACTCGGGCTTACAACCATCAACGTGTCCAGAGGTGGATTCTCTGCCTGGTTGCTGGGGGGGGCGTGGCCACGGTTGGTGTGGCCTACTCGGCCTCCTTCAACACGGGTGGGATGGGGTGGGGAGGTTGCCCTCCCCAGGCTCCGGAGGCATTCCTCAAGCCTCTCCACCACGCTCTGGAGGTGTTCGTTTCCGGACTTCTGGAACTTCAGGTAGGCCAGTTTTTGTGCCCTCCCCAGGCTCCAGAGGCTTTTCTTGAGCCTCCAGAAAGGTGAAAACGGCCTCCACCAGGCTCTAGAGGCCGGAAACGGGCCCGTTTTTTTTGAGTTCCTGAACTTCCGGCCCGTTTTTTTGCCCTCCCAGAGTCTCCAAGCGGGCCCAACAATTACCTGGCATCCAAAACGGGATGCGTGGAGACTCCTGGGAGGGGAGGGGGGAGGTGGGCGGAGTCAGCCAATCCTTGCAACTACCGGTTTTGCAAATTAGAGTAAAATGAAAATCCATCCGAACCGGCTGAATCGCACCCCCGATACACGTCCCTCTGGTTATAGGATCAAAATTTGGGCACTTGGTAAGCGGCGTGGGTAAATTTTGACAGCTAAGACAGGCAGTCCTCGACTTGCAAGAGGTTCGCTTAACGACGTTGATGCTATAGGGAGCCCATGGTGACTTGGATGGGGGGGGAGAAATGCCACCAAGAGAAAACTTATATTATAGATATAGGCACACCTGCTACATTTACCAATGAACAAGAAGTTAATCTGAAAAAAGATAAAACTTGAAGTGTCTGTTGGAAGTTCCAACAGCACTGAAAAATTTATGACCAGTTTTCACACTTACGACCGTTCCAGCATCCCCATGGTGATCAAAATTCGGACACTCGGCAACTGACTCATATTCCAAGGGGGAAGAAGCCAGATTCAACTGCAGTGATTCACTTAACAACTGTGGCAAGAATGGTCGTAAAATGGGGGCACAGCTCACTTAACAACTGTCTCGCTTAGCAACACAAAGTTTGGGGCTCCGTTGTGGTTGTATGTCGAGGACTACCTGCAGTGTCTTGGGATCACCTGATGGCCGTTGGTGACCTTCCCAACTGAAAACATCAACAGGGGAAGCCAGAATCCGCTTAACGACGATGGGATTCACTTAACAACCGTGGCAGACGAGGTCTCAAAAACCGGGCGCAATTCGCTGAACGACATTGAGCGACGGTAGTTCCAGTTGTTATCCAGATGTTGGACAACCACTTGTGTGATTAGACAGAACAATTAATCAGTGGAACAGCCTGCCACCAGGAGTTGTAAAGGCTCCAACACTGGAAGTTTTTAAGAAGAGGTTGGAGAACCATTTGTCTGACGTGGTGGAGGGTTTCCTGCCTAAGCAGGGGGTTGGACTAGAAGACCTCCAGGGCCCCTTCTAACTTTGTTATTCTATTCTAGTCCCAAAGTGGTCGTACGTCGAGGACCATCGGTAGAGCTGCAAAAGAAATCTATGCCCCCGGGGGGAATTAATTAACGGTTACACTGTGCTCACAAAGGAGTTTTTGGCAGGAATTGCTTTGAGAGCGAAGGTTTTCAGTGGGGATTTGTGGCTACACAACACAGTAAAAATAGGGACACCGTCTCCTATCAGAAGCCTCCCCGGGGAGGGTAAACAAAACAACAGATGCACAACAAATTAACAGGAGACAATTAAAGAAGGACGGAGCCTGTATTTAAAAGGAAGATTTTGGGGGTGGAGGTGGGGAAGACATTTGCGATATTTTATGTGTGCTGTGCCACGCGTGTTTCTATGGAAACAATACGCTTTTCCTTATGTTATGAGCCGTGGTGCCCTTCCCTTCCTGCCTTCCCCAAATCGGTCTTGTGCTTCAAAAAAAAAAATTAAAAAAAAAACAACCAAAAATCAGAGGCGGACGAAAAATAAAGATAATATGCCCAATCGGGCTTTTGAGTGCATGCACTAAAATAACACCCCCCTTTCCGAAAATATTTAAATGCATGCGCAGCTGGTCCCTGCCATTTCCTCTGATTTCCTCTACGTGCCCCAAAATAATAAGACCTCGCCGAAAATAAGGCCTTATTTCGGGGTTAAAAAAAAAAATAGAAGACAGGGTCTTATTTTGGGGGGAAACACAATATATCTTTTGAGTAGGACAGCTAGGATGGAAAGAGAGAGGTAAGTAAAAAAGAAAAGAATGAAGATTAGAAGCGCACGAGCGACGGGAGGTTCCTTCCTACGGACAGGTATTTTTCAACCAGTGCTCCCCTGGATCGTCGGCAGATCATCGTAAATCCAGCGAGAGAGAGAGAATTGAAGAGAAAGAATGAAATGAAAGGAGGAGGAGATCTGTAGCTCGGGGTTGAAATGAGGGGGTCCCACTCTCAGCTTGGCAAGTTTCTTGTACCCCGTTTCCCCGAAAAATAAGACCCAACCGGAAAATAAATCCTAGCGTGATTTTCAGGATGCTCGTAATATAAGCCCTACACCCCCCCCAAAAAATAAGACCCAGTTAAGATTGTCAGCCAGATGGATGCATTTAGTAAGGTATTTCCCCTCAAGATAAGACCTAAATGAGGTCTTGCATCTTTTGGAGCAAAAATTAATATAAGACTTGTTATTTTCGGGGAAACACGGGTAGCTGTTTCATGACCCGAGTAGGTAACATCATCAGTGCCAGAAGGGAATGGGGTTAATGGAGAGGAGGAGAAAGTGGTGGTAGTAGAGGAGGAGGAGGAGGTGGGGGAGGAGAAAAAGGGCTGTGGGGTCTTGGTTTTCTCTGAGCTTAGTGGTTTTCTTGCAAACGTCTCATGACTCAACTAGGTAACTTCATCAGTGCTAGAAGGGAGTGGAGTTAACGGAGAGGAGGAGGTGGAGGAGGAGATGGAGGACTGTGAAGGAAGGGCAATAGCACTTAAGACGGCTTTACAGTCCTCTCTAAGCAGTCAGCCTTTCGCCTCCTCCCAGCCCCGCCCCACCGAACCATCTGGGTCCTCATTTTACCGACCTCGGAAGGCTGAGTCACCCTTGAGCCGGTGACACCCGAATACTGCATTCTAACCATCGCGCCACCATGGCTATTAAACTTAGTAGTCCCTTACGGTTGTTGCTTTGTCTTCCAGCCTGCTCAGAACGGGGGTCTTGCTTAGAGGAGGGCTCGTTGTCATCAGGATATCTTGGGGGCGGCCGTACTCTGTGGCCTGCGGGTCTATGTTGCAAGTCCTCAGGTAGCCTTCCGTGCGAACGGAGAGGAGCGGAGCCGCGGCTCGGCCGTCGAGGCCAGATGTCACGTTGACCCTGCGGAGTGACGAGCTTCTCTTCAACGCCAGGGCGCCCAGGCCGAGCTTGTGACTGCAAGAAGGGCTGCGGTCTTGGAGAGTCAGCCGGTTCAGCACCGTGCTCAGCTGCTCTTCGCCGCGGCTGCCGGGATGGCTTAAGTCCCCGATGCTGATGGACTTGGAACGCAGCAGGTTGCTTTGCCGGCATTCGGAATCCGGCCCGCCGAGGAGAACGCCGGGAGGCATGGTGAACGAGGTGCTGCCGGAGACCGTGCAGCCTTGCGGGCAGCTGGGTACCCGGAGCGCGTGGTCTGCTTTGAGGGGTCCCCGGCGGGACGACGTGCCGCGGGGTACCTCGCTCCGTTTGGAGGCCCGGCCTCGTTCTAGCTCCATTTTCTTGCTCCTCTCCTCCACGTTGCCTGGCCTGGGGGGCAGAGGGCGGAGTTTGGACGTGGCGGCGGAGGTGTTGAGAGTGGAGAGCCCATTGGAGAGGGTGGAAGAGGAGCAGCAGGCACGGTGCTCTTGGCTGGGGGCCCGGCACCCGTTGAGAAGCTTGTGGGTGGCTTTCGGCTGAGAAGTGATGATGGCTTGGTCTCGAACCCGGCTCATGCGATGTTCCGACGCTTGGGGCATGGTGGAGAGAAGGATGTGAAGAGCCCTGAAATGAAAAGGGAGAGAGGGAAGAGCGAAGGGTAAGCCACCATCCAAACAATCCCCGGGTCGGCGTTCCTAGTAACAGCCCCATAGAGAGCAGAACTCCGAGGCAGGTAAGATTCCTTAAGGAACAGTTTTATTGGAGGGATCCTATTGAAGAGGGGTCAAACTCCATTTCATTGAGGGCCACATCAGGATTGTGTTTGATCTTGAGGAGGTGGGTGGACATGGCCAGCTCAATGTCACTGTGTCAGGTTTGGGGAATCCATTGTCTTCCTTCCTTCCTTTTCCTTCCTTCTTCCCTCCCTCCTTCTCTTTTTCTCCATACTTCCTTCCCTTCCTCCCTTTCTCTTACTCTCCCTTTCTTCCTTTCCTTTCTCCCTTTCTTTTCACCCCCTCTTCTCCCCCCCCCCGTGGTACAGGAGGCTGACTAGGCCACGCCCCCCATGGCCACACCCATCCAGCAACCAGGCAGAGCCCTGTCCCTATCCCTTCTTCGAACTGCGGCAACTCTGAAGCCTCCAAAAGGGGCCCAGCCAGGTTCGTTTCAGAGTGGACACTACCATCCAAAAAGATCCCCGATTCGAATTGTCATAAAGCTCATCTTTTGAGGACAGATAGCTCCCGACCGGTGTGAAAT
This sequence comes from Masticophis lateralis, assembly GCA_030761175.1. Classification (NCBI taxonomy): domain Eukaryota; kingdom Metazoa; phylum Chordata; class Lepidosauria; order Squamata; family Colubridae; genus Masticophis; species Masticophis lateralis. The sequence goes on along the minus strand of JAUDYJ010000017.1, from coordinate 9,502,143 downwards.
TCCTTCCCCCGGCAGCACAATACACACCTCTCGCAAGCGGAGTATCTCTCAACTCTGCTGGCCCCTCGTTCACACCTCACAGAGGTGACTGACTGCACCGGGATTCCCCTGGGCTGTGGCCCTGTAAAAAGAGAACAGGAAGTGGGGCTCACACGGGGCTTTCGGTTCCCGGACAACACAGAGGGAGGCAACGAGATTTGGAGAAACGACGACGCAGAGAGATGGTTACAAAAAAAAAAAGAGAGACGTGGGTTTTAAATGTTAGTGTTGTGGACCGCCAGCAGCCAGTGGATCTGGGAGCAGATTCAGACAGTGAGGAGTTTGGGGTGGAACATGGGCCAGTCCTGGAGTCTGGGGAAGGCTCGGATGAGGGCTCTGCGTCAGAGGCAGAGAGGGGGCCAGGGCCGTCTGACAGTTGTCAGCTGCCTTCGGAGTCGGATATCAGTGGGGCAGTAGAACAGCTGGATCCTGTTCCCAGTTGTGCGCATGCGTAGAGCTGCCAGGAGAAGGGAACAGCTAAGGAACAAGGTTCAACTCGGGAGTAAAGCCACAGGTCGACGGCGAAGGGCCCCTCTCAGAGGGAATAAAAGAGGAGCAAAAGGGGAAATGGAGTTTGCGGGAGACCATTAGTCCATCCAGGTGAAGATCTGTTCCTGCATTATTGCCGAGTATTGTCGGTTACAGTGCGGAGTCTGAAAGATCTCGGCCTGGCCGAAAGTCGGTAATTGTGCACTGTGGGAGAGGAAAGACTTTGCTGGAGGGGAATTCGCTGTCAATTAAATAAAAGGGGTTTATCGGGACGAGGATTCGCCTTCGTGGTGCTGGGGAAGCCTAGGTCAGAACAATTAGGAAGCAGCTCCACCCTAACTCACAGGGCGTTAAGAGAGAGACAGGGAAAGGTTTGGCAAATTTTGTTACTGCAGGCTATATATCAACACAGGAGGATTCCACACAAACCTGTTCCTGATCTAGCTTTCTGGCTGACAAATACACCCTTCCACCCGTTCCCCAAGGGGAGAAAAGAAAGCATGGTACAGCTTAAAGGTACCTTCTCCAGAGTTCTAGCTATTATAATAACAGTAAAGGCTTCTCATAAACACACTTCCACCAAGATGACAGGGCAAGCCACTTATATGTAAACAGGGAGCAACCCCACTCCCTTCTAGCACTGATGATGTTGCCTAGCTGGCTGATGAAATGTCTGCCAGGAAACAACCAAGCTGAGAGAACACCAAGGATTCCACGGTCCTATTCCTCCTCCTCCTCCTCCTCTTCCTCCACACGTATCACTCTTCCTTCTTTCTAGTCCTGATGAAGTTAACTAGTTGGCTATGAAACGTCAACTCGCGAAGCATCCCTGGCCTGCTCTCGAGTTGCCGTAGGCAAGGGGGATGGGAAAACGGTGATGCAGCACGGCAGCCAAAAACAAAAGCGCATTCCAGACATCTCTCTCTCAAGGCTGTCTCCCAGGGTTATTCACAGTGACCGGAGGGGAGTGATCTCTACAACCATTGCTCTGTTGGCGAATGTGACTGACGACACACCCTGGGGGGAGGGGGGGAAACAGGGTGATGTCTCGGCTGTAAATTACGTGGGGTCAGAGTTGGCCTCACTTGAAGCTCCTAATAAATAACTGGATTTCTTTTGAAGCTTGGCTCGAGGCTCATGATTTAATTAGGGCATCCCCCTGACACTCAGAGAGCACCAAGGATACCACAGTTCTTGTTGCTGTTCTTCTCCCCTTGCACCCTTTGATAACAATGCAATTTCTCTAAGCCTTACAGACCACTCGCATCCTGGACATAAATTGTTTCAACTCCTATCCTCAAAAAGACACTCTAGGGCACTGCACACCAAGACAACTAGACACAAGGACAGTTTTTTCCCAAATGCCATCACTCTGCTTAACAACTAATTCCCACAACACTGTCAAATAATTTACTAAGACTGTATTACTATTATTATTCTCTTCTTTCCTAGTATTTGTCTCTTCCCACTTATGACTATAACCATGTTGCCTGTATCTTTCAATTATATTGTTTATATAGTACGATTTGACACCTTATTAGTATCCTTGACTATGACTAAGTGTTGTATCTTTTTATTCTCGATGACTGTATTTTATTCTCCTTACATACACTGAGAGCATATACACCAAAAACAAATTCCTTGTGTATCCAATCACACTTGGCCAATAAAGAATTCTATTCTATTCTATCTGCTCACTGCATTTTTAAAATCAAGCCATCTCCCTACTGAACAGATGAGTGAGGGTGACTTATATTATAAAAATGAGAAGTTTAAAATTTGGGTTATGCCAAATACACACATTTAATCCACGAGTAGAGCGGTACAAGTGGACAGCAACATGTTCTTCAAAAGAACGTAGGCAGTTTTCTCTAGAAATCAGCCCAGGCTATTTTTAGCTTCGGTGCCAATAAACTGTCACTAGATCTATTCTTTAGGATGGCTGTCCTCATCCTTAAAAAAAGAGAGTTCATTTGCAACAGCAACCATAGAGGCACGCCGGACAGGAAACTCTGCAATCGGCAATCACTATTGTGACAAATTATGACAATGAACAAGACTTTCTTGCCTGAAAAATTACCCTCCTGGACAGAGCCTGGAAGGAAAATGAGAATAAGAAGAGGAATCAATTTCCCATCTGAATCCAACTCTGTAAGTAATCGCAATTTGTATCTAAGTGATCAGATCTAACTGGGAACTCCCTAAATCAACAATGGAGCAGTCCAGTAAACGGTTCCAATGCTGCTTACTAATAGTCTTATTAGCAAGCATCTAATCACCAAGAGGTGAGGAACATAGAGGTAAGCATATAGATTAGGTGGGTGGGTGGGTGGACAGACAGACAGACACACATACATACATACATACATGATAGATATAAATACTGTAGGTAGGTAGGTAGGTAGGTAGATAAAATAGATTAGATAGATAGATATAAATACTGTAGATGGATGGATGGATGGAGATACATAGGCAGATACATACATACATGATAGATATACTGTTGATAGATAGATATAAATACTAAAGATAGATAGATAGATAGATAGATAGATAGATAGATAGATAGATAGATAGATAGATAGATAGATAAATAACAGAGTAATAGACTATTAGCAGAGAGATTTTTTTAAAAAAGCTTCCAACTTTACATGCTCTTGCTGAAGTTCTATGGTAAATATAGGGAGGGCACTGTCCTAGTGTGGGTAACAGTACATGGAACTACTGTAGCCAACATAGCTGGGAACAATAGAAATTGTAGTTCTTGGCATCTAAAAAGGGTCAAATCAAGGGAAGGATTATTGGGGTTTTAGGGAGGGAGGGAGGGAGGGAGGGGGAGAGAAAGGGAGGAGCAGAGAGAAAAGAGAAGAGGGAAAGTAAGACAGATACCGTAGATAGATAAGATAGATAGATAGATAGATAGATAGATAGATAGATAGATAGATAGATAGATAGATAGATAGATAGATAGATACAGTTATAGATAGATAGAAAGGAAAAGGAAAAGGAAGAGAGAGAGAAAAAGAGGAAGGAAGGAAGGAAGGAAGGAAGGAAGGAAGGAAGGAAGGAAGGAAGGAAGGAAGGAAGGAAGGAAGGAAGGAAGGAAGGATTTCATTTTTATTGTTTTAAACCCGAGATGGGATGCCCTACAGAAATGCAAAATGCAACCCGGCATCATCTCCACCTCTTCCCACCCAAAGCCTGCAGCCTTCTTTGCTTTGAAAAAGCCTTCGGTGCTAAAAAGGGCAACTTAAAGACGCCTCCATCCTGGGCTTGGCCCTCTGGGGTAGACTGCACCTCTATAGGGAGGCTCAGCCTCAAGCCGTTTCCCCAGGCCGCAGAAAACAAAATCCTCTTCCAGGATATTTTTTAAATTATCATTATCATTATCATTATTATTATTTGATCTCCTACAACCCTCGTCCACTTCTTTTACTTATTTGTTTCCCCCCCACCTTGCCATTAATTTAATTCCAAGTCCTTGGTACCGACTTCTCCCAACTCGCACCCTCCAGAAGCCACTATGGCGGGGAAGGGGTGGTGCAGGATGATGGGAATCGGAGTCCTGCAAATCTATAAACCACCCTTTCATTGGGAGGGGGTGGAACCCCATAAGTGGATTATTTCATTTAGGCTTTTTCTCATTGCACCCACATCGCCCACCCCACCCCCTTTTTCTCACGCGCCCTTTCTCCAACCTGGCGCCCCCGGGCTCTTTTACGAAGGGGGGGGCTACTACCCCTCCCATCTCTCGAAACCCTGCCTGATGGGCGTTGTAGTCCTCAGCTTCTGAACAGGCTGGGGAGGGTCCCGGGGGTCCCCTAGCCTCGGGGGCAGCGCCTTCTCAGACGGCGGGGACCCCTCCCCATCTTCTTCCCCGGTGAAAAGGGGGGACCCCCCCACAGGAATAGGGGCGCCCTCCCCTCAAGGACCCCCCCCTGCGGCCGAGACTCACCCGCCTCTTCCCCCCCCCACCGCCTGCGGGTTACATAATAATGCCCCCCCTCGCTCTCCACGCCTCTTGATACCCCCCCCCCGTGTGACACCTATATAATGTATAGGCGGCGGCCTCCCCCCCCTCCCCGCCCCCCACAGCGACGGAGCACCTCGGTTATAACGGCGGTTTCGGGATACCCCCCCCCACCTCGGTCGGTGGGCCGCTCGCCCCGGCCTCCTCAGCGGCCCCGCGCCCCCCAAAATACAGCCCCGAAGGCCGTTCAAGCGTGCGGGCCTCACCGCCGGCGCGACGCCATGGCAACGACTCCTGCCGCTCCGGCCGCCATCTTTGTTCCTCCTCGCCTTCCCGCGCCGCGTCGCGCGTTGCCCGGAGAGAGACCGGCTTCGCCGAGGGCTTCTGCGCAGGCGCCGGCTCGCGTCGGCCGGCGGCCGAACGCGCCGCCGCTAACAGAGCCGGCGTTCGAGCGGGGCGCATGCGCGGCTCGTCGCGTTCTCCGTTGGCCTGGCTCTGGGACCGTCATCCAGGAGGCGCTTCTTGTTTTTGCTGCTCGTCCTATCACCCCTCCCACCCATCCCCACGCCAGCCTGCGGGAGCCACGCGCGCTTCCCGTTGCCACGGCAACAAGGGAGCCGCTTTCCGGGCATTTAAAGGGGCCGCGGCATGTTTTTAAAAAGTTGCTTTTTTAATTTTATTTTTTTAAAAAAAAAATTTTTAATGTGTATAATCGGCCTTTCTCCAATATATAAACATATATTTTTATTTTTTTTCCTCAAGGAAACAAAATGCAGCCTCTTTTATTAATAGGAATTTTTTTTATTGAAAAATAAAGGGCTCCTATATATATATATATATATATATATATATATATATATATATATATATATATATATATATACACACACATATACATATATATATATATATCCTCTGTGTGTACACAAAAACACAAAGTGTTATCTTCTGATTTGCATCCTCATGGATTTCCTTGTGTTTCTTATGGCTTCCCAAGGAAACAAAATGCAGCTTATTAATAGGAATTTCAGAAATAAAGGGATATATTATTTATTTATTTATTACATGTATTTATATGCCGCCCTTCTCCCGAAGGACTCAGGGTGGTGAACACAAGTTAAGAAACATGTACAATAAAATCACACTTTAAATCAAATAACTAATTAATGATAAATAATAAACCCAGAATCAGAGTCAGCCTATTTGCTTGAACAGCCAAGTTAAATATATATAAAGCATATATATATATATATGTATGTATGTATGTATGTATATGTATATGTATATGTATATATGTATGTATATATGTATGTATGTATGTATAATAAAGGGAGATGATAGATAGATAGATCGATATATCCAGATATGTATATATCCATATATAGATACAGATATATATACAGATAAAGATATATAGATATATACATCTCCCTTTATTTCTCAAATTCCTATTAATAAGAGGCTGCATTTTGTTTCCTTGGGAAATCATAATAAGAAACACAAGGAAATCTATGAGGATGCAAATCAGAAAAAAACAACAACACTTTTCATGTACAATTCCACTTACAACCAGAATGGGGGCCAAAATTTTCCCAAATCTTTCACCACATCCATTGTGCTCTCGGAACTCATGGAGACCTGAAGTAATCCTAAATGGATTTGACGCTGAGCTTGTCGATCGAAAGGCCGGCAGTTCAGTGGTTCGAATCCCGAGTGCCACGTAACGGGGTGAGCTCCCGTTCCTTGTTGGCTTCTGCCAACCTAGCAGTTCGAAAGCCCGTAAAAAATGCAAGTAGAAAAACAGGGACCACCTTTGGTGGGAAGGGAACAGCGTTCCGTGCGCCTTTGGCGTTGAGTCACGCCGGCCACATGACCATGGAGACGTCTTCGGACAGCGGTGGCTCTTCGGCTTTGAAACGGAGATGAGCACCACCCCCTAGAGTCGGGAACGACGATGCGCGAGGGAAACCTTTACCTTTTGTAACTTTGAATTATCAACCAAGTCAGGGATTACTATTTGAGGTAAAATTCATTTTTTTAAAAAACCATCAAAAGCTTCAAATCCATCCATGGATGCCAAGGACAAAATTAAAGCTAAATTGAGAAACAAGCAGCCAAAAAAAATGAGGGTTGCGCGAACAGACTTCCTCCGAGCACAGGCTAAATAATTTATTTGCAAATCAGAAATGAGATCACGGGGGCTTTCTTACAATCCAGCTATTTGTTTAATGGCATAAGTTGAAAAGAAAACCTTGAGTCATTTTCTTGCAAAGGGGAATCCATCCGGTCTTGTTTTAAGTTGTTTGCATTCTATGTTTTCAATAATCTTTTAAACAACTTTCAAAAAAAAAAAAAAAAGCAACATGCAAGTTGCAGTTGGTCTCCACAACGCTCTGAAAGATTGGCATGCTGGTACTTTTCTTTACAATAAATAAACAGGGTTATATCCACCTTGGTGAACTCCAAGCAAATGGTAGGAGATCAGTAGGGTTATTATTATTTTTTTCCCCCATTTGTTTCGTTATAGAGACACAACGCACAATTTGGCTACCAACCCACAGGAAGAAATTAAGACACAGAAATATATGACAGTCAACATCACAGATCCAAGTGCCTTGAGATGGGGGCTTCATTTCTCTTTGTGTTCGATCAGCCCCTTGGTGATCAAATCAGGAATCTCTACAGCCAGCCATGGTCCCAGCTGTAAGACAAAAGAAATGACCCAAAATTCACAAAGCTTGTAACAGGTAGCCCTGGATTTACGACAGTTCCTTTAGTGACAGTTTGAAGTTGCATCAGCGCTGAAAAAAGTGACCCATTTTTCACACTTAAAGACGGTTGCTGTCAGGGTTCCAAGTAATACCCCCGATGACAGAAAACTCAGAGGCTTGAAGCTCCTCAAAGTTCCATTTCATTAGAGATGTCATATTGGCACATCTGGGAAAACCCGAATCTGAAAGCTTCCAGGTTTTCCCCACCCAAAGGAAAGTCCAAGGCCCTCCCCCCAGCACCCACATATCCATCACATGGTCCAATCAATGCACCATCCCAACTGGAGATGCCTCCCAGTCACATCCTCTCCAGGTGCGGGGCAGAATGGCCTTGACTCTCAGAGAAAAGAATGTTATTTTGACTACATATTTCCCCAGCTCCATATAATTCCCTCCCTCCCAGGTTTCCCACAGCATTGAATTTGGCAGCCCCGAAAATCCAATGCCCCATGATGGCTTCCAGGCCTGACAGTTGCAGCATCCCCATGGTCACGTGATCAAAATTCAAGAAGTTGGCAATCGACTCACAGTTCTGCCCCAGCCACGAACCCCAAAAAACGCAGCACAAACCTTAGTTTACTAATTAAAGACTACTAATGAGCTTTCTTAGTAGTTGTTTGAACACAAGTACAGTTGAAATCAGTCTTTTCTGACCAAGGGCTGTTAATTTAACTTCATTAACAGCCGGCAAGAATCCAAAGAATAATATTCTGAGGCACAGTATTTAAGATAACTGTAATCTTACTGTGGTTGGCAGAATGCCCAGAAGCAATTTGCAAGAAAACTGACAAGAGAGAAACAAGAGCCGAATCAAACGTTTCTGGAATCAAGACGTGAAGGAATATGAAGGAAGTTGTTTCCTGCAAATTGCTTCAGTCTGTGTTCCTCCTTAAATAGGCGAAGGGAGTGGCCAATTAGCCCCAAGCCTTACTCTTGAGGAGACCTCCTCCTGAGGAGCCACTCCTGCCTTTTGGCAGCTCTGTGCACCTGTGCATCAAGAAGAGGCTCCTCCTCTTCATCCTCTTCACTTAAAGGAGCTTCTGGAGGTTCTGAAGGCCCTGGCTGAATCCTCGCCTCTGGTACCACATCTTCTCCAGCCTCCTCACTGTCCGACTCGAGTGCCAGCTGTACAGGCTGCTGGCGCAGCACCACACCAGCCTCCTCGCTGTCAGAATCCCCTACAATCTGCACAGGCCGCTGATGGGCCGCAACACTCACATTTATGACGGTTGCAGTGTCCCAAGATCATGTGATAGCAATAGCACTTAGACTTATATACCGCTTCACAGTGCTTTACAGCCCTCTCTAAGTGGCTTTTTTTTTACAGAGTCAGCTTATTGCTCCCAACAATCTGGGTCCTTAGTTTTATTAACCTCAGAAGGATGATGTGATTCCCCTTGTACAACCTTCTGGCAAGCAATGTCACTGGGGAAACTAATTTACTTAACAACCAGGTTACTAACTTCACAGCTGCAACAATTCCCTCAAAAACTGTGGCAAGAAAAGCCGTAACATGGGTCAAAACGCACAAATGTCTCCCTTAGCGCCATAAATCCGGGGCTCAATTGTGGTCGTAAATTGAAGAACTACCTGTACAACACGTGAGAGCAGACAAAAACAGGACAGAGTACAAGGAGTCCTTGATTTATGACCATAGCCGAGCTTGGAATTAACAGTTTGTAAATCATGCCGGATGTTAATCAAGTCATCACATGACCGGTCCAACCTTATGATGATTATTTTTTTTCCCCATAGTCATTATGTGAATCTGATCGCAAGGGCTGGTCATAAGTCACTTTTTCCAGCACCGTCGTAATTTCAAACAGTCACTAAACAAATGCTCGTAAGTCCAGGACTACAAAAAAAATACCGTTTTGCTCACTGAAATCTGTCACTGCGGTTTCTGCATCCCAAACTTTGCTCCTTTTCTTTGGATATTTTTCTCCTTCCAGCCAAATGCTCCCCGACGTGTCAGAAACTCACCCCCAAGGCCATGAGGTGGGCTAGTCCAAATTTTGGTACGTTCCTAGCCCACAAGGGCTTGAAATGGTCCGTCAGGCATATCTTGCCTCCCCTATAAGGAAAAAGAGAGAGTGCCAAATTTTAAGAAAGCGCAATTGACAGATTAGCAATAGTACTTATATACCGCTTTACAGCCCTCTCTAAGCGGTTTACAGAGTCAGCCTCTTGCCCCCAACAATCTGGGTCCTCATTTTAATGACCTCGGAAGGATGGAAGGCTGAGTCAACCTTGAGCTGGTCAGGATCGAACTTCCTGGCTGTGGGCAGAGTTAGCCTGCAATTTGCCTTCTAACAGGAAGGAAGGAAGGAAGGAAGGAAGGAAGGAAGGAAGGAAGGAAGGAAGGAAGGAAGGAAGGAATCAGAGGAGGAGGAAGGGTTAGGGTTAGGTGTTAGTTATTACCTTTAAAGCGCTCCATGGCTTAGGGCCTGGGTACTTACGAGACTGTCTTTTGCCACCAATAGCCTCCCACCGACCAGTTCGTTCTCACAGGGAGGGACTACTCAGGGTACCGTCAGCCAAATTGTGCCGACTGGCGACTCCCAGGGGGAGGGCCTTCTCTGTAAGGACTCCAACCCTTTGGAATGAACTGCCCCCTGATATACGAAACATCCCTAATCTCCGTGCTTTCCGCTGTGCCCTCAAGACCCTGGTGTTCAATCAGGTGGGGCTAAGCATGTTAACTGGGAATGATTAAAATATTATATAATTCTGGGTTTTATTTAATTTGGGCTAAACTATGCTATAATTTTAATTATCAATTTTATGATGTTTATGTATCTTTTTTTTTTTCTTGACTGTACACCGCCTTGAGTCCTGCGGGAGAAAGGCGGTATAGAAATATAATTAAGAAAGAAAGAAAGAAAGAAAGAAAGAAAGAAAGAAAGAAAGAAAGAAAGAAGGAAGGAAGGAAGGAAGGAAGGAAGGAAGGAAGGAAGGAAGGAAGGAAGGAAGGAAGGAAGGAAGGAAGGAAGATAGCAATAGCACTTAAGACTTCACGGCGTTTTACAGCCCTCTCTAAGCAGTTTACAGAGTCAGCATATTGCCCCCAACCATTTGGATCCTCGTTTTACCCACCTCAGAAGGATGGAAGGCTGAGTCAACCCTGAGCCTGGTGAGATTCAAACTGCCAAATTGCAGGCAGCCGGCAGTCAGCAGACGTAGCCTGCAGTACTGGACTCTAAAAACTGCGCCACCGTGGCTCAGAATAAAGGCGATCTCGTCGGCATTAGATCAAGTACTTCCATCGAGGATGGATTTGAAGCCCAAAACTCACCTGTACATTTTGGCTGTTTTGCCATCCAGTTCCGGAAGCGCTATTTCTGGTGCAGCAGATGGATAAGTAACCGGAATCTGAAAAGGAAACAGTGGCATGTAATTCTTAGGGGGGAATTCCCAGCAAGATGGAGAAGGAGAGACCAGAAATACAAATTAATTCAGAAAAATAAGAGGAGTGGGGGGAGGAATAAGAAAACATCAACTAACACACAGGCTAAAACTCACATCAAACTCAACGGCAAATTCGTATTTCAAGAGATTGTGGATGTACCAGCACTTCCCAAACCACCTACAGAGAGGAAAACGGAAAGAGGAAAAAGAAATAAGCCACTTTTTAAACATATACAAGCCACTTTTTATATATATATATGCAAGTATCCTCGACTTACAACAATTAATTTGAAGTTACAATGGCACTGAAAAAAGGTGACTTATGACCATTTTTCACACTTAAGACAGTAGCAGCATCCCCACAGCCACATGATGCTTCAAAATTCAGATGCTTGGCAGGTTTTTTTTAAAAAATTGATTTATATGCCGCCCTTCTCTGGAGATTCACGGCGGCTTACAATGCGTTAAAAATATTTATACAAAGTCAGCTTATTGCCCCCACAAACTGGGTCCTCAATTGACCTACTTTAGAAAGGATGGAAGGCTGAGTCGACCTTGAGCCTGGGGAGATTCGAACTTACAGTAATTGCAGACAGCTGGTGCTAATCAGAATGCTTTTAGTCTGCTGAGCTATCCAGGCTTTCTCACTTTCCTTCCTCTCTTCTTTCTTTTCTTCCTTCCTTTTCTCTCCTTCCTTCCTTCCTCCCTCTTTTCTTTCTTCTTTTCTCTCCTTCCTTTCTTCCATTTCTCCTTCCTAGCTTCCCTTTCTTTTTTTTTTCTTTCTTTTTTTAAAATTTGATTTATATGCCGCCCTTCTCCGGAGACTCCAGGGGGTTTACAATGCGTGAAGCAATAGCCTTCATACTTTTGTATATTTTATACAAAGTCAGCTTATTGCTCCCACAAACTGGGTCCTCAATTGAGCTCCCTTAGAAAGTTGAGTCAACCTTGAGCCTGGGGAGATTCAAACTTACAGTAATTGCAGACAGCTGGTGCTAATCACAATGCTTTTAGTCTGCTGAGCTATCCAGTTGGTTCATATTTATGACGGTTACAGTATCCCATACCCATACATGACCCCCTTTTGCGACCTTCTGACCAGCAAAGTCAAAGGAGAAGACAGATTCACTTAACAACCACGTGGCTACCTTAACAGCTGCCCTGAACCACTTGGCAAGGAAGGTTGTAAAACGATGGCTTAACTCACTTAACAACCATTTTGCTTAGTAACAGAAATTTTGGGCTCAACTGTGGACATACATCGAGGACTACCATCCAATTTTTAAAAAAAAATAAAGCAAAGGGAGATTTCTGGATGTCAGAATCGGTCCACTTGCTCCATCCTGAGCCATGCTAAGCACCGAATCTGGAAGCTTGAACAGATGCATGGTATGGGAGCAGCTCTGTAGAGGACAAAAAAGCTCTACGGAGAATCATTAAAACTGCCCAGAATATCATCGGACTCCAGCTACCAGCCCTGGACGACATCTTCGCATCTCGCTGTTTGAGGAAGTTGCATAACATTCTCAAGAGACTCTTCCCATCCTGCTTACAATCTTTTTGGACTGTTGCCTTCTGGCAGAAGGTACAAAACAGTAAAAACTCGGGCCACACGTCTTCTGAATAGTTTTTATCCCCGAGCTATAATTGCATTCAACCATGAACTAAAGGGCCACCATCCAATGTTGGACAGCATTACTTGGTCTGTTGTGTGGATGTTTGGGTGGTTTAGGGGTGGGGAATTTGTGGTGGGTAGGAGTGTGTTTGGGAATTGTTATGTATGTTGGACCTGGTCTCTGGGTGTTAAGTGAATTTCGTTGTATGGGTATACTGTGTATATTAGTATAAGTTATGATGACGATGATGATGCAGCATGCATTCTCTCTCAAAAAAAGTTTTTTTTTCTTCCTCACCTGGTACCTTCCTTGTTAGATTCCAACCTGAACCAATCGTTATCGGCATTCTTGTTGTTCTCCACATACTACAGAAAAGGAAAAGGGGAAACAAAAGACATTTTTTAAAAAATCTGATTATATGCAGAGACTCAGGGCAGCTTACAATGCGTGAAGCAATAGCCTTCATACTTTTGTATATTTATCCAAAGTCAGCTTATTGCCCCCACAAACTGGGTCCTCATTTGACCTACCTTAGAAAGGATGGAAGGCTGAGTCAACCTTGAGCCTGGTGAAATTCGAACTTATAGTAATTGCAGACATCTGGTGTTTAATTACAATGCTTAGTCTGCTGAGCTATCCAGGCTCTCTTTTGCAAAGCAACAAGGGATGCTTCTGGCAGGCACGATCCTGCCTCAAACTTTGCAAATCCAACTTAAGTTTGAGGCTGCTAAGACTCCCTGGATTGTCTTTCCCACGACCGTATTAACTCACATCACTAAAAGGGAAAGGGAAGCGTTTTGCGCCTTGGCTTAGTTTGACCCTCTGGAGCCACCGTCGGAACAGCTGGAAAAAGCCACGTAAACCTCCGGAATATAATTCTCCCTGCCGTTAAGTAGACCAAATACGGACCTTAATGAGCGCTTGGTATTCCTCCTTCAGCCGTTGGATCCACAGCTCCTGATCCCGCGGACCGGCGTTGGTTTTCAGCAACGGCAGCGCAGCCACTACCCGCCGGGTGGCCTCGTCCGCCATCTTTACTCAGGGAGAAAGAGGGAAGGCTGGGCCGGAAGTGGCTTCACTAACGTAAGAGCAAAGCAGCCACTGCCATCAAGGCCGAAGGGTTTTAACCGGAAATGCGTAAGGAAAGAGGAAGGCAGGGAAAAAGAGCCGGAGCCGCCATGATGACTGCTGGCGGAAATTTTATGCTAGTAGAATAAATGAACAGTACTGTATATAGTATAGTGTGTTGGTTGGTTTGTATTGGCCACATATTATTTTTATATATGTATATGTGTGTATAGGGTACAAGAGTCTATTTGTATTTTGTATGTATACTTTATATACTGTGTGTATGTATATGATTCTGATTCTGGGTTTTATTATTTATTATTCATTTGTTATTTGGTTTAAAATGGGATTTTATTGTACATGTTTCTTAACTTGTGTTTGCTGCCCTGAGTCCTTCGGGAGAAAGGCGGCATATAAATTCATGTAATAAATAAATAATAAATAAATAAATATGTATATGCATACATTATATATTTATATACGCTGTGTATATGTTATATATTTATGTATGTATATGTACATACATACATATATGTATAGGTTCCCTGTTTCCCCCAAAATGAGACATCCCCTGATATATGCCATTTTAAATTTTCGGCTGTCCATCGCCCTGAGTCCCTTGGGGGAGAAGGGTGGTATATAAATTTAATTAATTAAATAAATAAATAAGCCCAATCCGGCTTTTGAGCACATGGCAATAAACCCAATTGCACTTGTTTCAGGGTTCAAAAAAATGTAAGACAGGGTCTTATTTTCGAGGAAACATGGAATATTATATAATACATACAGTGTATATAAATATATAACATTTAAATATATGTATAAATATACAGTATTTTTTATATTTTGATCACATGAGCATGGGGATGCTGCAATGGTCATTAATGTGAAAAATATATATTATTTGAAATGTGAAATATATATATATATTTATATTAAATATGTAAGCATATATACGTATGTATGTATGTATATGATGATATTCTACTTAAACTAATGTTTGTATGCATACTGTGCTACATTATTATTGTATATCAATGATTGCATGACCTCTGTAGATATATTATTATTATTTATATATAACTCAAGGTGGTGAACATATTTAATATTCCTTTCTCCCCCTATTTTCCCTAAAAAAGCCCCATGAGTTGGGTTGGGCAGAAGTTCTCTTATTCTATTACATCTACCTATCCATCCATCCATCCATCCATCCATCCATCCATCCATCCATCATCCGTTCATCTTTCTCTGTCTGTCTGCTTATCTATCTGATGATGATATTATTATCATCCAACATTTTACTTCATCTTGCAAATCAACCCTCAATCCTTTTCCCACCTCTTGGGCGTGTCAGCAACTGAATCTTCTCTACGCAAACGACATGCTCTGTCTCCTGGAGCCTCTCCTACAATTCAAAGATTCTAGTCCTCATGGTTCTAAATGAGATTTTTAGTTCCACAGAGCCAAAGGCCTGGCAGGAGGCTGATGGTTTCATCGGCCATTTGTAAAGCCAAGCCAGGATTCCTAGAAGCCAGGCACCTCAAAAAGCAGGGAAACAGACCGGACGTACCCCAGGGCTCTCTTTTAGGCCCAGTACTCTTCAACATCTTCATCAATGACTTGGAGGAGGGGATAGATGGGGAACTCATCAAATTTGAAGATGACACCAAGCTGGCAGGAATAGCCAACGCTCCAGAAGATAGGCTCAAGATACAGAAGGATCTTGACAGACTTGAACATGGGGCGCTATCTAACGAAATGAAATTCAACAGTGAAAAAAGCAAGGCTCTACATTTAGGGCAGAAAAACCACATGCACAGGTACCGTAGAGGTGGTAACCTTGCTCAATAGTAGTAACTGTGAGAGGGATCTTGGGAGTCCTAGTGGACAACCATTTAAATATGAGCCAGCCGTGTGTGGCAGCTGCCAAAAAAAGCCAACACAGTTCTGGGCTGCATCAACAGAGGGAGAGAATCAAGATCTCGTGAAGTGTTCATACCACTTTATAATGCTTTGGTAAGGCCAACACTTGGAATATCGCACGCCGTTTTGGTCGCCACGATGTAAAAAAGATGTGGAGACTCTAGAAAGAGTGCAGAGAAGAGCAACCAAGAGGATGAGAGGACTGGAGGCTAAAATATACAAAGAACGGTTGCAGGAACCGGGGATGTCTAGTTTGATGAAGAGAAGGACTAGGGGAGACATGAGAGCAGCCTTCCAATATCTCAGGGGCTGCCCCAAAGAAGAGGGAGTCAAGCTATTCTCCAAAGCCCCTGAGGGTAGAACAAGAAGCAATGGGTGGAAATTAATCAAGGAGAGAAGCAATTTAGAACGAACTGTTATTCTATTCTATTCTAAGTATAGTAGTTGTCCAGAATGCAAAACCAGGATACCGTTGGGACCCAAAGTGCATCTCCATTTAAAACCCGAATATTCGATTGCATTTTAGACACACACACACACACACACACGGATACAGAAAGAAGGACCGATTTAATCTTTATTATGACTAGCTTTAGGATCTCAACCATTTCGATTCAGGAAAAAGTGCCAGGATTTTGCGAAATATTCATCCCGGGCCGAAGGAAAGGGAGAACTCCATTTTGAGAAGAATCTAAGCGCCGTCTTCGGTGGCTTGCTGGGTCGGACGAGGGAAAAATCGGCCCAGGTTTTGCCTCACCTGTTCGGTGACAGGAATAAGGCTGTCCTGGAATTGCTGGAAAGCCGTCCTGCAGGGAGGAGGGGGGGGGGCGGAAGGGAAAAAATGCAGGAGTGAAGCTTCCCCGCTTTCTAACCACACAAAAACACCTTAAAAATTGTTCTTCTCTTCTCTTCTCTTCTCTTCTCTTCTCTTCTCTTCTCTTCTCTTCTCTTCTCTCCTCCCCCTCCCCTCCCCCTCCCCACATTCCTATTCCTATACTACTCTATTCTTATTCCATTCCATTCCATATTTCATATTAATTTGATTTACATGGTCACCCATCTCATCAAATATTCTATTCTATTCTATTCTATTCTATTCTATTCTATTCTATTCTATTCTATTCTATTCTATTCTATTCTACTCCTACTCCTACTCCTACTCCTACTCTATTCTATATTCCTACTCCTATTCTCTTCTATTCTATTCTATTCTATTCTATTCTATTCTATTCTATTCTATTCTATTCTATTCTATTCTATTCTATTCTATTCCTATTCCTATTCCTATTCCATTCTATATTCTTACTTCTATTCTATTCTATTCTATTCTATTCTATTCTATTCTATTCTATTCTATTCTATTCTATTCTATTCTATTCCTACTCCTACTCCTACTCCTACTCCTACTCCTACTCCTACTCCTACTCCTACTCCTACTTCTATTCTATTCTATTCTATTCTATTCTATTCTATTCTATTCTATTCCTATTCCTATTCCTATTCCTATTCCTATTCTATTCTATATTCCTATTCCTATTCCTATTCCTATTCCATTCTATATTCCTATCCCTATCCCTATTCCATTCTATATTCTTACTTCTATTCTATTCTATTCTATTCTATTCTATTCTATTCTATTCTATTCTATTCTATTCTATTCTATTCTATTCTATTCTATTCCTATTCCTATTCCTATTCCTATTCCTATTCCTATTCCTATTCCTATTCCATTCTATATACCTACTTCTATTCTATTCTATATACCTACTTCTCTTCTCTTCTCTTCTCTTCTCTTCTCTTCTCTTCTCTTCTATTCTATTCTATTCTATTCTATTCTATTCTATTCTATTCTATAAAATTCTATAAAATTCTATAAAATTCTATTCTATAAAATTCTATCCCATCCCATCCTATCCTATCCTATCCTAGGCTGCTTTGGTGCATCCGGGCTTAGGGGGAAAAAAACAGTTCTTACTCAAATTGGGTCCTAATGGCTTCTGGTGTGGCTTGTCTAAATTTTTCCTGGAAGGAGGAAGCGAATTCTTCGGTTTCCTGTTGCAACCTCCGGATAAATTCAGTGAACTGAGCGGTAAGGACGTTTGGGACTTCAGCCTGAGTTTCTTCCTCTGCTTGCCGTTTCACTAAGCCACCTGTGTATAAAATACAAACAACACGGATGAGAATCAAGGGCCCAGGTACATTGCCTTGATGGAGCGAAAGAGATATATACAGTTAACCGCCGACTTTCAACTATTTCTTTAGCGACTGTTCGAAGCTATCCTGGCACTGAAAAAAGTCATTTTAGGGCTGTTTTTCACACTTTTACAACCCTTGCTGCATCCCCCGTGGTCGCATGATAAAAATTCAGGCCCTTAGCGACTGACTCATATTTACGACGATTGCCGTGTCCCAAGGGGGAGTCAGGTGATCCCTGCTCTCAAGTTGCCATAGACAAAGGGGATGGGAAACAGCACAGCAGCCAAAGACAGATGCACATTCCAGACTTATCTCTTTCAAGGCTCTCTCCCAGGGTTACCCACAGCGGCCGGAGGGGAGTGAGCTCTACAACCCACAAAATTGTTCCGTTGGCGAATGTGATTGATGACACGTCCTGGGGAGGAGGGGGGAAATGGTCACGATTGGAGCGTAAATTACATGCAGTCAGAGCTGGCTTCACTTGGGAATGTGCCCACACGAAGCTCCTAAATAAATAGCTGGATTTCTTTGGAAACGTGGCTCGAGGCTCATGATTTAATTAGGGCATCCTAATTTAACAACGGCAGTGATTCCCTTGATCACAGTGGCAATGAAAAGTCTTCAAATGGAGCCGAGCTCACTTAACCGCCATCTCGCTTAGCGGCATAAATTTTCGTCTCAAGTTGAGGACTTGCTTGTAAAGATATATCAACGAGGCCAGAAAAAAGACAGGGATGAAACTGTGGGGCTGATGGATTATTTTTCTTTGGCCAAGAATAATTAACCAGGGTTGCAAATATTTTATCGGTTAATAAGTACATTCTGTCATTCCGTATAAAATTGGGCTCTTTTCGCAATTGGTGGAAATTGGCTGACTCCCCCCACCCAAAACCTTCTAGCGGCCAATGTCTCTGTGACAGCGTGATGTTTACTCAGACGTCAATAGCACCGAGTTGGCCGCTTATCCAAGACACATCCTCCACTTCTCCATAGAATGTAGCGTCACAGAGTTGGAAGGGACCTTGGAGGTCATCTAGTCCAGCCCGAGACCCGAGACCATTCCAAACAAATGGAAATGTCCAGTCTCTTTTTGAAAACATCCAGTGATGGAGCATCCACAATTTCTGGTGGCAAGTTGTTCCACTGCTTAATTGTTCCCACCGTCAGGAAATTTCTCCTTAGTTCTAAGTTGCTTATCTCCTTGATTAGTTTCCATCTCTTGCTTCTTGTTCCCTCTTCTTTGGGGCAGCCCCTCAAATATTGGAAGACTGCTATCATGTCCCCCCTAGTCCTCTTTTCACTAAACTAGGTAAAGATAAAGGTTCCCCTTGCACGTATGTGCTAGTCGTTCCTGACTCTAGGGGGCAGTGCTCATCTCCTTTTCAAAGCCGAAGAGCCAGCGCTGTCCGAAGACGTCTCCGTGGTCATGTGGCCGGCATGACTCAACGCCAAAGGCGCACGGAACGCTGTTCCCTTCCCACCAAAGGGGGTCCCTATTTTTCTACTTGCATTTTTTACGTGCTTTCGAACTGCTAGGTTGGCAGAAGCTGGGACAAGTCACCGGAGCTCACCCCATTACGCGGCACCAGGGATTCGAACCGCTGAACAGCCGACCTTTCGATCGACAAGCTCAGCATCTTAGCCACTGAGCCATCACGTCCCTTTTCACTAAACTAGACATCCCCAATTCCTGCAACCGTTCTTTGTATGTTTTAGCCTCCAGTCCCCTAATCCTCTTTGTTGCTCTTCTCTGCACTTTTTCCAGAGTCTCCACATCTTTTTTTTATATTGTGGTGACCAAATCCCAGACATTTTTACGTACCTTGTACATAGCAGATGCTGATGAGCAGAATAGTCAGGGCAAAAATCTTCATTTTGGCACAAGCTTTGCCTTCACCCAATTTCTGGAGAGAAAGAGGGATTGGGACATTTGTGGAGAAGAAAGAGAAACAAACAGAGAAGGGGGGAAAATATCAGATTTAATGTCATTCGTTGCTTAGCTCATCCAGCGTTCCTCCTTTTGCAAATGTATGACGCAGGTCAGTTGAATTTCGGATTGTTTTTACTTTTTTTAATGCCATCACAGGGACTAGAAGCTTTGACTCTCGAAATACCAGAAAACTACTTAATGACCATTTGAAGTTATGACAGGACTGAAAAAAAGTAGACTTCCTTTAATACCTCCAATACCTCCAATTGGCAAGGCAGAGGCCAGGAAGTTCAAAAGCCTTAGCAAATCACACGCTCAGAAACTGAAGTGTAATTCAGGGGAAGTGAGCTGACAATGGGTGACATTCCTGGTTTGGTTTAGTAAGCCAACATCAACACTTTGGCAGAGCCGTGCAGAAGAGGGATATATTGGAAATTAAAAATGCTTTTTTTCCCCAAGCTAAACAATTGGTTGCCACAGCTGGTTGCTTGCCTGCCCCAAATTTAGCGACATTAAATACATATATGAAAATGATAGATAGATAGATAGATAGATAGATAGATAGATAGATAGATAGATAGATAAAAAATAGGCAGATTAAAAGTAGGTATGGATAATAGATAAATGATAGATAATAAATAGAAGGAAAGAGATAGATAGATGATAGATAGAGATAGATAGATAGATAGATAATAAGTAAGAAATAGACAGATTAAAAGTAGATATGGATAATAGATAAATGATAGATAATAAATTGAAGGAAAGAGATAGATAGATAGATAGATAGATAGATAGATAGATAGATAGATAGATAAAAATAGACAGATTAAAAATAGATATGGATAATAGATAAATGATATATAATAAATAGGAAAGAGATAGATAGATAGATAGATAATAAGTAAGAAATAGACAGATTAAAAGTAGATATGGATAATAGATAAATGATAGATAATAAATAGAAAGAAGGAAAGAGATAGATAGATAGATAGATAGATAGATAGATAGATAATACATAAAAAATAGATTAAAATAGATATAGATAATAGATAAATGATAGATAATAGAAAGAAGGAAAGAAAGAGATAGATAGATAGATAGACAGACAGACAGACAGCTGATAGATAGACAGACAGATAGATCATAGATCCAAAGATTTATATTTTAAGAGACCAAATTACTTGTTTCTTTTTCATTTTCTAAAGAGAAGCCTTCGATCCTTACCTGTGCGAGGGATTTCAAAGAGAATATCTGGAGAAGAAATGTGTTTTAATCAAGAGTCGAAGAATTTTTATACCCTCTCCTAAAAGTACAGCCCCTCTCGCTCATCCTTCCTAGAAACGATTGGCCCTCCTGCCCCCTTCCCCTCCCTGTCTAACCCAGCCCCCCCCCACCATCAAATCTCTTGGGAACGGGACAATTGCTGCTTGTGTAATTCTTGTGTAAGCAGATTTATCCGTGTGTGTATGTGTAAACAGTTATCTTCTTTCCCCGTATGTACACACACTTTAACGATAATGTTCTGTTCAAACCAGAAAACGAAGGTTTACAAGGGGGCAAAGCACAGATTGAAATCCCAATTCTCCTGTTTTCAGCCTTTGCTGAATATGTGCCTCCTAAAGGGCATCTAGACTGTCCCATCAATAAAGCCCGATTCGCTTAACAACCGCGTTACTAATTTAACACGGTTAAGCAATCCCCTTAAACAACGCTGGCAAGAATGGTCGTAAAATGAGGCAATTCTCAAAAAAACTGTTCGTTTTTTAACTCAGGTCGGCCAAAGGTCGCAAGAGGGAATCTCATGAACTCCGGGATGCTAAATACGAGTCCGTCGCCAAGCGTCTGAATTTTGATCCCAGCGGTCGTAAGGAGGCTGCGGCGGTCGTAAGCACGAACCAACGGGCATTAAGAAGTCCCTTTGTTCAGTGCCCTCGATGTTTCAAGCGGTCACTGAATGAATGGCCGTAAGTCAAGGACTAATTGGGTTTTTTTGCTTGGCACAGGAGGGAGAAGGGAAAGCCAGCTGTTTGAGCCAGCTGACGGAATTGGGGAGCAAGGAAAGGACAACGTCTGAATTTTCTCTTATCTGCTGGACATTGACCTCCAACGCGTCAATTTGTGAAAGACAAAAACAAACAGAGCAGACAAAATTGTTTTCTGGGTTTCTTTTTTTTTTTTAAATAGATGATGGGCAGAGAAACATTCAATGGGCACCTCCTGGTCCAGCTGGCCCCCAAATGTGAATGTAAAAATGTAAATGTAAAAAATGGTGTAGGGTTTCCTGCTTTGGGGTGGGGGGGGGGAAGGGGTTGGACTTGATGACCTCCAAGGTCCCTTTCAACTCTGTTAATCTGAATCTATCGAAGATGATCAAAGGCCTGGAGACTGAAACCTACAATGAACAGTTGCAGGAAGTGCTAAAAGTGAAGAGAAGGACCAGGGGAGACAGGATAACAAATCTTCCAATACTTTTTTTTTTATTGAAAAGTTTTACAAAAGAACCCCCACCCAGTGTTCCCCCCTCCCTCCTGTATGCGCACACACACACACAATCTCTATCTCCATCTATCTAATCCATCTCTCTCTCTCTCTCAACTTCTCCCCCACCTATCTCCTCCCCTAAGGAACTCTGGGTGATTTACAAACCACCCTAATAAAATAATATAAAAACAAGAAGACAGGATCGGAAGCGACCCCTTTTCTTCTGTCATAGGTTCGCACGTAAATAAGCCGCAGTGGATCGATTGTAAATTGTGGGCAACCTGTACTCTAGGCGTCAAATCCCCCAAATTTTGGAAAATGCCATGAAAACCTTTCCACTTATCTATCTGATCCCAGCAAGACTTTTATTTGATGCCATTAGCAAAAAAAAGAAAGAAAGAAAGAAAGAAAAGAAAAGAAAAGAAAAGAAAATCCATTTATTTTTTTATTCTACAGCCCACAACAAGAGAGCACGGTGTTCCCTAATGATTCATCCATTAATGATTCTTTCCAGATCTTGAAATTCAGGGAAGGCCTGGAAAAATCAGGTTGAATGGCCACTGGGTTTATCACCTGCGAGCCACAAGCCAACCACCGATCTCCGCACACTCCACACCGGCCTTAAGACATGGCTTTTCCATCAAATTCCCTGACCGATTACGGAGTTTTTAATTGAGGATTTT
Organism: Masticophis lateralis; assembly: GCA_030761175.1. Taxonomy (NCBI): domain Eukaryota; kingdom Metazoa; phylum Chordata; class Lepidosauria; order Squamata; family Colubridae; genus Masticophis; species Masticophis lateralis. Next base: position 9,479,569 of record JAUDYJ010000017.1, on the reverse strand, counting down.
AATTTTTGGATTAGATTTTTAAACTGCATTGTCGTCGTCATTGTTCTTGTTTTTACTGTGTGAGCCGCCCCGAGTCCTATGGGAGAAAGGCAGCATATAAATTTCAATAATTAATAAATAAATAAATAAATAAATAAACCCGCCTCCCTCCCCTCCAACTTCCCATGATGATGAGTTTTCCAGAACTTTGGAATTTGAGAACAAACATTGGGGTTCATCTCTCCATCCCTCCCTTCCGTCTCTTGCCCGGCCCTTCAGTTAACTTTGTTGTGTTGTCAGATTGTAAGGATAACAGGATGGGCATTGGGGTATTTTACAAAAGGAAATCTTCAGTAGATGGTAGAAAAAATGCTCTTGTTCAGGATATCTCCGTCAATCAATCACCGGCTTTTTAACTCAAGAGTTAATTTGTCACTTGCCTTCAAGCGCCTCGTCACCATTTTGAGAGACCCAAGCAATTCAAGGAAGTGTAGGATTAAGATCCCATTTTTTGACACGTTCAGGATCCTAAGTTTTGAGGTCCTTCTTTTCACAAGGATCTTTTGGCTGGGAGGGACACCCAAAAATGGATCGCTTTTTGTGATCCTTCGGCATTGTGGTTGTTGTTCGTTGCGAAGGCGTGTCCGACCCCTTGCGACAACAGTTAAAATAATTTCTTTTACCATTTCAAAGAAAACCTAAATATTGAAAGTTTTAAAAATAATTAAAGAATCTTTTTTTAAAAAAAGGCTTAAAAGCAGACAAACGTCAGCTCATTTTCCTAGAACGGGCAAAAATGTTATTTTCCTTTTACCAAGCGTCAACCATGGAAGAAGGATTAATCATTGAAAAGTTTCTTGGAAGGACAGTGAAATTTCAGCCAAAATGATAAGCTTTAAAGAGAGTTTCTGCCCATTTTTTTTTTAAATTCATCCAGTCCTTTTTTTTTCTCCTCCTGCTTTTTTTCCCCTAGACTTTCCCACCCTTATTGGCGATATTAGCAACCTCAGTGCTTAAATTCTCCACCTTATAGCGGAGCAGATACTAACCAAAGCGGTTTTCCAGGTGACGCTGTTTCTCCCTGCGTGTCCGTCAGAATTCGAAACCAGGATTTCGATGTTCTCCAATCGGCTGTAAAGAAATGGGCCCTTTCCTTGCTTCCCTGTAGCCATCTTGGCCTACCTCGCAGGACCGTTGTAAAGATGATGGCGCATTTGAATAGCCAAAGCTGCAATTTGCAGCCTGAAAAAAAAAAGGCATGTATTTTGTTTTGGTTTTTGGGGGGTTATTGTGGCCCGTCAGCGGCCTGTGCAGATTGTAGGTGATTCTGACAGCGAGGAGGCTGGTGTGGTGCTGCGCCAGCAGCCTGTGCAGCTGGCGCTTGAGTCGGACAGTGAGGAGACTGGAGAAGATGTGCTACCAGAGGCTCCTTTAAGTGAAGAGGACAAAGAGGAGGAGCCTCTTCTCGATGCACGAGCATGCAGAGCTGTTAAAAGGCAGGAGTGGCTCCTCAGGAGGAGGACTCCTCGAGAGTAAGGCTTGGGGCTAATTGGCCACTCCCTTAGCCTATTTAAGGAGGAACACCACTTGCAGCAAGCTGTAGGGAACAACTTTAGTTCAATCTCCTTCGCGTCTGGATTCTCTGCAATATTGTTTCTGGGCTTTCTGCCAACTCTAGTAAGACTGTGATTACCTTATCTTAGAATTCTGGTAGGCTGTTAAGACAGTTTATTAACAGCCTTCGGTTGATAAAGACTGAGTTATTTGAGAAAATAAGCTTTGTATAGAGTTTGTGTGTGCTGCGTTCTTTGGGGTCCGTAGCTGGGGCAGAACATTGGGTGAAAAAAGCGAAGAGAGGCATAGGTTGAAAATACATACCGTTCCCACAAAAATTTAACTTTTGTGCTATAATTAAACTGTCCTTTTTAAATTTCACATTCTTTTTTTTAATGTTTTTAAGATTGTATGGGTAGCCCAGGGCTCACAACAATTAATTTCGTGACGAATGAAAGTTACAACAGCATTGGACCATGTTTCATACATACGACCATTGCAGCATCCCCAGGGTCATGTGATCAACATCCAGACGCTTGGCAACTGACTCGTATTTATGACGGTCGCAGCGTCCCGGGGTGACGTGATCTTCTTTTGCGACCTTCTGACGAGCCAAGTCAATAAATTCACTTAACAAGGGTGTGACTAATTTAACCATTGTGGTGAAACAATTATTACGTGAAATTTGCCCCATATTATATCCTTTCTTGTCACAGTTGTTAAGTGAATCACTTCAATGGTTAAATTAGTAACATGGTTGTTAAGTGAAACTGACTTCCCCATTGACTTGGCTTCTCAGAAGGGTGCAATAGGGCGCCCGGTTGACGTCGCGGTGATTTCAGACACGGAGGAACGGGTTTCCACGTTCCCCTCTGTTGAGTTCTCTCTGTTTGTGGGCTCTGGAGAGAGTTTAAGCCACCCTGAAGGGGTGGTGGTGAAGCAAAGGGGGACGCCCTGTGAGGCCAGGGAGAGTCACAGGTCTCCTATCTGGCCCCGGGGCTTTTTTCCAGGGGTGAAATACTCCCAGTTCAGACTGGTTCGGACCAGATCGCCTGATCCGGTAGCGATGGAGGCGGGTGGTTCGGAGAACCAGCAGCAAAAATCTCTGCCCCCCCACCATTGCCCGGCTGAGCCGTGCAATCATCAGAAGCTTTTTTTATTATTTTTAAAAGCATTTTTTCTATAACATCTTTGGCCGAAGATGTTATAGAAAAAATGTTTTTAAAGGGGAAAAAAAAGCCTCTGCCAATTAGCTGGGATCGTCAGAGGCTTTTAAAAAAGAAAGAAAGCCTCTGCCGATCAGGCACGTCAGCTGGGATCGTCAGAGGCTTTAAAAGCATGTTTTTTACAACCTCTTCAGTCGAAGAGGTTGTAGAAAAAAATGGTTTTAAAAGTTTAAAAAAAAAGTTGACCACGCCCACTCAGTCATATTATCCCCGTCCCCCCACCAAGCCATGCCCACAGAACCAGTAGTAACAAATTTTACATTTCACCACTGCTTTCCCCCCCCTCTCAGCCACGGCAAGAAGACGACGCAGCCTAAAGATGGCCGCTAAAAAGCTGGGACAACCAATTAATAACAGCTAAGACTGGTACAGGAGAGAAGAAGTTGAACCATGATGGAACTTGGGGAGAGGATTTTTCTTCGTTTTAAATTACCCCAAGAAACAATTCAGAACTATTTGCCCAGAACTATGTGTTTTAAGCGGCACCTAAGCCTTTTCGGGTGTGTTGCAGAAATACCTAACCAGAAAGGAAAGCTGTTGGAGAATAAATAATAGACTTTGAAATAAACAGAAAAGGGATACCTACACTGGGAAGAAGCGATAGTGGGAAGGCATTTTTTGAAATATTTGAATTATATATAGACAAAACTTACTCTGTTTATATATTTGTTGAATAACCCAAGTGACAAGGGACTAGTAAACTGAACTCTAAATGGAGAGTGCCACCTGCTGACGAAAAGGGAAACTACAAGGAAGTGATTGGGCCTTTTTATTTTATTTTGTTTATTTATTTATTTATTTTGTTCAATTTATATACCGCCCTGATAACACCTTTGATAACGCCTGGGAGTATTTGAGTAGAACTGAACGCTTAAAGGCTAAATAAATAGTTCTTGGACTGTTGGATGAAAATTAACTTTCTTTAAAAAATAAAATAAGACATTTAAAAAGGAGATACGAGTGGAATTGTTCAGGAGATGGATCTACTCTTTCAAAATACAAAGGACATCATGGACAAAGGATTTAAGGACATTATGGAAAAAATGGAAAATATCATACAAGGGATAATGGTTATAGATCAAGACGTCCAGGAAAGGGAGGAGCCAAAAAAGGAAGAAAGAAGGAAGAGGACAGAGAGGAGATTGTCATGAAAATAATATTGATTGAAGAATTAAACCAGGAGGAAAACAAATATGTTTGAACTGGAGGCAGGTAGAAATTTTAGAAAATAGACAATAGGAAGAGAGTAGAGTTGAGAGAAACACTTAGATTGGACTTCCAAGAAACAAACATAGATGGAGAATTAAGAGAGGAATGAGGGAGGCAAGTCAAAAACAAAAAAAGCGTAGCAATTGAAGTACCGAAGCGGGCAAAGGATGATGAGTAGTTTTCTTCTTTTATTGCTTCTTTCAACTTATTTTCCCGCTTTCTTCTCCTTCCTTTAAAGTATAGCAATTAAAGTATAAAGCGGGAAAGAGATGATGGATAGATGATTCCATTTTTTTTATTCCTGTTTTGAGTTGTCTTTTTCTTATTCTCCCTCCCTATTTTCTTTCTTTTCTTCTCTCTTTTTTTTAGGCAGGTGACATGATTAGAAGCAAGACAGGAAAGAAAGAAAAAGCTTTTTAAGATAGGGTGGCGTGATTAATAGCTAGAGTAAGGGGTAGAAATAAAGGGAATATTAATGTATACATTTTTATTTGATAAAGTGAAAGTAACAATGAGAAATAGGTGGAATCCTGGAATAATGATAGATTGTAATCTAATATGGATGTGTATTTGTTATTAGAAATACATAAGTTGATTGAATGTAATAACAATGTTTCACCCGATGAGTTCTATTTGTATTGGAATCCATGGCACCCAGCTACCACACTGTGAATGCATTGATTTGACATTTTTATAAAAATAAAAAAATAAAAAGCTTATTAAAAGAAGATCAACTATCATAAATAGGAATCTGAATTTTGATCACATGACCATGTGATCAGGCTTGATAAATTGACAGTTAAAGCTTGAACATGAATGAATAGTTATGATCAGCCTCTCCTCTCCCCTTCTCTCCCTCAGGCTTGCCCCACAGAGGCCTCTCCTATCCTCTCCCCTTCTCCCTCAGGCTTGTCCCACAGAGGTCTCCCCTATCGTCTCCCCTTCTCCCTCAGGCTTGCCCCAGAGTGGCCTCTCCTATCATATCCCCTTCTCTTCCTCAGGCTTGTCCCATTGATCCTCTCCTATCTTATCCCCTTCTGGTGGGGGTAGAATGTCTAAACTCCCAGCCCGCAGGCCGGATGAGTCAGCGCCAGCCACGCTCATGCCCAAGTGGCAGTTGGAACAGAGTTCCTTTCAGGTGGGGAGGGGGAGTCTAACTCCTTAGCATCAGAGCATGTTAATAATAATATAAGAAATACTGATGGTCATTTTGAAAGATCCTTTCTTAGCAAGCACCTAGAAGCTAAGAGGGACATATGTGCCAAATTTCAAGTTTGTAGGCTTTATGATTCTGGAGATTTTGTGATGATGCGTGAGTGGGATTTCGCTTTTAAATATATATTTATTTTTATATAGGTCTTTGGTTATTCGGGTCTTCTCCCGCGTAAAATTGGAAGTGTCTCGGCGACGTTTCGACGAAGTCTCATTCGTCATCTTCAGGCTGGTGTTCTTGGCTTTGTGCTTCCAGGAGCAAGGATATAAATATATATATTCCAGGAAGATATATATATTTATATATATATATATATAAATGTATGTATGTATGTATATATGCTGATATTCTATTACTTATATTTACGTGTATATGCATAATGTCCTATATTACTATTGTGTATCAATAATTGCATGACATTATTATTATTATTATTATTATTATTATTATTATATAACGCAAGGTGGTGAACATATCTAATATTCCTTCCTCCCTTTATTTTCCCTACAATAACCCCATGAAGTGGGTTGGGCAGAAGTTCTATTACATCTATCTACGCCATTCATCCATCCATTCATCAATTCATCCATCCATCTTTGTCTGTGTGCTTATCCATCTGTTTCAATGGTGGTTTTCAAAAATTTTTACAACCGGTTCTGTGGGTGTGGCTTGGTGGGCGTGGCATGGCTTGGTGGGCGTGGCAGGGGAAAGATACTGCAAAATCTCCATTCCCAGCCCACTCCAGGGGAAAGTTACTGCAAAATCCCCATTTCCTCCTGATCAGCTGGGACTCGGGAGGCAGAGAATAGATGGGGGCGAGGCCAGTCAGAATTTTTACTACCGGTTCTCCAAACTACTCAAAATTCCGCTACCAGTTCTGCAGAACTGGTCAGAACCTGCTGAAACCCACCTCGGACCTGCTTATATTATTATCATCCAACATTTTACTTCATCTTGCAAATCGATTCTCAAGCCTTTTTTTCCCCCCCTCTTAGGTGTGTCAGCCACTGATGTGCTCTGTCGCCTGAAGCCTCTCCTACAATTCGAAGATTCTAGTCCTCATGGTTCTCAATGAGATTTGAGAAAGGCCTGGCAGGGGGTTCCCGAAGCTGATGATTTAATTTGATGATTTCATCGACTTTGCGAAGCCCGACTGGACACCGGGCACCCCAAAAAAACAAGAAACCAGGCCAGAAGTAAGGGTCCAGAGTGCAAAAAAAAAAAAAAAACGGGATAACGTTGGGACCCAAAGCCCATCTCCATTTAATACCCGAATATTTGATCCGATTTAGACACACGGATACGAAATGAAGGACCGATTTATCTTTATTGCAACCAGCCTTAGGATCTCAACGATTTTGATTCAGGAAAAAGTGCCAAGATTTTGCTAAATATACATCCGGGGCTGAAGGAAACGGAGATCTCCATTTTGAGAGAGTCGACTTTTCGTGCCTTCTTAGTCGCCTCGTTGGGTCTGACCAAGAACTCAAGTATTTCCCCACCTGTTCGGTGAGAGGATTAAAGCTGTCCTGGATATGCTGGAGCGCCATCCTAAAGAGAAGGTGGGGGGGGGGGGAGAAAAAAGAAAAAAAAAAGATAAGCAGGAGTGGAGATTGTCTGCTTTCTGCCCTACAAAAGTGCCTCAAAATAGCTTTTAAGCCGGGGCCGCTCCACTCTAAGGTAGACTGACGCAGAACATGGAGGTTCCATTTTCAACAAAACCAAAAACCCCAGGCATGATCTGAACACAGCTAGCCCCTCGACTTACCTGAAGTTCCTTTAGGGGGCCGTTCGAAGTCACATCAGCGCTGAAAAATAGTGACTTAGGACCGTTTTTTCCCCAACATGAATAACCGTTGAAGTATCCCCCGGGGGTCACGTGATTTACATTTGGATCCTTGAGAACTGGTTCGTAATTATGATGGATTGTGGTTGAGCAGCCTCCGAAGGTCCCTTCCAGATTCCATTCCATTCCATTCCATTCCATTCTTCATTGCTCTATTGTATTGTATTGTATTGTATTGTATTGTATTGTATCCTATCCTATCCTATCCTATCCTATCCTATCCTATCCTATCCTATCCTATCCTATTTCATTCCATTCCATTCTTCATTGCTCTATTCTATTCTATTCTATTCTATTCTATTCTATTCTATTCTATTCTATTCTATTCTATTCTATTCTATTCCAAAATTCTGTTCTATTCTATTCTATTCTATTCTATTCTATTCTATTCTATTCTATTCTATTCTATTCTATTCTATTCTATTCTATTCTATTCTATTCCATTCCATTCCATTCCATTCCATTTTTCTATTCTATTCTATTCTATTCTATTCTATTCTATTCTATTCTATTCCATTCCATTCCATTCCATTCCATTCCATTCCATTCTTCATTGCTCTATTGTATTCTATTGTATTGTATTGTATTGTATTGTATTGTATTGTATTGTATCCTATCCTATCCTATCCTATCCTATCCTATCCTATCCTATCCTATCCTATCCTATCCTATCCTATCCTATCCTATCCTATCCTATTTCATTCCATTCCATTCTTCATTGCTCTATTCTATTCTATTCTATTCTATTCTATTCTATTCTATTCTATTCTATTCTATTCTATTCTATTCTATTCTATTCTTATTTCTATTCCAGTCCAGTCCAGTCCAGTCCAGTCCAGTCCAGTCCAGTCTATTCTATTCCTGTCTATTTTCCAAATTCTATTTTAATAATCTTTAGCGAGGCTTCCTGACGTCTGTCGAAGGGGAAAGGGTTTTGTGGGGGGGGTTGTTGTGGTTCAGTGAACTGAGGGAAAAGGATTACTCGGACTCCACTCTCAGATTGAGGTCCAGTCTCCGCTTCCCGTTTCACTACGCCACCTGTGTATAAAATACAGACAACACGGATGATGTTCAAATCCCAGGTACATTGCCTTCATGGAGCTACATACAGTTAAAGAAGTATATAGAGTTAACCCTCGATTTTCAACCATACTTTAAGCGACCATTCAAAGATACCCCAGCCTGAAAAAAGTCAACTTGGTGTTGTTTTTCAAACTTATTGCCCTTATAACATCCCCCGTGGATCAAAATTCAGGCCCTTAGTGACCAACTCGTATTTATGACCCACGGGGTGTGTGTGTGTGTGTCAGGTGATCCCTTTTTTGGGAATCTTCTGGCAAGGAAAGTGAAGGCACAAGGCTGATCCGCTTAACGACGGGGTGTGACTTATTTAACAACAGCAGCGATTCCCTGGCTCACGGCGGCCATGGAAAGTCTTCAAATGGAGCCGGGCTCACTTAGCTGCCATCTCGCTTAGTGGCATAAATGTTGGTCTCCAGTTGAGGACTTGTTTATAAGAGATATATCTGATCTGTCCCCCTCTACATACACCCACAAAAACACAGCCAGTCGAGGGTTAAAGAAGCACTTGGCACACACCACAGTTCTTATCTCCAACTTGGCAGCGATATGCACACCGTCTGCCAAGTGCTTTAATTGTTCACAGAAAGAAAATCACATACGTAGCTTTGCCAAAATCCGTTCTTTTAGCTCCAACGACTACCAGATTGAGTTATTGTTCGTCACAGGGATCATTGACCACCACCCTCTCTTATATAGTTTCTGGGGTGTGGTCCAGTGACTCATTGGTCCTGTGACTCAAGTCCAGTGACTCAGGTTTATTCCCTCACACGTCTCCTCAGCTGCTGCAAGCGCTTATCTCGCCTTCGTTGACGTGCGTCCAGGAATGACGTCTCTCCCTCACTCTCATCTGAGACACCTGTTTCCCCACTACTTGGCTCTCTTTCAGCTGGCACCTGAGACGGTGCCAGAGGGGGGGGGGCTGGGAGATCTGGCTGGCTCCTCTTCCTCATGCTCAGAGCTTCCTTCCTCCAATGGGATAAGCTCAGAGGACGGGGCCACAACACTATCAATGAGGCCAGAAAAAGACAGGGAGGAAACTGTGGGGCTGATGAATTATTTTTCTTTGGCCGAGAATAATTAACCAGGGTTGCAAATATTTATCGGTTAGTAAATACATTCTGTCATTCCGTATAAAATTGGGCTCCGCTCCCAACTGGTGGAAATTGGCTGACTCCCCCCACCCAAAACCTTCTAGCGGCCAATGTCTCTGTCCCAGCGTAATGATTACTCAGACGTCAATAGCACCGAGTTGGCCGCTTATCCAAGACACATCCTCCACTTCTCCATAGAACGTAGAGTAAGCAGAGTTGGAAGGGACTTTTGAGATCATCTAGTCCAGCCCGAGACCTGAGACCATTCCAAACAAATGGAAATGTCCAGTCTCTTCTTGAAAACTTCCAGTAATGGAGCACCCCCAGTTTCTAGTGGTACGTTGTTCCACTGATTAATTGTTCTCGCTATCAGGAAATTTCTCCTTAGTTCTAAGTTGCTTCTCTCCTTGATTAGTTTCCACCTGTTGCTTCTCGTCCTGCCCTCAGGTGGTTTGGAGAAGAGCTTGACTCCCTCTTCTTTGGGGCAGCCCCTCAAATATTGGAAGCCTGCTATCATGTCACCCCTACTCCTTCTTTTCACTAGACATCCCCCAATTCCCGCAACTGTCCTTCGTATCTTTTTAGCCTCCAGTCCCCTAATCCTCTTTGTTGCTCTTCTCTGCACTCTTTCCAGAGTTTCCACATCTTTTTTTTATATTGTGGTGACCAAATCCCAGATATTTTTACGTACCTTGTACATAGCAGATGCTGATCAGCAAAATAATCAGGGCAAAAACCTTCATTTTGGCACAAGCTTTGCCTTCACCAAATTTCTGGAGAGAACGAGGGATTGGGACATTTGCGGAGAAGAAAGAGAAACAAAGAGAGAAGGGTATAAAATATCAGATTTAATGTCATTCGTTGCTTAGCTCATCCAGCGTTCCTCCTTTTGCAAATGTATGACTCAGGTCAGTTGAATTTCGGATTGTTTTTACTTTTTTTAATGCCATCACAGGGACTAGAAGCTTTGACTCTTGAAAAAACCAGAAAACTACTGAATGACCATTTGAAGTTATGACAGGGCTGAAAAAAAGTGGACTTCCTTTAAAACCTCCAATACCTCCAATTGGCAAGGCAGAGGCCAGGAAGTTCAAAAGCCTTAGCACATCAGATGCTCAGAAACTAAAGTGTAATTCAGGGGAAGTGAGCTGACAATGGGTGACATTCCTGGTTTGGTTTAATAAACCAAGATCTATGTTTTGGCAGCGCCACGCGGAAAAGGGATATATTGGAAATTAAAAATGCTTTTTTTTTCTAAGCTAAACAATTGGTTGCAACAGCTGGTTGCTTACCTGCCCCAAATTTAACAAATTTTAATATATACATTAAAATATTAGATAGACAGAGAGAGAATGAAAAGAAGAGAGAGAGATAATAAATAGAAGAGGGAGATAATAGACAGACAGATACATAGGTGATAGATAGATAGATAGATAGATAGATAGATAGATAGATAGATAGATAGATAGATAGATAGATAGATAGATCTATCTAGAGATAAGTAGAAGGTAGATTGGATGGATGGATGGATGGATGGATGGATGGATGGATGGATGGATAGATGGATGGACAGATAGATAGATAGATAAATAGATAGATAGATAGATAGATAGAAAGATAGATAGATAGATAGATAGATAGATAGATAGATAGATAGATAGATAGAGATACATAGATACATAGATAGATAGATCTAGAGAATAAGTAGTAGATAAGATGGATGGATGGATGGATAGATAGATAGATAGATAGATAGATAGATAGATAGATCTAGAGATAATAAGTAGAAGGTAGATAGGATGGATGGATAGATAGATCTAGAGACAAGAAGTAGAAGGTAGATAGGATGGATGGATGGATAGATACCTAGATACATAGATACATAGACAGATCTAGAGAATAAGTAGTAGATTAGATAGATATAGATAGATAGATAGATAGATAGATAGATAGATAGATAGATCTAGAGATAATAAGTAGAAGGTAGATAGGATGGAAAGATAGACAGATCTAGAGATAATAAGTAGAAGGTAGATAGATAGATAGATAGATAGATAGATAGATAGATAGATAGATAGATAGATATATTGATAGATAATAAAAGAGATTAAAATAGATATAGATAATAGATGATAGATAATAAATAGAAAGAAGGAAAGAAAGAAATAGACAGACAGACAGACAGATGATAGATACATAAATTGTAAGAGACCAAGTCACTTGTTTCTTTTCATTTTCTAAAGAGAAGCCTTTGGTCCTTACCTGTGCGAGGGATTTCAAAGAGAATACCTGGAGAAGAAATGTGTTTTAATCAAGAGTCGAAGAATTTTTATACCCTCTCCTAAAAGTACAGCCCCTCTCGCTCATCCTTCCTAGAAATGATGTGTGTAAACAGTTATCTTCTTTTCCCATATGCACACACACTTTAACGATAACGTTCTGTTCAAACCAGAAAACAAAAGTTTACAAGGGGGCAAATTGTCCTGTTTTCAGCCTTTGCTGAATATGTGCCTCCTAAAGGACATCTAGACTGTCCCATCAAGGTACTATGAGAGAACTCAGGAAAAAAAAACCAGAGAAAATACAGGTATTTCTGAGAAGTTGGACCTTGGACCCCTTCAAACCGCTCAACTTTCTATTTATTTAGTGACCGTTCAAAGTTGTGACAGCACTGGAAAAAGTAAGTTATGAATGTTTTTCACACTTAACGACCATTGCAGCCTCTCTGTGGTCACATGATCAAAGTGGCTGGGCAAGGGACTCATATTTATGACGGTCTCAGCATCCCGGTGTCACATGATCCCTTTTGCGACCTTCTCACCAACAAACTCTGCTCTCCCCCCCCCCCCCTCTCCAGTACAACTCCATCACCAAGTGCCTGAATTTTGATCCCAGCGGTCGTAAGGATGCTGCAGCGGTTGTAAGCGCGAATCAACGGGCGTTAAGAAGTCGCTTTGTTCAGTGCCCTCGTCGTTTCAAACAGTCACTGAACGAATGGTCATAAGTCAAGGACTAATTGGGGTTTTTTGCTTGGCACAGGAGGGAGAAGGGAAAGCCAGCTGTCTGGGCCAGCTGACGCAATTGGGGAGCAAGGAAAGGACAACGTCTGAATTTTCTCTTATCTGCTGGACATTGACTTCCAACACGTCAATTTGTAAAAGACAAAAACAAACAGAGCAGACAAAATTGTTTTCTGGGTTTTTGTTTTTTTTTTAAATCGATGATGGGCAGAGAAACATCCGATGGGCACCTCCTGGTCCAGCTGGCCCCCAAATGTGAATGTAAAAATGTAAATGTAAAAAATAGTGTAGGGTTTTCTGCTTGGGGGGAGGAGGGGGGTTGGAGTAGATTTGGAATAGAATAGAATAGAATAGAATAGAATAGAATAGAATAGAATAGAATAGAATAGAATAGAATAGAATAGGAATAGGAATAGGAATAGGAATAGGAATAGGAATAGAATAGAAATAGAAATAGAAATAGAAATAGAAATAGAAATAGAATAGGAATAGGAATAGGAATAGGAATAGGAATAGGAATAGGAATAGGAATAGGAATAGGAATAGAATAGAAATAGAAATAGAAATAGAAATAGAAATAGAGTAGAATAGAATAGAAATAGAAATAGAATAGAAATAGAAATAGAAATAGAAATAGAAATAGAATAGGAATAGGAATAGGAATAGGAATAGGAATAGGAATAGGAATAGGAATAGGAATAGAATAGGAATAGGAATAGAATAGAATAGAATAGAATAGAATAGAATAGAAATAGAATAGAATAGAACAGAACAGAACAGAACAGAACAGAATAGAATAGAAATAGAAATAGAAATAGAAATAGAAAATAGAAAAGAACAGAACAGAACAGAACAGAACAGAACAGAACAGAACAGAACAGAACAGAATAGAATAGAATAGAAATGGAAAACTCAGCACCATGGGAATTGGGGGTGGGAGGTGGGTTGTTGGCTTATGGCTCGTAAGTGATAAACCCCTTGGCCATTCAACCAGATTTTTCCAGGCCTTCCCGGAATTTCAAGATCTGGAAATAATCATTAATCATACAAGATCAATCATTAGGGAACACTGTGCTCTCTCCTTGTGGGCTTTAGAATAAAAAAATAAATGGATTTTCTTTTTTTTTTTTTTTTTTGCTGATGGCATCAAATAAAGATCTTGCAGGGATCAGATAGATAAACGGGAAGGCTTTCATGGTGTTTTCCAAAATTTGGGGGATTTGACACCTAGGAATACAGGTGGTCCAAATTTACAACCGATCCACTGAGGCTTATTTACGTGCAAACCTATGACTTAATTTTTGTTTTAACAGAAGAAAAGGGGTTGCTTCCCTTTATTATTTTTATTTTTTTATTTTGTTTATTATTTGTTTATTTTATTATTTATTATTCTGTCTTCTTGTTTTTATATTATTTTATTAGGGTGGTTTGTAAATCACCCAGAGTCCCTTAGGGGAGGAGATAGGTGGGGGAGAAGTTTCGATAGATAGATAGACAGACAGACAGACAGACAGACAGACAGATAGTAGATAAATAGATAATAGATAGAAAATAGATAGATATAGATAGAAAATAGATAAATAGAAAATAGATATAGATATAGAAAATAGATAATATAGAAAATAGATAGAAAATATAGATAGATATAGAAAATAAATAGATAATATAGAAAATAGATAGAAAATAGATATAGATAGAAAATAGATAAATAGATAATAGATAGAAAATAGAAAGAAAATAGATAGACAATAGATAAATAGAAAATAGATAGAAAGAAAAGACAGATAGAAAATAGAAAATAGATAGATGATAGAAAATAGATAGAAAATAGAAGATAGAAAGAAAATAGATAGAAAATAGATAGATAGAAAATAGAAAATAGATAGAAAATAGATATAGATAGAAAATAGATAATAGATAGAAAATATAAAATATAAAAAATAGATAGAAAATAGATAGAAAATAGAAAAGATAGATAGAAAATAGATAATAGAAAATAGAAAGAAAGAAAATAGAAAATAGATAGATATAGATAGATAGAAAATAGATAAATAGAAAATAGAAAGAAAGAAAATAGAAAATAGATAGATATAGATAGAAAATAGATAGATAATAGAAAATAGAAAGAAAGAAAATAGAAAATAGATAGAAAGAAAATAGTAGATAGAATATATATAAAGAGAGGGGGGTATTGGATTGGAGAGAGAACGATAGCTAGATGAATGATAGAGGTATTAGAGAAGATCGATAGATGATAGATGGATGGATGGATGATGGAGAGAGAGAGATTAGATTGAACAGACTGATAGCTAGATGAATGATAGATGTACCGGTATTAGTGGAGACAGACAGGTAAGACAGGTAGGCCAGACAGGGATGGATGGGGAAAGACAGACGGGTGATAGAGGTGATTAGACAGCAGACAAATAGATGGGATAGGCAGGCGTCTTCGATTAGATGGATGGATAGAGGGATTATTAGATAGGTCGATTAGAGTAGGAGTCTCCCATCTTGCCAGGCTTAAAGCGGCCAAGGTTGGAGACCCCTGGATTAGAGGGATCAGACAGACGAAACCGACAGACAGGAGACGGGGATGGCGGCCGGCCTCGCCCTTAACCCGGATCCCTGTTCCCACGTTCACCCGAGCGGGGAAGGAAAGCCCTGGAATTCCCCCCCGCCCCGACCCCCCCCCCCCCGCGGCGCCTTCCGAACGCCGCGAAAAGCCAACCGAACGTTCGCGCAACATTGCCAGCCAATCAGGGAGCGGCGTGAAAGGGAAAACGGGGGAGATCAAAGAGAGGCAAGGAAGCGGCTTGGCTACATTGTTTTCATCCAATCAGCGCTCAGCTCGGCTTCCGAAAGGGGGGGAGAGGGCGGGAGGAGGAGTGGGGCGGGGAAGATGGCCGCCCCCATCAAGATCACGGAGGAGGAGGAAGAGGAGGAAGAGTGGGGGGGCTCTGAATGCCTGATGCTTTTCTGACAACCCCCCCTTCTCTTTTTCCGGCCAATTCCCACGATCTGTCTTTCCCCCCCCCCCTTTGGAAAGAAAGGGGGTCTTTCCCCCCCAGACCCCCCCCACCCTTCAAGCATTATTTCTTGGATCCCCAACCTGCGCCCCCCCGCCCCAAACAAGCCTCCCCTTCCTCCCCCCTCCCTTTCTCCAAGCAACCCAATTTTTAATTTTATTTTTCTTTTATTTTGCATCATCCTGTCTGCAGAAGGATGTGTTTTCCTCCTTTCCCCTGCATTCCCCGGGAGCCACTAAGGTGTGGTTGTGGGTCCCTGGTGTGAAACAACACAAAACCGTTGGGTTTTTTTTCTTCTTCTTTCTTGGGGCTTGTTAAACTGATGGGAGAAGCCCTGGCTAGGTAGCTTGGCTTAAGGTGTGGGATTGGTGGGGTGGGGAGGACATGGGGAATATATTTGCCCCCTTCTCCGCCCCACGGAAAGGGGCTCGCCGGGCCGGAGGACTCTCCAACCCGGGGAGCTTTGATGAACTTCACCGCAAATGCAAAGGTAAAACACTTTTTATTTTTATTTTATTTTATTTTTTGCTTATATGTGGAGTAGGTTTGGTTGGCAGGTCCTCGGTGGTCTCTGAGTGTGGAGGGGTTTTTGTAGACGTTTCAGGACCCAGCTAGGTAATTTCATCAGTACTAGAAGGGAGGAGGAGGAGGACTGTAGGGTCCTTGGTCTCTCTGAGCTCGGTGGGTTTTCATGAAGACGTTTCATGATCCAGCTAGGTAACGTTGTCAGTGAATTGGGTAGAAGAGAATCCTTGTAGCTCAGGGTTGAACGGTGAGTCCTTGATGCTCTCTGATCTTGGTTTCTTTCTTGGCGACGTCTCACGACCCAAACAGGTAACATCATCAGGGTTAGAAGAGAGTGGGGTTTGTGGGGAGAACAGTGAGGTCCACGTTACTGCCTGAGCTTGATGGTTTCCTTGCAGACTAGCCTAACAACGGGGTTACTCCCTTATCAACCGCCGTGATTCGCTTAACAACCGACATCGTAAAATGGAGCAAAACCCACTTAACTAATGTCTCACTTAACTACAGGATTTTGGGGCTCAATTACAGGTGCAAGGGGACACCTGTATAGGTGGAAACATCCTTGCTGAGCGTGGGAAAACTTGCTAAAACCTTGCATTTCCCACGGTACCATGTTTTTAACGGCTTGCTGGCTTTTTATCTCGAGGGTTACAATTTTGTCTCCTTGCAGCAAACAGCCCGCTTTACTTTCAGTTTCGTTTTCAGCATAGCTTGATTAGCGCAAGGAGAAAAAGATCTGCTCCACAATTTACCTCTTTGCAGCAAGCAGCCGAGCTGAGAGCAAATCAGCTGAAAGTCGGGAGGCCGAGCCAATCAACCTGGGCTAATTAGGCTGTGCTGAAGCTGAAAGGAGGGGTTTTTCCCCTTGCTGTTTGCTCGCAAGAAGGTAACTGCTGCAAGGCAGAGGCCAAAGGGTGGGGGCCAGTGGGTGGGCGGGGCTACATTTGGCGTATAAGACACAGCTAAATTTTCACACACACACCCTTTTAAGGGAGAAAAGGGTGCGTCTTATACTCCGAAAAATACAGTAAGTTTAAATGGGGCTTCAAACTCTCTTTTCTTTTTTTAAATTGGGGTTTATTTTTTAATGATTAAGGCCAATTCTTTAAAGTTTGTATTTGGATTGTTTTACTATTGGGTGTGCAAAGCCCTGAGTCCTTCGGGAGAAGGATGGTATAGAAATAATAATAATAATAATAATAATAATAATAATAATAATAATAATAATAATAATAATAATAATAATAATAATAAAATAGAAATTAAAATAATAATAGCAACAACAACCCTGTTTCTATTCCAGATGTTTTCCCTCAACAAATTGAAGGCGTCAAGCTGATCATTAATAAATCTCTGAGTAGCCATTTCCAGGTGAGTCTCCTTACTTCTCAGGATCTTTTAATAGAGTTGGAAGGGATCGAACTCACAACCTCCTGATTGTGAGGCAAGAGCTCCACCTCTAGGGAACAGCAGCTGGATCTGCAGTAAGGGTGGCGGAGGCTCTGTAACACACTAGCCTACCTCGCAGGGGGGTTGTGTGGAGTCGTGGAAGGAGGGAGTGCTATCTTCCCCCACTGTCATCCAGCCAGCCAACAAGCATTAGATTTCAGTTGTCTTGTAGGGATAGTTTTTACAACGGTCCGTTTAGTGACCGAAGTTACAACGTCACTCAGAAACACTCAGGACTTAGGCCCCTGTTTCACACTTACGACCGTTGCAGCTTCTCCAGGATCCCGTGATCCAAACTCAAGTCACTTGGCGACTGCCTCGTATTGGTGACGGTCACCGAGGGGGGGGGGTGTCACGACTTTGTGAAGTTGACGGGGAAGTTGGATTCGCTTAACGACCCGCGGCACTAGCTTAATAACTGGAGGGATTCCCTTGACCGCCGTAGCCGGAAAGGTCGTAAAACGGGGGCAAAGCTCACTGAACTGTGGTTTCACTTAGCGGCAGAAATGTTGGGCTCGATGAGGACTGCCTGCATGCCTTGTCTTCGGATTTAAAGCGTGCTGCTGTTTTATTTTTCCCCCCCTGCAGTTAACTCATACTGTTCACATGAGCACCGTTGGCCACTCAGGATACCACCTGAACACGACGTATGTGGGGGATCAGCAGCTTAGTCCTACAGAGGTGAGCGAAAGCAGATTATTTCCGCTCAAAATGAGATTTAATTTGTCTTTTGGGTCCTAATTTCCAGGTTACGGGAATTACAGGTTTGGGTCCCTCGAAGTGTGGCTTGTTAAGTCAGGTTAGTTAATTATCCTTACGTATGAAAGGCAGCAGGGTGGGCCAATCACCAGGAGACGGTGAATTCTAGTCCCGCCTTAGGCATGAAAGCCGGCTAGGTGATTTTGGGCGAATCACAAGGTGATGGTGAGTTCTAGCTCACCATCACCTTGTGGAGTTATGAAGATAGCTTGGTGACTTTGAGCC
The DNA here is from genome assembly GCA_030761175.1 of Masticophis lateralis. Lineage (NCBI taxonomy): Eukaryota > Metazoa > Chordata > Lepidosauria > Squamata > Colubridae > Masticophis > Masticophis lateralis. The sequence continues at coordinate 9,461,364 of JAUDYJ010000017.1, read as the reverse complement.
AATCACCAGGAGATGGTGAATTCTAGTCCCGGTTTAGCCCATAAAAGCCCACTAAATTACTTTGGACCAATCACTAGGAGACTGTGAGTTCTAGTCCCGCCTTAGGCATGATAGCTGGCTAGGTGACTTTGGACCAATCACTAGGAGACTGTGAGTTCTAGTCCCGCCTTAGGCATGAAAGCCGGCTAGGTGACTTTGAACCAATCACTAGGAGACTGTGAGTTCTAGTCCCGCCTTAGGCATGAAAGCCGGCTAGGTGACTTTGAACCAATCACTAGGAGACTGTGAGTTCTAGTCCCGCCTTAGGCATGAAAGCCGGCTAGGTGACTTTGGACCAATCACCAGGAGATGGTGAATTCTAGTCCCGCCTTAGATATGAAGACGGATGGGTGCCTTTGGGCCAATCACCAGGAGACAGTGAATTCTAGTCCTGCCTTTGGCATGAAAGCCAGCTAGGTGATTTTGGGCGAATCACAAGGTGACGGTGAGTTCTAGTTCCACCTTAGTTATGAAGATAGTTGGTGACTTTGAACCAATCACCAGGAGATGGTGAATTCTAGTCCCGCCTTAGCCATTAAAGCCCACTAGGTGACTTTGAGTAAGTCCCTCCTTCTCATCCCAACCCAACCTCGCAGGGTTGTCGTTGTGGGAGAAAATAGGAAGAGAAAGGAGTATTAGTTACGTCCACCATCGAGTCATTCATTCATATATATATATATATATATATATATATATATATATATATATATATATATATATATATATATATATATACGATTAAAATCATTTATTTTAAAATGTTAAACAAAACCTAAATATTGAAAGTTTTTAAAACAATGAAATCCAATTAAAATTATATCTTTAAAAGAAAAAAGGCTTAAAAGCAGGCAAACCTCAGCCTATTTTCCTAAGAACGGGCAAAAATGTTATTTTCCTTTTACCAGAAGTCAACCAATAACAACCCATGGCAGAAGGATGATTAATCATTGAAAAGTTTCTTGGAAGGGCGGTGAAATTTGGGCCAAAATGATAAAGCGTTGAAAGAGAGCAAATTAAAAAAAAAACTTTTTACAAAAAAAGAGTTTCTGCCCATTTTTTAAAAAAATTCATCCAGTCCTTTTTTTCCCCCCTCCTGTTTTTTTTTCCCTAGACTTTTCCCACCCTTATTGGCAATATTAGCAACGTCGGCAGCCTCAGTGCCCAAATTCTCTATCTTATAGCGGAGCGGATACGAACCAAAGCAGTTTTTCAGGTAACGACGTCTGTTCCCACGTGTCCGTCGGAATTCGAAACCAGGATTTTGATGTGCTCCGATCGGCCGTAAAAAAATGGGCTCTTTCCTTGCTTCCTTGTAGCCGTCTTGGCCTACCTCGCAGGACCGTTATAAAGATGATTTACGACCTATGATTTCTGTTACCGGTTTGGGTGAATATCATCTCTGATTGGAATGCCCAGAGCTGTAATTTGCAGCCTGGGGGGGAAAAAATACCATTTTTTTAAATAAAAAAAAAAAATCAGACACCGATTGGAAATACGTACATATATCCCCTGACATTTTAATTTAACTTTTGTGTCGAATTTAAACTCTCCTCCTTTAAATTTCACATTCTATTATTTTTAAGATTGGGAGTCCTCCACTTACAGCGGCTCCTTTAGTGACCGTTTTTCACACTTACAACCGTTGCAGCATTCCCACGTCACATGATCAACACTGACGCATTGCGCAACTGGCTCGTATTTATGACGGCGGCAGCGTCCCCGGGAGCCACATGATTCCGTTTTACGACCTTCTGATCAGCCAAGTGAATGGGCGAGCCAGTTTCACTTTAACAACCGTGGGACTAATTTTAATAACTGCGGTGATTCACTTAACAACCGGGGCAAGAAATGTCGTAAAACGGGGGCAAATCTCACTTCACAACTGTCTCGCTTAGCAACGTAACATTTTGGGCTCAATTGTGGTCATAAATCAAGGACTACCTGCCATTTGCAGGCTGAGAAAAAAAAACTTTTTTTATATATATAAAAAGGCCCTTTAAAAACAAACAGAGAGACCCAGATTGGAAGTAAATATAACTCCCTTGAACTTTTAATCAACTTTTTCGGGTGGAGTGTAAAACTTTATCTTGTTTCTTTTTCATTTTATATTCGGTTTTATGGTTGTTTTTTTTTCAGATTATATGGTAGGAGGGATTTCCCTGCATGTAGAAACTTAGCATGTGCCTCCCTTGAGAAGCTAGATTCCTTCAAGCATGCCTCTTTGTCTTTTTTCTTATTTTTTTCTTCTGTCCTATGGCATTCCTGGTCTCCCCCCCCATCCCACTTTCTCTCTCCCCCTTGTACTGTGAATGGCTCAGGCTGAACTCTGAAATGTAGACTAGGGTTTCTTGGTTAAAAAGGCAATTCCTAACTGATTTGCCCTCTCCCAGACCCAGCAGGCCAAATTCACCACTTGGCAATTCGACACTGAATATCGCGGGGATGATTACACGGCCACTTTGACGCTGGGCAACCCCGATCTGATCAACGAATCCGGTGAGTGAGTTTGTCACAGAGATAATCTTTGACAGGGATTGACATCTCCTTTTCCTTTCCTTTCCTTTCCTTTCCTTTCCTTTCTTTCCTTTCCTTTCCTTTCCTTTCCTTTCCTTTCCTTTCCTTTCCTTTCCTTTCCTTTCCTTTCCTTCCCTTCCCTTCCCTTCCCTTCCCTTCCCCCTTCCTTTCTTTTTTCTTTTCCTTCCTTTTCCTTCCTTCCCTTCCCTTCCCTTCCCTCTTCCTTTCTTTTTTCTTTTCCTTCCCTTTCCTTCCTTTCTTTTCCTTTCTTTCCTTCCTTCCCTTCCCCCTTCCTTTCTTTTTTCTTTTCTTTTCCTTCCCTTTCCTTCCTTTCTTTTCCTTCCCCCTTCCTTTCTTTTTTCTTTTCCTTCCTTTTCCTTCCTTCCCTTCCCTTCCCTTCCCTTCCCTTCCCCCTTCCTTTCTTTTTTCTTTTCCTTCCCTTTCCTTCCTTTCTTTTCCTTTTCTTTCCTTCCTTCCCTTCCCTTCCCCCTTCCTTTCTTTTTTCTTTTCTTTTCCTCCCCTTTCCTTCCTTTCTTTTCCTTTTCTTTCCTTCCTTCCCTTCCCTTTTCTTTTCTTCCCTTCCTTCCTTTTTTCTTTTCCTTCCCTTTCCTTTCCCTTCCCTCCTTCCATTCTTTCTCTCTTTTTTCTTTCTCTTTCTCTCCCACCCTTTCTTTGTTTTTGTCTCTATATTCCTTCCTTCCATACATCCATCTTCCTTCCCCCCCTCCTTCCCGCTCTCCCTTTTTCCCTTCCTTCTCTACCTTTCTTTCCTCTCCTGCCTTCCCTCCCTCCCTTTCTTCCATTCTCTTTTTCTTTGTCTTTGTTTCCCTTTCTCAGTTCCTCTCACCCTCCCTCCCTCCTTTCCTTCCTTTCTCATCCTTTCCTTTCCTTTCTTTCCTTCTTCCTTCCTCCAACCTTCTTTCATTTGTTCGTTCATTCCTTCTCTCTGTCCCTTTTCCTTCCTTCCTTCCTTTCCTCTCCCCCCTAATCCTTCCTTCGCTCCCCCCTCTAATCCATCCTTCCTTCCTTTCCTCTCCGTTCCTTCTCTCCCTCCCTCCCCCTTCCTTCCTTCCTTCCTTCCTTCCTTCCTTCCCTTCCTTTCTCATCCTTTCCTTTCCTTTCTTTCCTTCTTCTTTCCTCCAACCTTCTTTCATTTGTTCGTTCATTCCTTCTCTCTGTCCCTTTTCCTTCCTTCCTTCCTTTCCTCTCCCCCCTAATCCTTCCTTCGCTCCCCCCTCTAATCCATCCTTCCTTCCTTTCCTCTCCGTTCCTTCTCTCCCTCCCTCCCCCTTCCTTCCTTCCTTCCTTCCTTCCTTCCTTCTCTCCATCCCTTTTCCTTCCTTCCTTCCTTTCCTCTCACCGTAATCCTTCCTTCCTTTCCTCTTCCCCCTAATCCTTCCTTCGCTCCCCCCTCTAATCCATCCTTCCTTCCTTTGCTCTCCGTTCCTTCTCTCCCTCCCTCCCCCTTCCTTCCTTCCTTCCTTCCTTCCTTCCTTCCCTCCCTCCCTCCTTCCTTCCTTCCTTCCCACACATCTTAAAAGTGCCTGACTTTGAGAAACGTTCTGCTAAACTCTACAACTGAATGGATAATTGTCCATTTGCAACCTGGGAATGGTTAGCGCTGAGGTCACTTTTTAAGAGGTGGGTTGAAAAGGTCCACCCCGGCCAATAATAATTGACTTTTTCCCGTGCTTTTATTCCATGCAGTTATTCTTGTTGCACACTTCCTGCAGAGCATAACGTCACGATTGGTCCTAGGAGGTGAATTGGTGTATCACCGACGTGCCGGAGAAGAAGGAACAATTGTCACTCTGGCTGGCAAGTACACCGGTGAGAAGCTCCTTTCGTAGAGCCTCGGAGGCAGGAGAGTCAGATCGTTCCCCGTTCAGGGGTCCCAAGATGCCATCAGCGCAACAATTCCTGGATTTTCTAGTGATAAAGGTGGTTTACGGAATTTATAGACTCTCAAAATGCCCCCCCCCCCCCGCTATTAAAAACAGTGGGTAACAAGAACAGCAGGAAAAGCCAACAAGGCTAAACTCCAGCGTAAATTTCAGGCCTTCAGTCTTTCCTTCAGTCTTTCCCGAAGACAGTTCTGAAAAGAACACTATGTCGTTTTTCAGGGGAAGAATGAGCAGAGAGGCGAGGAAAAAAACAGGAAAAAGAGAGAAAAGGGATGGGAGGGAAGAAAGGAAGGAAGGAGAGAAAGTTAAGACAGAAGAGAAAGAAAGAAAGAAAGAAAGAAAGAAAGAAAGAAAGAAAGAAAGAAAGAAAGAAAGAAAGAAAGAAAGAAAGAAAGAAAAAGAAAAAGAAAGGAAAGAAAGAAAGAATAAGAAGAAAGAAAGAAAAAAAGGGAATGGAAGAAATGGAAGGAAAGAAGGAAGGAAGGAAAAGAAAGGGAGGAAGGGAGGGTGAGTGGGTGGAAGGAAGGAAGGAGAGAAAACGACAGACAGAAAGAAATAGAAAGAAAGAAAAGAAAATGAAAGAAAGAAAGAAAGGGAATATAAGAGAAACGTAAGGAGGAGTAGGAGGAAAAGAAAGGGGAGGAAGGGAGGGAGGAAGGAGAAAAAACAAGACAGACAGAAAGAGAAAGAAAAGAAAGAAAGAGAAAGGAAATATAAGAGAAACAGAAGGAAGGAAAAGAAAGGGGAGGGAGGGAGGAAAGGAAAGGAAGGAGGGAGGGAGGATGGAAGGAAGGAGAGAAAACAAGACAGAAACAGAAAGAAAAAGAAAAAGTGAAAGGGATTATAAGAGAAATGGAAGGAGGGGAAGGAGGAAAAGAAAGGGAGGGTGGGAGGGAGGAAGGAAAAGAAAGGAAGGGAGGGAGGAAGAGAAAATAAGACAGACAGAGGAAGGAAGGAAGGAAGGAAGGAAGGAAGGAAGAGAAAAAGAAAGAAAGAAAGAAAGAAAGAAAGAAAGAAAGAAAGAAAGAAAGAAAGAAACTTCTGACACCTCCCACTGAGCATAATCCAGAGTCAAATATTGAAGTTCATCTGAAGGGTTGACTTGGACTTTGGATGGATCTGCGATCCCTTTGTTGGTAGATCAATAATCCGGAACGTTGGGAACAGCTGGCGAAGGTCACAAAATGAGCAGCGACGGCCAGATTGTTCTTGTTTGGTTAGAGGAAATGTATTTCCTTGGAGACTGGAAATTCCCGCACGGAATCTGGGATCAGGATGGAGTCAAGGAAAAATGATCTGCTAAAGCCGGGATGTCTTGTTATTAATGATGGTTTTTATGTTTCTAATGCTTCGTTTATTTGCCTTCTGCCCTGGAGAAGGGCCAGCTATTGGAAATGCAGGATATTTAATAAGATTTTTGCCTTATTTTAGCTCTGAAGTGGATTGCCACTCTTAATTTGGGGTACGGTGGAGCCCATGCCAGTTACTACCACCGAGCTAATGATCAGGTGAGTTGAATCTTCATTTCTTCTCCTCTTTCTCCGCTTTTCTTCTTCTCCTCCTCCTTTTCTTTCTCCTTCTCCTCCTCTTTCTCTTCCTCCATCGCTTTATTCGTCTCTTCTTCTGCTCTTTCTCCATCTGCTCTTTACTCTTTCTTCTTTTCTTCTTCTACACTTTCGCCTTCTAATTTTCATCTCTTCCTTTCTCACTTTTTTTCCTTCTGATGTTCATCTTTCTTTTCTTCTCCTTTTTTCCTTCTCCTCTTTATCTTTTGTCTTCTTTTCTTCTTGTCGTTCTCCTTCTAATCATCTCCTCCTTCTCCTCCTCCTTCTCTTCTCCTCTCCTATCTCCTTCTAATCTTCATCTCTTTCTTATTTTCTTCTCTTTTCTCTTCTTCTAATCTTCATCTCTCTTTTCTTCTTCTCTGTCTCCTTCTCCTAACCTTTCCCTTTCTTCTTCTTCTTCATCTTTTTCTCCTCCTCCTCCTTCTTTCTGTCTTTATCTTTCTTCTTCTCCTCCTCCTCTTCTTCTTCATCTCTTTCTTCTCCACCTTCTGTTTCTCCACCATCTCCTTCTCTTCCTCCACTTTTTCCTCCTCCACTTTTCCTTCCTCCTTCATGTCTTCTCCTTCTCCTCTTCCTCCTCCACATCTTTCTTCGTCTTTTTCTTCTCTTTCTCCTTCTCCTCTTTATCTTTTGTCTTCTTTTCTTCTCATCTTTCTGCTTCTAATCATCTCCTTCTTCTCTTCTCTATCTCCTTCTAATCTCTTTCTTCTTTTCTTCTCTTTTCCCTTCTTCTAATCTTTATCTCTCTTTTTTTTTCTCTGTCTCCTTCTCCTAACTTTCCTCCTCCTTCTTCCTCTTCTTCCTCTTCTTCTTCTTTTCCTTCTCTTTCTGTCTTTATCTTTCTTCTCCTCCGCCTCCTCCTTTTCCTCTTCCCCATCTCTTTCTTCTCCACCTTCTGTTTCTCCACCGTCTTCTTCTCTTCCTTCCTTTTTCCTCCTCCACTTTTCCTTCCTCCTTCATGTCTTCTCCTCCTCCTCCACATCTTTCTTTGTCTTTTTCTTCTCCTCCTTCTCTTTCTTCTCCACCACTTTTCCTGGGCCCCAATAGCCTTCGAGTTTGACTTCCATTTCCCCCCCCACCTCCTTGTCAGATTCAGGTTGGTGTGGAATTCGAAGCCAACACTCGGCTGCAGGAAACAAGCTTCGCTTACGGGTATCAGCTCACCCTGCCCGAAGCCAATATGATCTTCAAGGGTGAGTAAAATCAAACTATCAGCAGGTTTTACACTGCCAATTATTCCTCTGCCATTTAAAGGACAAGCGTACCTTCCATTTTGCTTGCCAGAAGTTTTCCTGCCTAAGGCAGGACTAGAACTCCCTGTCACTTGGTGTTTGGTCCAAAGTCAGCCAGCTGACTTTATGCCTAAGGTGGGACTGGAACTCACTGTCTCCTGGTGATTGGCCCAAAGTCACCCAGTCTGTTTTCATGACTGAGGTAGGACTAGAACTCCCAGTCTCCTGGTGTTCATCCCAAAGTCATTCAGTCAGTTCTCGTGACTAAGGTGGGACTGGAACTCCCCGTCTCCTGGTGTTTGGCCCTGGTGTTTATCCCAAAGTCATTCAGTCAGTTCTCATGACTAAGGTGGGACTGGAACTCACTGTCTCCTGGTGTTTGGCCCAAAGTCACCCAATCACCTTTCCTGCCTACGGCAAGACTAGAACTCCCGGTCTCCTGGTTTCTAACCCGGCGCCTTAACCACTAGGCCAAGCTGCCACTAACGCCTTACTCTTCTTCTTCCTTCAGGCTTTCTGGATAGTAACTGGTGCGTGGGGGCAGTCCTGGAGAAGAAAATCCCTCCTTTGCCTGTGACCTTAGCGCTGGGCGCCTTCCTCAACCATTGGAAACACCGGTTCCATTGCGGCTTCAGCATCATTGTGGGTTGAGGGTCTGCACCAGCCTTGAGTCTCTTACAAAGGAGGCGGTTGGGGGTTTGAAAGGTTGAGGGGGGCATTGCTCGGTTAGAACAGTGCAGCCTTGGATGATGGGACACGAAGGTATCGGTGTCCCATAGGTTCGTGGTGATACAATGGCCGCCTCCATAGGTCCGTGCACAATTCCTGCCCGGAGGGAAACGCAACCCGAGTGCAAAGGTGCCCTTTGCTCATCCAGGACTCCAATTAATGCAACATTAATGCCGAGGCACAGGATTTTGGGTCGTGTGGTAGCAAACCTTTTCTTCGTTCGATGATCTTTGGAGAGCTCTGAACACCGGATTTCCCAGCGGAGCGAGGGATCGGCGCCGTTTCGGTGTGGGTGGCGTGGGGGCCCTGAAATTCAGAAGATTTCCCCCTCCCAACTCAGCTGCTGTTTCCTGGGCGGTTTGTGCTCTTCGGCTGATTCAGGGGCAGGGACCAAAAAGCCGAATTTACGACTTCAGTGCAATGGTGACTCTAAATATGATTAAAATGATGTTGAGGCTGAGCTTTCTAGCCCCTCAAAATACCTTCGGTCTGCTTCTTTTTTTTTTAATTTCATAGAAGGGAAACTGTGCCACTTTTCTCAAACTTTAGAAGTAATCCTCTAGTAACGACCATTCAGTTAGTGACACCTTTCCTGCCCCTTTTGGATTGTGGGAAAGAAAGCTGAGAAGAACAGATAATCAGTTAAAAAAGTAAAACAGATCGATAAAGGCGATTTATCGATCTGTTTTAAGATCAATAAATCTTATTTATAAATAAATCAAGGTCGACTCAGCCTTCCATCCTTTATAAGGTGGGTAAATTGAGGACCCAGTTTGTTGGGGGCAATAAGCTGACTTTGTATAAATATAAATATAGAAAAGTATGAAGGCTATTGCTTAATGCATTGTAAGCCACCCTGAGTCTCCAGAGAAGGGCGGCATATAAATCAAATTTAAAAAAAAAAAAAGGCATGGAATAAAACGGATGAAACGAAAAAGAGGATAGATAAACCAAGGAAAGAAGGAAAATAAAAATGAAACAAAATAAAACCGATGAAAAGAAAAATGAGGGGTAAACAAGATAAACACATGGAATAAAACAAGGAAAATGAAAAAGAAAAGGATAGATAAACCAAGGAAAGACGGTAGATAGATAAACAGATGGAATAAAACAGATAAAACGAAAAAGGAAGAGGATAGATAAACCAAGGAAAGACGGTAGATAAAAATGGAACAAATAAAACCGATGAAAAGAGAAATGAGGGGAAAACAAGAATGAATAAATAAAAATAAAACAAATGGGTAAAATGTATGAAAAGAAAAATGATAAAGATGATGGATAAAAAAAGACAGATGAAAATAAAACAAGATAGATGGAAAGGAAGATGGTAGAAAAGAAAACTAAAAATTGCATTGTTAAAATTAGCAAAATAGTAAAATTTCCAAACCCTGAGATGTGCAGTAGTCCTCAACCTACAATCACAACGGAGCCCCAAATATACATTGCTGAAGCGAGACATTGGTTAAGTGAGTTTCGCCCCCTTGGGCAGCCTTTCTGGCCACCGTCATTAAATGAATCGCTGCCACTCTCATGTTAGGAACACCCGGAGGCCCGGCAGAAGGTCGCAAATGGAGGATACTGCGACCGTTGTAAATATGAGTCAGTTGCTGAGCGTCTCTGAATTTTGATCACGCGATCATGAGGCTGGCATCACGGTCCTTAAAAGTTTGAAGCCGCAAGTCGTCATATTCAGTACCGTCGTAACTTTGAATGGTCACTAAACGAACTGTTGTAAATTGGGGATTATCTGTATCTATGCTGGAGGAGCAGAAGAAGGGTATTATTTGGACAAGTGGGCACTGGAGCAAGGAATACCCCCAGACCCAAAAGAAAGAAAAAAAAGGAATAGAGCCAGGAGATGCCACTGAGGGATTTTTTGGCAGAAAACAACATAGGAAAAAAATATATATATATGGCAATTTATATTTATATATATATTATATAAAAATATAATATATGGGACCTCGTCGAAACGTCGCCAAGATACTCTCAATCTTACACGGGAAAAGACCCGAATATGCCAAGATTTGCATATATAAAAATATTAGATAGATAGATAGATGATAGATAGATAGATAGATAGATAGATAGATAGATAGATAGATGAGAGAGAAGATAGATGATAGATGATATAGATAGATGAGAGAGAAGATATAGATGAGAGAAGATAGATGAGAGAGAAGTTAAATGATAGAGAGATGATATAGATGAGAAGATATAGATGAGAAGATATAGATGAGAAGATAGATGAAGAGATAGATGAGAGAAGATAGATGAGAGATGAAAGAAGATAGATGAGAGAGATGATATAGATAGGTGAGAGAAGATATATGATGAAAAGATAGATGAGAGAGATGAGAGAGAAGATAGATGAGAGAGAAGACATGATAGATGAGAGAAGATAGATGAGAGAGAGATGATATAGAAAGATGAGAGAAGATATATGATAGATGAAGAGATAGATGAGAGAAGATAGATGAGAGAAGATAGATGAGAGATGAGAGAGAAGACATGATAGATGAGAGAGAAGATAGATGAGAGAAGATGGAGAGATAGATGAGAGAGAAGATGATAGAGAAGATGATAGATGAGAGAGAAGACAGATGAAAGATGAGAGAGAAGATAGATGATAGATAGATGAGAGAGAGAGGGAGAGTTAAGAGATGAGAGAGAAGAAAGATAGATAGATACAGATATATATAGATATTTGCAAGGGGGAAAAAACTTTAGGGAGCTGCTGGCTAGAACTGATCACAGATTTTGGGAAGTTTTTTTGGCTATATAGATAGACCTCCACTTATGGCTACAATTGAGGGAAAAATTCCTGTCGCTAAATGAGACAGTCCTTAAGTGAAATTTGCCTCATTTTACACCCTTTCTTGCCACACATATTAAGTGAACGCTTTCAGTTGTTCTTGACGACGCAGTCGGTAAGTGAATCTGGCTTCCCCCTTGACTCTGCTTGTCAGAAGGTCGTAAAAAGGGGACACTGTGACCGTCATAACTACGAGTTCGGTGGGCCAAGCCTCTGAATTTCGATCAGCCGATTGCGAGGACGCTGCGACGGTCGTGAGTGTAAGACACAGTTCTGAGTCCCTTTTTTTTGGTGCCGTCACAACTCGGGACGGTCACTAAATGAACCGTTCGTAAGTCAAGGACGACCTGCATATTTGCAAAGCAGAGATTTCTCCTATATCTGAGTTTTTAGCTGATAATTTCGGAGAGGAGGGGGGTCAAGGAAGAAAGGTTTTGGCTGTCGTGGATATGAAGGATCTGACGGGTGTTTTCCACTTTTAGCGTCCGAAGCTCAGTCAACAGCAAAAGAAGTTTCGCATAGAGAAACCTTTTTTTTTAGAAGGAAAAAAGAAGATTAAAAAAACCATTAATCCAATTTGTTCTGTCTGTCTTCCTCCTTCGTCCCTAATTCCAGATCGTCCTCAATTTACGACCGCAATCGAGGCCGACGTTTCCAAGCCAGGCGATGGTTAAAGTAAATTTCGCCCTTTATTTCTCTACAGCGGTTTAAGGGAATCGCCGCCGTCGCAAAGTGAATCCTGTTGTTAAGCAAATCTGGCGTCCCTCCACCCTTGACTTGGATAGCAAAGCTCCCAGAATCCCCCAGCCAGCCTGCTTCAAGAGGGGTGGACTTCAACTCCCAGAATCCCCCAGCCAGCCTGCTTTAAGAGGGGTGGACTTCCACTCCCAGAATCCCCCAGTCAGAAAGCTTTAAGATGGGTGGATTTCAGCTCCCAGAATTCCCCAGCCAGAATAGTTTAAGATGGGTGGACTTCAACTCCCAGAATCCCCCAGTCAGAACGCTTTAAGATGGGTGGACTTCCACTCCCAGAATTCCCCAGCCAGAATAGTTTAAGATGGGTGAACTTCAACTCCCAGAATCCCCCAGTCAGAAAGCTTTAAGATGGGTGGATTTCAGCTCCCAGAATTCCCCAGCCAGAATAGTTTAAGATGAGTGGACTTCAACTCCCAGAATCCCCCAGTCAGAACGCTTTAAAATGGGTGGACTTCCACTCCCAGAATTCCCCAGCCAGAATAGTTTAAGATGGGTGGATTTCAGCTCCCAGAATTCCCCAGCCAGAATAGTTTAAGATGGATGGACTTCAACTCCCAGAATCCCCCAGTCAGAACGCTTTAAGATGGGTGGACTTCAACTCCCAGAATCCCCCAGCCAGAATAGTTTAAGATGGGTGGATTTCAGCTCCCAGAATCCCCCAGTCAGGATGCTTTAAGATGGGTGGACTTCAACTCCCAGAATCCCCCATTCAGAATGCTTTAAGATGGGTGGACTTCAACTCCCAGAATCCCCCAGCCAGCATGCTTTAAGAGGGGTGGACTTCCAAGATTCTTACCTCCCTTCGGGCCAAGGATGCAGGTGATCGATGTATTTCTTTAAGGTGAGAGCGATCTTCTCCTGCGTCCGATCGATCTCCTCCCGTTGGGTCACGTCCACTTGGTCTACGAAGGGAGAGGTTTGTGGGTGCGGAGGAAGAAGAGGAGGAGGGCTGGGAGGATTGGGAGGGGGGTCCCCAATGAAGCGAAATGGGGCAAAGGAAAAGGAAAAGGGCTCATTAGGATTCAGGCTCAGTAATTAAAAGATTTAGAAGGGGCTTTAAAAGGTCATCAGTCCTCCATCTTGGGCAGGATTCAGTGTATTGGAAAGAGAAAACTTTAGAGGTCATCCAGTCCAACCCCCCAGACAAGGGCAGGAATTTCAATGTATAGGATCCTGGAAGGGACCCTAGGGGTCCTCTAGACCGACCCCTTCAATCCAGAGCAGGGATCCTCATCTCCCCTGAATGTTGGGGAGGTGGGATAGATAGAGCCCACCCCACCCACCCCTCTCACGAACGAGGGTCTCTCACCTGGATAAAACAACACCAGGGCTTGTAGCAAGACGTACTCAGCTTCGTGCAACCTCAGTTTCCGCAAACTGATGTGGAATTTCAGCAGCGGCTCTAAATAAATCTGTTGAAATCCAGCTTGGGGGGGAAAGAAAGAATTGAAAAAAGGGGAAAAAAGGGGGGAAGGGATCAGAGACCTGTGACATTCTGGAATTGAACCTGATTTTCCTCTCCTCCCTTGGATAAATACCCCTGTTTGCCCACAGGAGGGAGCTTTCGCACAACCCACGGCGGCTCCAATTCGTCGCACTCGTGAAAAAACGCACACGGACAAACTCCCAGGGGGAAATCTCCATAATCTTTTTGCCATGCTTGGCTCCATGGCTGTTTAATCTCTCCCCGAGATTAATTACAGCTTGTTCTATCTATCTGGACTCAGGGAAAAAAAAAAACGGCACACCGACGACCCACCAGCCAGATGTTCAGCATCGTTTATCCCCGGTTTTAATTAATCCAACGCTTTTAATATTAATCCCCCCCCAAGGGGATCCCGAGGACGAGGGGGGGAGGGAGAGAATAGGAAGTCGCTTTGTGAAACGGACACGGGACGGGACACCAGGTTTTTGGGGGAAAAACCCCCCCTGTAGTCGTGATGGCGAACCACAGGTGGCATACAGAGCCATATCGGTGGGCACGCAAGCTCAGCTCTCAGCCACCTGATGTTCGGGCCTTCTGGGTCCACAGGAAGTCAGGAAACAGGCTGTTTCCGGCCTCCGGGGGGATGAAGAAGGCCCATTTTTTGCCCTCTCCAGGCTCCAGAGCCTTTCTAGGAGCCTGGGGAGGGTGAAAACGGCCTTCGCTACCACCACCACCCCTGGAGGCTCTCCGGAGGCCGGAAACGGCCCGTTTGCCGACTTCCAGGGACTGGGGGAGTGGGGAAGGCCGTTTTCGCCCTCCCCAGGCTCCTAGAAAGGCTCTGGGGAGAGCAAAAAATGGACCTACTATGCCCACCGTGTGCCAAAAGTGTGGGAAGCACGGGGGGGGTCATATGCCTGAGGGGGGCGGGGCACATAGAATGATGGGTGTGGGAATGCACGTATGTGACACCCCCCCCGCACTCCTGCCCCCTCCGCTTTTGGCACACGATGGCAAAAAAGGTTAGCCATCACTGCCCGATAGCCTTCTCCAGAGGTTGCCAAACTACAATTCCCAGCAGCCTTGTTGGTCGCGGAGGCTCTTGGGAGTTGTAGTTGAGACGGTCATACACCCCCTCAATGCACATTGTGGGAGCTTTTTTTTTTTTTTAAAAAAAATCAAATTTCACCGCTTTTAGTCCTTCCAATGAACCGTTTAAACTTCTAAAGCGATGGTGGGATTCAGCCGGTTCGTACAGGTTCGGGTGATGGGCCCGACCACCTGCCCTGGCATAAAGACATCCTATTTAGCCATGGCCGCAAGTGGCAATCACATGACCCCGGGGCGTTACGACCGTCATAAATACAGGACGGGTGCCAAGTGCTTCCATTTTAATCAGGTCGCCCTCGTCGTTAAAGTGTGAAAAACCGATCCAAAGTCAATTTTTTTCAGTGCCGTCGTAACTTTGAGCAAATCGTCGTACGTTGAGGATTGTCCGTTGAGGCCACACAACCCTATTGGATAACCCAAGTTTTGCCCGATTAGGACCACCCACCGAGCAATCCCGAAACTAACCGAAAGCATATTTCTCACTTTTAATTCATCGAGAATTAATTTCCCCATCGCCATTAGCAGCATTCGCTCAGCAAATGGGGCCAGAAGGGCTTCTCTTAACATAGCCACCAATCCTGGTTTGTTGGTTTCGCAGCTCGCAGGCTGGGTTAGCAAACCCTCGGTTGGAACCACCAAACCGGCCAAGCCTCTTTTCAACCACGGTGCCAGGCGGGGTGAGTGAGGCCTTTTTATACCGCAGCGTATAAATTAATCATTGCCCTGTTTTCTTCTGCAATCTGTACATTGCTTAATCTACTGTGCCAAAGATCAAGGAGTTTTAAATAGTGAACTTTATTCTGCATTACTAACCCACAAAATTAGGGATTAAACGTTAGGGGTGCCTAGGAGAGAACCGAGGGTTGGGGTAGTGGTTGGCGGCAGTCAAAATAATCACAATAATTATAATCTAGAATGGTTGATGGTCGCGTTTGATTGGCTCGGCCTTCGATCGGAGGACTGGGAAATCTGATCGATACGGTTTTATGCAAGCTAGGTGTTTAAAAACGGCAGCGAATAAATTTCTCGTATGTAATGAAATATGTATTCGTTCTGGGCTGTGTGGTTCGTCTTTCATGTCGCCTTCTTCTCGGTTTCATTCCCTTTCTCGGAAAAATATATATATATAAAAATAGTTCCGCGAACTATATGTGATTGTGTAGTACGCGCTTCTCAACCTTGGCAATTTAAAGAGGGGTGGGCTTCAAATCCCAGAATTCCCCAGTCAGCTTGGTTTAAACTCCCCGAATTCCCCAGTCAGCTTGGTTTAAACTCCCCGAATTCCCCAGTCAGCTTGGTTTAAACTCCCCGAATTCCACAGCCAGCTTGTTTTAAACTCCCTGAATTCCACAGCCAGCTTGGTTTAAACTCCCCGAATTCCCCAGCCAGCTTGGTTTAAACTCCCCGAATTCCCCAGTCAGCTTGTTTTAAACTCCCTGAATTCCCCAGTCAGCTTGTTTTAAACTCCCTGAATTCCACAGCCAGCTTGTTTTAAACTCCCTGAATTCCACAGCCAGCTTGTTTTAAACTCCCTGAATTCCCCAGTCAGCTTGTTTTAAACTCCCTGAATTCCACAGCCAGCTTGTTTTAAACTCCCTGAATTCCACAACCAGCTTGGTTTAAACTCCCCGAATTCCCCAGTCAGCTTGTTTTAAACTCCCTGAATTCCACAGCCAGCTTGTTTTAAACTCCCTGAATTCCACAACCAGCTTGGTTTAAATTCCTCGAATTCCACAGCCAGCTTGGTTTAAACTCCCCGAATTTTCCAGTCAGCTTGGTTTAAACTCCCCAAATTCCCTAGCCAGCTTGCTTTAAGATAGTGAACCAATTCCTAGAATTCCCCAGCTAAATATGCTTTAAGATGGGTGGACTTCAACTCCCAGAATTCCCTAACATTCTGCTGGCTGGGGAATTCTGGGCATTGAAGTCCATACCTCTAAAAATTGCAAAGATGGAGGAACTCTGATGTAAGGTGAACGTAAAGGCAGCTCTGGATAGCTCCTCCCTGCAAGTGGAAGTGTCTAGCGCGACACACAACCATTGTGAATTCAAAAGAGGCATACAATGAACTCTCTTCCCCAAACACACAAACACACACACAGAGACCTACCCAGGGCGCCATGTTGGATGGTGTAGCAATGTGGGCCACATTTCCAAGCGTTCGTTTCCTCGTTGAACACGGTGTTGAACTGAATCTGGCAGATCTCCAGCGTGGCTCCTTTTAGAAGGGAGATCTGGTCATCCATGGGCAGATTTCTAAGTGAGGGAGAAGGACTAAGACTGGAGACAAGAGGTTGTGTAGATGCTCTTAAGAAGGCCTGACTAGGGGCAACTCGGCTTGATTGATTCCCCCCATTTTGGTGATGGCTTCCTTGGATGGCTTAGCCTGCTGGGGGAATCCTGGTTAGTTTAGGATCTAGTGGAGCCGGTAAAATGGGTCAATTGGACAGATCTCCCGTATGAGCAGGGGGTTGGACTAGATGACCTCGAAGGTCCCTTCTGACTCTGTTATTCTATTCTATTCTATTCTATTCTATTCTATTCTATTCTATTCTATTCTATTCTATTCTACATTCTCTTCTACTCCCTCTTCTCTTCTCTTCTTTCTCTTCTCTTCTCTTCTCTTCTCTTCTATCTACTCTACTCCCTCTTCTCTTCTCTTCTCTTCTCTTCTACATTCTCTTCTCTTCTCTTCTACTCCCTCTTCTCTTCTCTTCTTTCTCTTCTCTTCTATCTACTCCCTCTTCTCTTCTCTTCTCTTCTCTTCTCTTCTCTTCTCTTCTTTCTCTTCTCTTCTACATTCTCTTCTCTTCTCTTCTCTTCTCTTCTCTTCTCTTCTCTTCTCTTCTCTTCTCTTCTCTATCTCTTCTTGAAAACCCCCACCAATGGAGAAGGAAGACAGACGGACGGAAGGAAGGAAGGAAGGAAGGAAAAAAGTTGGAAGGGACCTTGGAGGTCTTCTAGTCCAACCCCCTTTCTCAAGCAGAACTCCTTACCATTTCAGACAGGGGGCTATCCAATCTCTCCTTGAAAACCTCCAGTGATGGGGAAGGAAGGAAGAAAAGAAGGGAAGGAAGGAGGGAAGGAAGGAAGGAAGGGAAGGGAAGGGAAGGGAGGGAAGGGAAGGGAAGGGAAGGGAAGGGAAGGAAGGAAGGAAGGAAGGAAGGAAGGAAGGAAGGAAGGAAGGAAGGAAGCTAACTCTTGGAGACAAACCATCCCATCCTCACCGGTGTCCTCACCGTTAGGAAGTTTGTCCTCAGTTCCAAGTTTGCTAACTTCTCTCCTGGATTAGATTCTCCTGGAAGACTGAAGACCAAGAGATGGTCCATCCTCACAACTCCACCACTCACCGAAAAGTCGGGATGGCTTTGGCGAACTGAATGACCTGCTGAATCATGAAGGTGCTGAGGTCGGCAAACAAGGGCAGGAGGGAGAAGACGTCAGGCAGGACCTCCTCCGAATGGTCCTCGTGGGAAGGCAGGAGATACAGAGAAGGGAAGGATGCTTCCTGAGAACCTCCGGTGTCCGGATTGTGGAGGCAGAGACGGACCGGCGGCTGCGGAGAGAAACTGGGTCAGATGCCTTCACCGAGGATGTTGTTGTGGGTGAGGACAAGGGATTCGGCAGAACCTCTAGCTAAGATTCTGTGCAGTTCAGAGAACCCCGGAATCCAACTCCTGGCGGGTCCCTCCCCACCTCTCCCACACGATCCGTTATGGATGCAGGTAAGTGCAAGCCGTGTGCAGAGGGTCGGGGAGGGTGAAAAACGGGCCTACCGGAAGTTCGGGAAAGCCTGTTTCCGCTCTCCAAAGGGCCTCCGGAGCCTGGGGAGGCCGCTTTCGCCCACCCGGAGTCTCAAGAAAAGCCTCTGGAGCCCGGGGAGGGCAAAAATCCCTCCTACCCACTTCATGGAGTTGTTGTAGGGAAAATAAGGGGAGGAAGGAATATTAGTATGTTCACCACCTTGAGTTTTGTATAAATAATAATAATAATAATAATAATAATAATAATAATAATAATAATAGTGCAAAATCTCCATTCCCTCCCCACTCTGGGGCCAGCCAGAGGTGGTATTTGCCGGTTCTCCGAACTACTCAAAATTTCCGCTACTGGTTCTCCAGCACCTGTCAGAACCGGCTGGATTTCATCCCTGCCCGGGGGTCATGTGATCCCCTTTTTGTGGCCTTGGCTACCAGCCAAGTCAACGAGGAAGCCGGATTCCCTTACCAACCGTGCGGCTAACTTAACAACGGTGGCGATTCACTTAACAACGGCATCCAGAGAGGTTGTAAAACGGAGCCAAGGTCAGTTAGTCATAGAAATCTGGGGTCCCGTTGTGGTCGTGAGTCGAGGACTATGAGTATCAGCGGGACCGACTTTGGTTTCAACACCTAGATCTGGAGCTCTCGTAAAACCCAACCTGAAGAAAGGCTGACCCAGGTTATGGGAGTTGTGCGAAGGGAGCCTTGGAAGGCCGAGTTGGAAGAGGGGAGGGGAAAAAATGGGAGATTGGCCCTTCTTAATGGCTCACTTGGTAGTGGATGAACTGGGAGAAAGTGGAATCAAAGTGTTTCTTGTGAGCTTCGGTGAGGATCTCAATCAGCTGTTCCTCCTCCGGAGACAAGCCACGATCCTCCGGGGATTCGGCTGGGAGAACCAGCGGGCATTTCTGCATCTTCTGTTTACGCAGCGCTCGACGGGCGTAGAGGGCGTCTTCCGACATGATCACTGGCAGAGAGGGAGGAAAAAGAGACGATCATGGGGTTCAAATGCTGGTTGGAGGATCATCCTCGACTTACAGCCATTCATTTAGGGACGGTTCGAATTTATTGAAAAAAGTGATGATCAGTCCTTGTCTTTCTTTCCTTCCTTCCTTCCTTCCTTCCTTCCTTCCTTCCTTCCTTCTTTCTTTCTTTCTTTCCCTCCTTCCTTCCTTCTCTATTTCCCCCTTTGCTTTCTTCCTTTTCTTCCTTCCTTCCTCCCTCTTTCCCCCATCCTTCCTTCCTTCCCTCCCTCCTTCTTTCTCTATTTCTCCCTTTGCTTCCCTCCTTTTTTTCTTCCCTCCTTCCTTCTGTCCCTCACTGCATGACATCCTTCCATCCTACTTCCCTCCCTCCCCCTCCATCCTTCCCTCCCTCCTTCCTTCTCTATTTCTCCCTTTGCTTCCCTCCTCCTTTTCTTCCCTCCTTCCTTTTGTCCCTTGCTGAATGACATCCTTCCATCCTCCCTCCCTGCCTCCCCCTCCATCCCCCCTTCCTTCCTTCCTTCTCTATTTCTCCCTTTGCTTCCCTCCTTCTTTTCTTCCCTCCTTCCTCCCTCCCTCCCCCCTTCCTTCCTTCTCTATTTCTCCCTTTGCTTCTCTCCTTCTTTTCTTCTTTCCTTCCTCCCTCCCCCTTCCTTCCTTCCTTCTCTATTTCTCCCTTTGTTTCCCTCCTTCTTTTCTTCCTTCCTTCCTCCCTCCCTCCCCCCTTCCTTCCTTCCTTGTCTATTTCTCCTTTTGCTTGCTTCCTTCCTTCCTTCTTCCCTCCCTCCCTCCCTCCCTCCATTACATCCATACTCCTTCCTTCCTTCCCTCCTCTCTTCCTCCCTTCCTTCTCTATTTCTCTCCTTCCTTCCTTCCTTCCTTCCTTCCTTCCTTCCTTCCTTCCTTCCTTCCTTCCTTCCTTATCCCCAATTTTGGTCATAAATCGAGGACCCCCAGCAAGGCACCAAGATCCTGAACCTATTTCTGCCTCCCTGGTTAGTTTGATGCCAGCTGCCGCCAGCAGCCTTTTCAACCCGAAGCAGATGTTAAGTTGGCTTCTTTTTTTCTTTTTTCTTTTTTTTTTTTAGCATTTTGGTTTCCGACTTTGCTCTTTTTCCGGCTTGCAGAAAGTTGGCCAGTCCGCTTAGGAACCCTCCAGCTGGCCTGCCTTAAATTACTTTGCCCTGCCAGCCTCTGTCGGGGTTGAGGGGGGCGGGGATGCTTTGAGCATCTCTCTTCCCCCCCCCCCTTCCCCCAAATGGCTATTCAGAGGAGCCCTCCAGCCCTGGCACGTGATGCCAGCTGCTTCCCTGCCTTGCAACCTGCCCAGGACCGGGGATTGCGGGTCAGAAGGCAAAGCTGCAATGCATCACTCCTTGCTCGCCTGCAGTTGCTACAGCTGCCATCATGCGCTCCGGGTTTCTGTGCTTCCCCCCCCCCCACCCCCATTTGTGCCCTGCGGGGGTGGGGGGGGGGAGAGAGAGAAATTCAGCCTCTCTCTTCCCTGCCGGATCCTGATTTCACCTCGATCGGAACAGTTGGAAGCTTCAGAGAGCCTTAATGGCTTTGGGAGCCAAAAAACTCTTTCTTTGTGGGAGGGGAGGGAGGAAGGAGGGAAGGGAATTGGAAAGCAAGTGAAAACAGAAATGAGAAATTTTTAAAAAAGAGAGAGAAAGAAGGGAGGGAGGAAGGAAGGAAGGAAGGAAATGATAGTGGTAAAGGAAAGAAAGAAAGAAAGAAAGAAAGAAAGAAAGAAAGAAAGAAAGAAAGAAAGAAAGAAAGAAAGAAAGAAAGAAAGACAAAGATAGAGAGAGAAGAGAGGGAGGGAGGAAAGGAAGGAAGGAAGGAAGGAAGAAAGGAAGGAAGGAAGGAAGGAAGGAAAGGAAAGATAGGAAGGGGAAGAAAGAAAGAGAAGGAAGGAAAAGGCAAGGAAGAAAGGAAAGAAAGAAAGAGAAGGAAGAAGGTAGATAGATAGATAGATAGATAGATAGATAGATAGATAGATAGATAGATAGAAAGGATGATGTAAGATAGATAGATAGAGATGATAGATCGATAGATAATGATGATCGATCGATCGATAGATAATAGTGATGATGTAAGATAGAAAGAAAGAAAGAAAGATAGATAGATAGATAGATAGATAGAGATGAAAGATAATAGTGATGATGATAGATAGAAAGATAGAAAGATAGAAAGATAGATAGATGAAAGATAGATAATAGTGATGATGATAGATAGATGAAAGATAATAGTGATGATAGATAGATAGATACATAGATAGATAGAGATGAAAGATAATAGTGATGATGATAGATAGATAGATAGAAAGATAGAAAGATAGATAGATGAAAGATAGATAATAGTGATGATGATAGATAGATAGAAAGATAGAAAGATAGATGAAAGATAGATAATAGTGATGATAATGATAGATAGATACATAGATAGATAGAGATGAAAGATAACAGTGATGATAATGATGATGATGATAGATAGATAGATAGATAGATAGATAGATAGATAACGAAAGATAATAGTGATGATGATGATAGATAGATAGATAGATAGATAGATAATGAAAGATAATAGTGATGATGATGATAGATAGATACATAGATAGATAGAGATGAAAGATAACAGTGATGATAATGATGATGATGATAGATAGATAGATAGATAGATAGATAGATAGATAGATAGATAGATAATGAAAGATAATAGTGATGATGATGATGATAGATAGATTTATAGATAGATAGATAGATAGATTTATAGATGGTAGATAGATAGATAGATAGATAGATAGATAGATAGATAGATAGATAGATAGATAATGAAAGATAATAGTGATGATGATGATAGATAGATAGATAGATAGATAGATAATGAAAGATAATAGTGATGATGATGATAGATAGATAGATAGATAGATAGATGATGATAGATAGATTTATAGATAGATAGATAGATTGATTGATTGATTGATTTATAGATGGTAGATAGATAGATAGATAGATAGATAGATAGATAGATAGATAGATAGAAAGATAGATAGATAGATGAAAGATAGATAATAGTGATGATAGATAGATAGATAGATTTATAGACAGAGAGAGAGAGAGAGAGAGAGAGAGAGAGAGAGATCCTGGACCCATCACACTTACTGTCCTTCCTCATGCCCACTGCGAGGCATTTCTTGTACCGACAAGCCTGGCATTGTCTCCGCTTGGTTTTGGTGATGGGGCAGCTCTGAGTAAAGGGGCAAGTGAACTGGATGCCCTTCAGCACCGTCCTCCTGCAAGGCAAGGTGGGAAGAAGCTTGAGTGGGAGTCATGAGGACTAGAAATGTGTGCTTTTGCCTGCATCCTGCCAGACCCATGAGGACTAGAATCTGAGCTGGCTTTTAGATGCCAAAGATGGGATTGTCAAACGGGCTGAGTTTGCAAAACTGGCAAAACTGGCCTGTTCGGTTGGGGGGTGGGTGGGGTGGGGGGGGAATGATAAAGACTTTCTTTTAAAAGACCAAGAGCCTTCAGTCAGTGGAAGACTGGATTGATGGTTTATGGATTTGGGGATTTAAAAAGATCAAAAGAAGAATAGGGAAGAATAAGATGTACCTAATTATTTGATAGAAGGAAGAGTGGAAGTCATGATTTGTTTCCTTTCTGCCTTCTTTCCTTCCCTCCCTCCCTCCTACCAACCTTTTTTCTTTCTTTTTCTTACTTCCTTCTTAATTCCTTCCTTCCTTCTTTCTTTCCTTCCTTCTTCCTCCTTCCTCCCTCCCACCTTCTTTCCTTTGTTCCTTCCTTCCTTCCCTTCCTCCCTCCCTCCCTCCCCTTTCTTCCTTCCTTCCTCCCTCCCTCCCTCCCACCTTCTTTCCTTCATTTGTTCCTTCCTTCCTTCTATCCCTCCCTCCCCTTTCTTGCCATTCTTCCTTCCTTCCTTTCTTCCTCCTTCCTTCCTACTTCCCACCTTCTTTCCTTTGTTCCTTCCTTCCTTCCTTCCCTCCCAACCACCCTTCCCCCTCCCTCCCTCCCTCTCTTTCTTTCTTTCTTTCTTTCTTTCTTTCTTTCTTTTTTCCTTATCATTCTGCCTGCTTCTCCGGTACAGCATTGACAAATCCTGACTAAAAAAATACTCTTTTCAAAAGGCAGCAAAGTGCCCGAGGGGCGAGGAAAGCATCATTTCCCTCCTCAGGTCCCTAACCTCTGCTGAGAGAATGCCTGGCCTGAAATAAACAGACCCCACAAGGCTCTAGTCCTCATGGTGGCTGAGAGAGAGAGAGAGAGAGAGAGAGAGGGGGGGAGAGAGAGAGAGAGAGAGAGAGAGAGAGAGAGAGAGAGAGAGAGAGCGCGATACAGAGAGGAAGAGAAGGAAGATCCATGCCTACCGGAAGAATCCTTTGCAGCCTTCGCAGGTCATGACGTGGAAGTGGTAGCCACTGGCTCGGTCTCCGCACACGGCACATGTCTTCGCTTCCCCAACTTCCAGGTCAGGCTGTCAGGCTCACCCCAGAGATTCCTGCCTTTGCCATCCGAGAAATTCTCCATGGTGCCAGGCGCCTGTTCCTTAGGGGAAATTTCACAGACTCATCTGCCTTCTTTCTGGATCGCTCCAAGGGATTTGCTGGCTGGGTGACTTAAGGGGACGGCCGGGGCTCCTATATTTTTCTCCCACAACAACCTGGCGGAGGTAGGCTGGCCGAAGAAAAAACAACAACAACGAACTCACAGCTTCTCTGGCTAAAGCCAGATCTTGAACCCAGTTTTGCCCCAATCTTGAGCTAAGAACTTTATCTTTGGACTATAATTATAGAATAGAATAGAATAGAATAGAATAGAATAGAATAGAATAGAATAGAATAGAATAGAATAGAATAGAATAGAATTTTTTATTGGCCAAGTGTGATTTGGACAGACAAAGAATTCGTCTTTGGTGCCTACGCTCTCAGTGGACATAAAAGAAAAGATACGTTCATCAAGAATCATAAGGTACAACACTTAATGATAGTCATAGGGACCAAATAAGCAATTACATTACATTACATTACAATTACATTACGTTAGTACAATATTATTATTATACTATACTACATATTATTGTACTATAATATATTATTTTATTCTATTCCATTCTATTTCCATATTTTTCTATTCTGTTCTGTTCTGTTCTGTTCCGTTCCGTTCCATTCCATATTTTCTATTCTATTCTATTCTATTCTATTCTATTCTATTCTATTCTATTCTATTCTATTCTATTCTTTTCTATTCTATTCTATTCTATTCCATTCTATTCCATTCCGTTCCATTCCGTTCCATTCTGTTCCCATATTTTCTATTCTGTTCCGTTCCGTTCCATTCTTTCATTCTCTATTCTATTTTATTCTATTCTATTCTATTCTATTCTATTCTATTCTATCTATTCTATTCTATTCTATTCTATTCTATTCTAGTCTATTCTTTTCTATTCTATTCTATTCTATTCTATTCCTATTCTATTCCATTCTATTCCATTCCGTTCCATTCCGTTCCATTCTGTTCCCATATTTTTCTATTCTGTTCTGTTCCGTTCCGTTCCGTTCCATTCTTTCATTCTCTATTCTATTTTATTCCCTTCCATTCCATTCCATTCTCTCTTCTCTTCTCTTCTCTTCTTCTTCTCTTCTCTTCTCTTCTCCTTTCGCCTCGCCTCGTCTCGCCTCCCCTTCCCCCCTTCCCGTATTCCTGTTCCTATTCTACTCTATTCTCATTCGATTCCATTCCATTCCATATTTCATATTAATTTGATTTACATGGTCACTCATCTCATCTTCTATTCTATTCTACTCTACTCTACTCTACTCTACTCTACTCTACTCTACTCTACTCTACTCTACTCTACTCCACTCCACTCCACTCTATTCTATTCTATTCTATTCTCTCTCCTCTCCTCTCCTCTTCTCCCCTCCCCTCCCCGTATTCCATATTTCATATTAATTTGATTTACCACGGTCACCCATCTCATCTTCTATTCTATTCTACTCTACTCTACTCTACTCTACTCTACTCTACTCTATTCTATTCTATTCTCTCTCCTCTCCTCTCCTCTCCTCTTCTCCCCTCCCCTCCCCGTATTCCATATTTCATATTAATTTGATTTACACGGTCACCCATCTCATCTAAGCGACCTGAGTTGCTCATCCGCGTAAGGACTGATCCAGTCCAAAGATGGAGAAAAACCCAGTTCCACCACCAGCAAAACTACCAAGATCAGACATGCACTCTAGACTTCAATCCTTGCTTAGCCGAAACCTACTTCCCGCCTCTCTTTCCATTTTAGGCCCATTGTTAGACCCCTCACAAGCCGCCTTCCAGCTTCAAGGGAGGACCCTGCATGCTGCAGGAAAATGCTTAGATAAAAAGGAAGCGAGAAGGAAAAGTACCAAAGAATCAACTCCCCAACCTTGTTTTAGCCAAGCCGAGTGTGCAAAGTTGTTGTGCTTAAGGCTGTTAGCACCTGGGCAAATGTCACGCTCAACTCCTCCTTTTGATTGCTCATTCGTGGGTGTGTAAAAGGACAAGAGTTATGCAACCTGGCGGGGAAGAAAAACACCAAGCAAAGGTTGGGAGAGAGAGAGAAAAGAAAGAAAGAGAAAGAAAGGAAGGAAGGAAAGAAGGAAGGAAGGAAGGAAAGGAAGGAAGGAAAGAAAAAGAGAGAGAGAAAGAAAGAAAGAAAGAAATAGGAGAGAGAGAAAGTGTGAGAGAAAAAGAAAAAACGAAAGAGAAAGAGAAAGAAAGAAAGGAGGGGGGAGGGGGAGAAGGAAGGAAGGAAGGAGAAAGAGAAAGAAAGAAAGAAAAGAAAGAAAAGAAAGAAGAGAGAGACAGAGAGTAGAGAGAGAAAGTGTGAGAGGAAAAGAGAGAGAAAGAAAAAGAGAGAGAAAAAGAGAAAGAAAGAGAAAGAAACAGACAGAGAAAAAGAGAGAGAGAGAGAGAAGAGGGAGAAAGAGAGACAGACAGAAAAGAAACAGAGAGTAAGAGAAACATAAAACAGAGAGAGACTGAGAGAAAGAAAAAAGAGAGAAAGAAAGAAAAAAGGAAGGAAGGAAGGAAGGAAGAAGGAAGGAAGGAAAAGAAGGAAGGAAGGAAGAAGCAAGAGAAAGAAAGAAAGAAAGAAAGAAAGAAAGAAAGAAAGAAAGAAAGAAAGAAAGAAAGAAAGAAAGAAGAGAGAAAAAGACAGAAAAAACCCAGAAATATTTTAGTGGCATTTTTTCTAACTACGTTTTTTTAAGTGGATCTGCTTGGAGGATCTACATGCATCGATGGGCTTTCAGCTATAGCTGATACTTTTTAAAAAGTTGTTTATTATTATTATTATTATTATTATTATTATTATTATTATTATTATTATTATTATTATTATTATTTTGGAAAAAGTGCTTTTTTACCACCCTAGACTACCACGGTTCTCCTAGAAAAGAAGGAGAAAAGAAAAGAAGGAGAAAAGAAAAGAAAAGAAAGAGAAAAGAAAAGTCTCTGTGATCCAAAGCAAGTGAGGATAAGGAGGAGGATGACTGAAGAATTTTGTCAATGTCGTCATTGACAAAATTCCCCTTCAGTCAATTGCAAAAGCCACTTTCCCTGGAACAGATCATCCCCTGCCAATAACAACTTTTAACGCCTTCCAACATCCACATCTGCCTATCGCGGGAAGGCCAAACCCAGTCTCAATCTCTGGCTAACTGCGCGATGACGAATCACAATAATAATGGAACACCAGCCGGCAATTGACCGAAGAAATCCCCATCGGTCAATTGCGAAGGGCAGCTTCGCTTGGGAGAGAGCCGACATCCCGCAAAGTTACTATTCATACGATTGAAATCTCTCTCTCTCTCTCTCTCTCTCTCCCTCCCTCCCTCCCTCCCTCCCTCCCTCTCTCTCTCTCTCCCTCCCTCCCTCCCCCTCCCTCCCTCGCCTCCCTCCTCCCCGGGGTCTTTGAGAAGGATTCGGTGGGTGAAGATAAAAATGCCCTTTTTAAAAAGAAAAACAAACATCCGGCTGAGGGTGTAACCAACCACAACAACTCTTGACAGTTGCCAGATCCTATTTTTCATCGGCCGACCCACACAGATGCTACGCCAATGGATTGCGACACACCGAATATTCTTAGAAACGAAGCCCTGTGAATGTGAAGGTCAGCTAAAGAACTGGCAGCTGTGATTTCACGCAGTTGCGTAAGACAACAGCTCATTATGTTAATGGATGTGTTGCACAAGCAGAGTCCTCAGGCTTACGACACCCGTGGGAGCCCAGAGTTTCCGTGGCTAAGCGAGACGTTGGTCGAAGTAAAGGTCGGTCCCGATTTTTACCACTTTTCTGGCCACGGTCGTTAAACGGATGACCGCCACCGTCGTGAAGTTAGGGTCGTTAAGTAAACCTGGCTTCCCCCATTGACTTGGCTCGTCGGAAGGTCGCGAGAGGGGATCGCACGATCCCCAGGGATTGCTGCGACCTGTCGTAAATATGAGTCAGTTGCCAAGTGATTTAGTTGAAATCAGGTGAGCATGGGGCGGGCTGCGAAGTAAGAATGAGAAACGGTCGTAAGTCACTTTTTTCTGTGCCATTGTAACTCTTGAACGGTCGCTAAATGAACTGTTGTAAGTCGAGGACTACCTTGTACATCGCAAACGACAAACACCAGCAAATGCCAGGTAGTTCTCGACTTACAAAAAGTGACTTATGACCATGTTTCACACTCACGACCTCGTTCCAGCATCACCATGAACAGGTGATCATAATTCAGATGGTTCCTATTTATGACCGTTGCTGTGTCCTCCAATCTGCATGATTCCCCTTTTGTGACCAGACAGCACGAGCAAATTCAGAAGAGTCAGATTCATTTTAATGACCGTGTGACTTAACAACGTCACTGATTCCCTGAATAAAGCTGGCATGAAAGGTCGCAAAATGGGGGCGCAACCCACTTCACACAAATGTCTCTGCTTAGCCACAGAAAAATTTCAGGTGGTCGTAAGTCGAGGACGAACTGTGGCCCCAAATTTGATCAGAAAGATAATGATGGTTTATTTGTTTTTTCAAAACATTTATTGGTTGCTACAAGGATTACATTTTTGGAAAACAGGAAGGCCATCAATAAACCCCAGTTCGAATCTAACGTGGGAACCAGTGGGCGAAACAGTAGCCGGCAGCGGTGCGATGCTCCGCCCACCTGCCCGGATGTCTCTGTGCATGCGCAGAAGCATCGCATGTATGCGTCGCATTCCCACTACTGGTGGGAACCCATCCCAATCCTTTACCCCCCTCCCCCAAGAGATGAAACGATAGAAGGTGTTAAAGCTACAGGAACCTTGGGGTAGGGTGGGGAGTGATCATGCAATATTTGGGATTCAACATTATACAAGCCCAAGCAATAGAACGGAGTCAAACTAGAGTGTGGGCTTTAAGAGAGCTCATTTCAATAAACTTAAGAGCGAGAGCTTGGGAAGG
>JAUDYJ010000017.1:8436540-8684040 GCA_030761175.1 Masticophis lateralis | reverse complement strand
CGCAGTTGTTAAACGAATCGTGGTTTCGTTCAGCGAATCTGACCTTCGCCCACTGATTCTGATGGTCAGCTGCCAGCTGGGAAGATCCCAAATGGTGGGATCACGTGATCACGAGAGGCTGCATCCGTCATAAATACACACGTCAGTGGCCTCCATTTTGATCACGTGACTGCAGGGAATGCTGCAATGGTCATAAGTGTGAGGATTGGCCCTAAGCCGCTGTTTCAGCGCCATTGTAACTTTGAATGATCGCAACCTTACAAATGGTTGTAAGTCGAAGTTGTTGTGGCCCACCAGCAGCCAGCAGATTCGGACAGTGAGGAGGTTGGAGAGGAACGTGGACCAGTCCTGGAGTCTGGGGAAGGCTCGGACGAGGGCTCTGAGTCGGAGGCAGAGAGGGGGCCAAGGCCATCTGGTAGTTCTTTGCTGCCTCCGGAGTCTCCGGAGTCTGACATCAGCGAGACAGAAGTACAGCGGGAGCCTGTCCCCAGTATGCGCATGCGCAGAGCTGCCAGGAGACAGGAACAATTAAGGAAACAGGGTCAACTTGGGTGTAACGCTTGGAGATGATTGGCCCCTCCATAAGACATATAAAAGAAGCGAACGGGACGTGAGCTTTTGCAGGAAGCAATTAGTTCATCTGGTCGGTTAAAGCTCTGTTTGACTCTGTGCCAAGTTTGGCCTTGCCCTGCGTGTGGCAATTAGTTCTCTGGCAGCATTCCAAGGGAGATAAGGTGGGTGTTTGTAAACATTCTATTGAAAGACTGTTTGTGAAGCCTTTCGGACTAGGAATGACAATAATTCACAACCGTATGAATATAAGACGTTTGCTTGGGACTAAGATTGTGCTGTATTTTCTAAGGAAGCTTAGGTCAGAACAGAAGTTTACCTGTTGGTTTTCTATGCCGAGCAAATGATTTAAGATCTAAGACTTACAAATTCTTTGCTATTACGTCAAACTTGCTTTTAATCAGCACTGGAAAAACTTGGTATGCTCCATGTTTTGTCAATGTTGGAGTCTGAGTTTGAACTGGTTTCTTTCTCCCTCTCTTAGAAGATACATTGAGATAAAAATTATCGACGATGAGGAGTATGAAAAAAATAAGAATTTCTATCTGGAGTTGGGACCCCCGGTTATTTTGGACATCGGACTCCGGCATGGTAAGGATGGGAACATGAAAAAGGAAGAAATTCCCCCCATCCAGTTTTCACTTAAATCCGGAGAAGCTAGTAGAGAGTCTCTTTTAATCCTTTTTCTCCATCCGTTGTGTAGCTGAGGGCTACGTGGCCTCTTATCTAACCATTCCCTAAGCAGCTTCTTTTTCCTCTGTCGCTCGAGGTCTTTCTCCTAGGTCTGTTACGCAAATTTCTTTTTCCCCATCCTATCCTAGGTGACACTAATGAGAATCAACTGCCCGCAGGAGAGCAGGAGAAAATTGCCAAAATGGGATACCCCAGTTTGGGAGAAAATGCCAAACTTGAAGTTATCATTGAGGAATCTTACGAGTTCAAGGTAATAACAGTCTCTGTCTCTCTCTGTCTCTGCCTCACTCTCTCTGTCTCCGTCTGTCTGTCTATCTCTGTCTCTCCCTCTCTTTGTCTCTCCCTCTTTGTCTCTGTCTCTGTCTCTCTGTCTGTCTCTGTCTTTTTGTCTCTGTTTCTCTCTTTGTCTCTCTCTGTCTCTGTCTCTGTTTTTGTCTCTCTCTCTCTGTCTCGCTCTGTCTCTCTGTCTCTCTTTGTCTCCGTCTCTCTCTTTTTGTCTCTGTCTCTCTTTGTCTGTGTCTGTGTCTCTGTCTCTCTTTGTCTCTGTCTCTCTGTTTCTCTCGCTATGTCTCCGTCTCTCTTTGTCTCTGTCTCTCTCTCTCATCCAAACTTGTCCAAGTCTTCTTCGGACCCGTAAATCCCAGTTCTCTTCTCATCAAATGCAGGTAGGCCTCAGTTTACAACTGTTCGTTTAGTGACCATTTGAAGTTACGACAGCACCAGAAAAAGTGACTTAGGACTGTTTTTCACCCTTACGACCGTTGCAAGCATCCCTCTGGTTACGTGATCAGAATTCAGATGCTTGGCAACCGACTCATGTTTCTGACAGTTGCAGTGTCCCTGGGCTAATGCAATCCACTTTTGCGATCTCTGACAAAGCAAAGTCCATGGGGAAGCCAAATTCACTTAACGACCACGTTACTAACTCATCCACGGCAGTGATTCACTTAACCAGTGTAAGAAAAGTCATAAAACAGAACAAAACTCACTTAACCAATTTCTCACTTAGCGACAGAAATGTCCGGCACAATTGTGGTAAGTCGAGGACTCCCTGCATTGCACTCTTAAGCACGTTATTCTTTGCAATAAATTCCGGCTTCGGATCAGGAGAAGTAATGGAAATGCAAACAGATAGGATAACAACTGCAGTGATTCACTGAACAACTGTGGCAGGAGAGGTCGTAAAATGAGGCAGAATCCCACTTAACAGCCGTCTCGCTTAGCTGCAGAAATTTTGGTCTCAATTGTGGCCGTAAACCACATTTTAAAAAAAAAGAATTATCTTTTATTCCATGCCATGCGGTGCTCAGTTAGCTTTGATCAGAGCCAACATTGAAAGCTAAACAATTGCTAAGGGGGGGAAGAGGAAAGGGGGGAAGGGGAGTCCCTAAAATCCCCCCCCACATCCCGTTTCACCTGTCCCCAACCTCTTCTTCCTGCAGAGCACCGTGGACAAATTGATCAAGAAAACCAATCTGGCGCTCGTGGTGGGAAGCAGCAGTTGGCGAGAGCAGTTCGTAAGCGCCGTGACGGTCAGTGCCGGTAAGAGAACTGAATGGAATTGAACGGAATATTTTCAATTTGGCCAAGTGCGATTCGACACACAAGGAATTTTTTCTCCAGTGCAGAAGCCCTCCGTGTACATGCAAAGCAACAGAGAGAACACTAGTACTGCTACTATACCCTGTTTCCCCCAAAATAAGACCCAAATGGGAAATAAGCCCTAGCATGCTCATAATAGAAGCCTTACTCCCAAAAATAAATCCCAGTGAAGACCGTCAGCCAGATGGACATATTTAGTAATGTAGAGGTAAAGGTTGCCCTTGCACATATGTGCTAGTCGTTCCCTACTCTAGGGAGTAGTGCTCCTCTCCGTTTCAAAGCCGAAGAGCCAGCGCTGTCCGAAGACGTCTCCGTGGTCATGTGGCCGGCACGACTCAACGCCAAAGGCGCACAGAACGCTGTTCCCTTCCCACCAACGGTGGTCCCTATTTTTCTACTTGCATTTTTTTTTAACGTGCTTTCAAACTGCTAGGTTGGCAGAAGCTGGGACAAGTCACGGGAGCTCACCCCGTTACGCAGCGCTAGGGATTCGAACCGCTGAACGGCCGACCTTTCGATCGACAAGCTCAGCGTCTTAGCCCCTGAGCCACCGCGTCCCTATTTAGTCATGTGTTTTTCCCCCCTCCAAAATAAGACTTCCCTGAAAATTAAGCTCTAATGCGTCTTTTGGGGCTAAAATTAACGTAAGGCTCGGTCTTATGGTGGTGGAAAGACGGTATTATTAATAATCGTTCATTCGTTGATATTGCAATATCAGGTGACGCACAAATGGAAGAGAAAGCGCTAGGAAAAATATATAACGAAATATCGCGATTTGCAAATCGAAGTTGCAAAGCAACGCTCATAACAATAGTAATGGGAGCCCTTAGATGGGTAACCTTTAGCATGAATGACGGCCTTACGACGTCTTCCCATGGAGTGAACCAAGCCTTTTAGTTCTGCAGCTGTTATCATGTGAAACCAAGATTGAATGATGGCTTCTATTAACTGGGTTGCTTCTGACTAACCAGTTTCTTTAGTCGGCTCCCTAGATTTTTCAATTGGGTGAAGGTCTGGGCTATTCCTAGGCCATTCAACCAGTGGCATAGGATTATCTTGAAACTCCTCCCCAAAAAGGGGTGTTATTAACCATCAAACCTCAAAAATACACTTTTCCCGAAAAGTACACTTTTCCACAATTTTGGCCATTACTGTGTACTCAGATGTTTCATAGTTCCTTAGGACCTTGGTTAGGACTTGAACTGTTTTTACCAGTCCCAGTCTCAATTGAAGATTAAAATCTATAATAATGATAATAATAACAACAACGATATTACCACAATGATATTTGTGATACATTTTTAAATGTTCGGTTGACATGAGTTTCATGTTTAATAAATAAATGAGATCATACTAATAGTAGTAGTAATAGTAATAATAATAATAATACCAATAGAAGGGGCAAGTATAGAAGATAAGGATAATTAATAATACTACAGCCACACTATATGGGTTAACATTAATTGTTCCTTGAGTAGTCCGTCTGGACTACTGTAACGCTCTCTACATGGGGCTCCCCTTGAAGAGCACTCGGAGGCTCCAACTCGTCCAGAATGCGGCCGCGCGGGTGATTATGGGAGCAACACGACGCTCCCATGTGACACCTCTCCTGCGCGAGCTGCACTGGCTCCCGGTGGTCTTCCGGGTACGATTCAAGGTGCTGGTTACCATCTTCAAAGCGCTCCATGGCTTAGGACCCGGATACTTACGGGATCGCCTTCTGCCACCGATGGCCTCCCACCGACCAACACGCTCCCACAGAGAGGGACTCCTCAGGGTGCCGTTGGTCAAACAATGTCGACAGGTGACCCCCAGGGGGAGAGCCTTCTCTGAGGGGGCTCCCGCCCTCTGGAATGAACTGCCCCCGGGGATACGTATGAATCCCGACCTCCGTACTTTTCACCGTGCCCTTCGTACCCTGCTATTCCAACAGGATGGGCTGGCTTAATAAGAATTTGGATTGGGTGTTTTAATTTTTGGGTTTTTAACTGTGGGGCCAAAATATTTAATTTTAAATTTTTAAACTGCTTTTAAATTCTGTGTTTTATGTTGTTTTATTGTGGCTGTACACCGCCCTGAGTCCTTCGGGAGAAGGGCGGCATAAAAATTTAATAAATAAATAAAATAAAATAAAATCAATAAATAAATAACTTTCCATCAAGCGTTGGCAGCAACTTCTGGGATTCAACCAGACCGCGATGACATTGATTGACGTAGCCGTCCAGCGTCCACTCAATTCTCTCAATTCAAGAGAGAATTCCTGCCGTTTGAGGACAATAATGTGTTTGTAATAAATTGATTAGAATAGATTAGATTAGATTAACAGAGTTGGAAGGGACCTTGGTGGTCATCTAGTCCAACCCCCTGCTCTTGCGCGAGATCTATACTAGTTCTAATAAATGGCCATCCAGTCTCTTTTTAAAAACCTCCGGTCAAGACTTCCCATTTGTCAGAAATGGTGTAAGGTCTTCTTGTTCCTGTTACTGAGAGAGGCTGAATCCGTGTTTTTATGACCCCCGGCAGGTGACGACGAAGACGACGACTCGGGCGAGGACCGTCTCCCTTCCTGCTTCGACTACATCATGCATTTCCTCACCGTCTTCTGGAAAGTTCTCTTTGCATTCGTGCCGCCCACCGAGTATTGGTGCGGCTGGGCTTGCTTCCTGGTCTCGATCTGCCTCATCGGGGTGCTCACCGCCCTCACGGGGGACCTGGCCTCTCACTTCGGCTGCACCATCGGACTCAAGGACTCGGTCACGGCGGTGGTGTTTGTGGCGCTGGGTACCTCCGTGCCCGGTTAGTGATGGGTGGGAGAGGGCCTTACACACACACACACACACACACACACACACACATCGGTCCCGACGCAGAGTGAGTCGTGAGGACAGGTGGTGTCAGATATGCTGCATTCTTCTGTGAGGGATAGGATAGGATAGGATAGGATAGGATAGGATAGGATAGGATAGGGAAATTAGAATAGGATGGAATGGAATGGAATAGGAATAGGGAATTAGAGTAGGGATAGAAATAGAAATAATATAAATAGAAACAGAAACAGAAACAGAAACAGAAACGAAATGGAATGGAATGGAATGGAATAGAATAGAATAGAATAGAATAGAATAGAATAGAATAGAATAGAATAGAATAGAATAGAATAGAATAGAATAGAGTGGGATGGGATGGGATGGGATGGGATGGGATGGAATAGGAATAGGAATAGGAATAGGAATAGGAATAGGAATAGGAATAGGAATAGGAATAGGAACACGACATTAGAATAGAAATAGAAATAGAAAATATGGAATGGAATGGAATGGAATGGAATATAATGTAGAATAGAAATGATAGAAATAGAAATAGAATAGAAAATATGGAATGGAATGTAGAATAGAATAGAATAGAATAGAATAGAATAGAATAGAATAGAATAGAATAGAATAGAATAGAATAGAATGGGATGGAATGGAATGGAATGGAATGGAATGGAATGGAATGGAATGGAATAGAATAGGAATAGGGAATTAGAGTAGGAATAGAAATAGAAATAATAGAAATAGAAATAATAGAAATAGAATAGAAAATATGGAATGGAATGGAATGGAATGGAATGGAATGGAATGGAATAGAATAGAATAGAAGAATATTCTGCTAGTGATTCCTTTAAGGCAAAAAAGGCCCTAAAAATATATAAAAAAAAAATCAGCGGTGACTCATTTAACAAGGGCCTTGCTTAGAAATGAACATTCTGCTGCCAATTTGCTGTTCCTAAATCGGGCTGTGGGGATGGATGCAGAATGTTTAGAATAGAATAGAGCTGGGAGGGAGGGACCTTTGAGGTCATCTAGTCCAGCCGCCCTGAACCTGCACCGTTTCAGACAAGTGGCTGCCTAGTCTCTTCTTGAAAAGTAGATGGAGCGCCCACCATTTCTGGAGGCAACGAAAGCAAACCCACCCACCCCGCTTTGCATCTTTAAAACAAAAAAACCCCAGAATTTGCACCAGAGGCTCAGCTGTTGGACCGCTCCGTTTTGCAGATGTTCTCTTGAAATGATCTGGTGTCCCCGGATACACCCCCCCCCACCCCCAACCCTTGCACACCAATGCTTTGACAGGTCCCTCCGGAGCCAATCCTAAATTTGCTTTTTGCTATTTTAAGGAGCCTTGACTCACTAAAGAGGGCCCTGCCATTATCAGGGATTCGTGGCTGAGCAAGCCGAAAAGTTCAACTTGGGAAACACACAGCTGACACACCACCACGACGTGGAAGCGGCTGGGTGGATTTTAAAGCGGGCAAAACGCCCTTCGCTTAACCCAACAAACAGCAAGGAGGAGGGGGAAAAAAAACCCCAGTCCTTGCAATTAAAAACAAACAAACAAAAAGCCTCTATCTTTTTTTAGGCTCGTAGCGATAACATTGTCTCTCCAAATCGTGAAACGGTTGACGTGCAAATGTTCACTTGCTCGCTTGCGAGCCCTTTTTCACCCTCCCTCGTTTCTGATCGGTGGTTTGGAACGTAGCGCTCTATTATTAGTGCAAACCCACTTGTTCCCCGAGAAAAGTGAATTTGGGAGTTAAATCCCTTTTTTTTCCCCCCCGCCCCAGAAATTGTGTGGCTTTGCACAGCGGCAAGCCACGTTTTTAAAAATTTGTTATTAAGGTAATGTAAGTCGTCCTCTTACGGCAGTTCGTTTAGTGATTGTTCCCAAGTTACGAAAGGTGACCGATGAGACCATTTTTCACAGTGACGAGCTTTGCAAAACTGCAGGGATTCGTTTAACAATGGTGGCAGGAATGGCCCCCAAAACCTCACTTAACAACAGAAAGTTTGGGCTTAGTTGTGGTCATAAGTTGTAGACTCTCTCTTTTCATTCATTCATTCATTCATTTTGCAGCTTCTCTGCAAAACAGGCACGCTTGGGAATGGCTGTTTGTCCAGTCGCAAAATTTCGGTTTGGGATGAGGAAGGCGGGCTTGGGTCGATAGCACAGTTAAAATCCTTGGTTAACTGGGACTGTTAAGTGTGAGTTACAGGTGTTTCAATCAACGTTTTTCAAACTTAGCAACTTTTAAGACTTCAATTCCCAGAATTCCCCAGCCAGCACGCTGTGCATAGATGTCCACAGGTCTTAAAATGGTCCAGTTTGAGAAATACTGGTTTAATCATGGCCAGGAATGAGTGGCTTTCAAGAGAGACCAATTAAATCACTGATACTGCCTACAGTGCCCGATATAATTAGGACCCAAAGTCTGGAGAATTTGCTTGATTGAACTGTTGATCAAAATCAGGACAAGAATATGGTGCCCTTGATGACTTCAAATAAATTGAAGTTTATTTAGGAGCATTAAAATCCCTAGAAATAAATTGAAGTTTATGTAGGAGCATTAAAATCCCTAGAAATAAATCAAAGTTTATTTAGGAGCATTAAAATCCCTAGAAATAAATTGAAGTTTATTCCTAAGAAAAGCCGATAAATCAGATTGGCTGGGGAATTCCGGGAGTTGAAGCCCATCCATCTTAAAGTTGCCGAGTTTGGAAAAAAATACTTCAGTTCTTTAGAAGTCTTCCTATCTGGCAACCTGGCACACAGATGCCCAAAAGACGTTTTGCTATCTCATTTTTCCTCCCATCAATTGATTTGTAAAGAAAAAACGACCCGCTAGCTTTTCCTTTAGAAATTAGGAAATCCAGAAAAATTAAGAAGTGGCTGTAAGACGAGAGGATAGGAAGCCTCAAGAGAGACGCGAAGAAGCTTCGTGGTCCCCCCTTCCAAAAAAGAGGTGCCTCCTTTGCCCCTCCAATGCCAGGCGAGGCCCACAAACGCACATTGGTGGCTTGACTCCCTCCTCTCTGTCCCTTTTTCTAGATACCTTCGCCAGCAAGGTGGCCGCCATCCAAGACCAGCACGCCGATGCTTCCATCGGTAACGTGACGGGCAGCAATGCGGTAAATGTCTTCCTGGGCATCGGTGTGGCCTGGACCATCGCCGCCAGCTACTGGGCCAGCCAGGGAAAACCCTTCGAGGTGCAGCCGGGCACCCTGGCTTTCTCCGTCACCCTTTTCACCATCTTTGCCTTCATCAGCATCGCGGTGCTGTTGTACCGCCGCCGGCCTCCGGTGGGAGGCGAGCTGGGCGGTCCCCGAACCCCAAAACTTCTGTCCACCTTGCTTTTCGTCAGCCTCTGGCTGGTCTACATCCTCTTAGCGGCTTTAGAAGCCTATTGCCATATCGAAGGCTTCTGAAGTGGCGGGTTCGAATCCAGGACTTTGGGAATCCGGAAAGGACCTCACACCACTCGGAGGGACCCACCTCCCTGTGTAAACGTGCAGGATCCCTCCCCCCCTCCTTTTTAAAATTTTCCCTCTCTCCACCGCCCGTCTTGCCACTTCGGCGTCCGATTTGGGGCGTGCTTAGGTCTTCCGTGTCAGCAGGGATCAGGTGGGGCTCCCATCTTGGCTTAGGAGCACCCCAAGTCACGAGTTCGAGACGGTGTCTCGGAGAAGACTTATTAAGGGGAAGGAGAAATTTTTTGGGGGGGGAGAAAGCTGTCGTTGTCCGTGGCTGCTGTGCCTGAATGAGGGGTGGAAGGGATCGATTCACACCTGTCCAATTTCTCTTGTTTTCCTGCATTAATTGAAGACTTTGGACCCATTGGCCTTTGGTCAATGCTCAAGAATTTAAAAAGGGGAGCAGGATCTGTTACCTCTCTCCTCCATCCTGTCCTACTTCAAGCCACAGATTAATGGAAGGAAGCTTGCTTGTGCCCGGACATTGGAAACGCCATCCGAACCGAGTGTTTGGAACGAAGGAAAGGAATTTTGCACAAAATGCTGTCCTCTTGGTCTCCCATCCATAACGAGGAGAAGGGAAGCAGCCCAGCCGGGCCAAAAGGGGGACAATCCCAAAACTGCCAATTTGTCTTCAAGCACAGACCAGTCTCTCTTAAAAGCCAACCTTCACGCTCTTCCCGAAAACAGCACAAAACGTCTCTCCGAACGGCAGAAAAAGGGAACCAAAAAAAAAAATTAAGAGCAAAGCTGCTTTTCCTCGTAGCTTTTTTCCCTCCCAGCGTTTCTCTGTTTCTGTCGTCCATTTTGGGGTGGGGCCCTTTGTACAGAGCCCAAATTTTTATTTTTTTAAGTATTGATTTTACACACCGGCCAAACACAGACGCGCCTCCGCCCGGAGAGGTTATTTATCTTTTTTGTGTTTTCATTTCAAAACTGAGCCAAAGCGGAGATAGTCCTTCACTTACGACCACCGTTGGGACTAGAACTTTGGTCGCTAAGCGGGTCATTGAATCGTGTCCCATTTTGTTCACCTTGTTTTGCTGCAGTCGTTAAGTGGATCACGTGGTCATTGATTGAATCACCCCGTCGAAGCACGTTCTCATCAACTGAGCCAGGCACAATTTTAACTCTCCGGTTGCTTTTAAGTGAAGCACGCCGTCATGGAGTCAGGCCCAGTTCGATAACCTCCTTTGGCTGCTGTCGTTAAATGAATCACATGGTCGTTAAGCATAAACCCAGCTTTCCCCACCGCTTTGTGAAGCTTGCTGAGAAAATCGCGAACAGCATGGGTGACGCCTCCCCCGCGACCCTCCAACCATCGTTAAAACGTATGCTTGAACTTTGGGTCGCGTGATCACGGGGTTGTGAGAGGACCCCCCCGTTCTAAATCATTCTGTTCGGTAGTAGCGTCCTAACTTGGAACAGGTCACTAAGCGGATGGTCGTTAAGTCAAGGACTACCTGCACTCAAATTCACTTTGTCGACTGTCGTGTCTCAAGCTGGAATCCCTTGTTTCCATGTATTTTTCACCCCACTGTTCCTTTTCCCTCGCCCCACCAAAATGGGGGGGGGTGCCTCGGGACCCCCCCCCAACCTTGTTTGCATGGCAGCTCCTGTGCCCGCCCCCCCCCACCCACAGCTGATCTCTCGCCTCTCTGTCACGTCGTCCCGACACCCGAACATCCCGTCTTGGGCCCTTCCCTGCCGTCTAGTTCCTGGCCGTGTGCCCCCGGTGATCTCTCTTGCCTGCCTGTGCTAACTTTGGATCTGTTTTCTGTTTTGTGCGTGTTATATTTGTGTGAGTTTGTGGTTTTTCTAAAAAAAAAAAAAAAAAAAAACAAAACCAAAAAACCGAAACATGGAAAATTCCTTTTGTGTGCTGAACGGCAAAAACGGTTTCGCTTGGTTTAAAACGGTGCCCGAAAATCTCGTTCCTTCACCGTGGGACCGCCACCCACGGCTGGAAAGGGAAAGGTGGATCTATCAATGGGATCTATCCAAAATGGGGGGGGGGGGGTTCTGTAAATCGGACGTACAGCAAGAGCCTTGTAGTCCTTTGGATCTATAAAAGGGATCCTCAGCAGCATTTCTATAAATCAAATCTATAACAAGGGTGGATCTATAAAAGGGATCTATCAAAGGGGTTTCCGCCCCATAAATTGGACTGATAGCAAGAGGGGATCTATAAAAGGGATCCATCAACAGGATTTCTAGAAATCAAATGGGTGGGGTTTATAAAAGGGATCTGTCAAAAAGTGGTTCCGTAAATCGGGCTTACAGCAAGAGTGAATCTATAAAAGGGATCTATCAAAGGGGGTTTATAAATCAGACTTACAGCAAGAGTGGATCTATAAAAGGGATCTATCAAAGGGGGTTTATAAATCAGACTTACAGCAAGAGTGGATCTATAAAAGGGATCCATCAACAGGATTTCTATAAATCAAACAAGGGTGGATCTATAAAAGGGGTCTATAAATAGGATCTTTTTTTAAAGGGTGGAGCTATAAAAAGAATCTATCAAATTGGGGGGGGGAGGCTTTCTATGAACCAGCTCTATTAAAAGGGTAAATCACCAACCTACGAAAATGGGAGGTTTTGTAAAACTGTATTTCCCAAGGGGTTGGACCACAACACCCATTGTACCCAATTGGTACAGCCAATATTTGGTGGTGTGTGTGTGTGGCAGAATAATGCGTTGTAAATCCGGGGTGTCCAAACTTGGCAACTGTTAAAAGATTGGTGGGCTTTAGCTCCCAGAATTCCCTAGCCAACTCTCTCACTCTTTCTGTCTGTGTTTCTCTCTCTGTCTCTGTCTATCTCTCTGTCTCTTTCTCTGCCTGTCCGTCTCTCTCTCTCTGTCTGTGTCTCTTTATCTCTCTGTTTGTTTCTCTCTCTGATTCTCTGTGTCTGTCTCTGTCTCTTTCTTTGTCTCTCTGTCTGTCTGTCTCTCTGTGAGTCTGTGTGTCTCTCTGTCTCTGTGTGTGTCTCTGTGTCTCTGTGTCTTTCTCTCTCTGTCTCCGTCTGTCTCTCTCTCTCTTTCTGTCTCTCTCTGTCCATCTCTGTCTCTGTGTCTCTCTGTGTGTCTCTCTCTTTCTCTGACTCTGTGTCTGTCTCTTTCTCTCCATCTTTCTCTGTCTGTCTGCCTGTGTGTCACTGTGCCTCTCTCTCTCTCTGTCTTCCCGTCTGCTCCATCTTCTAAACACACCCCTCCGTCTCTCTCACCCTTCATTTCCGAACCCCCGAAGTTTTCCTCTTCCCTCCCTGCGCAACCGCCTCTACGCACGACCCAGGGGAGAGCGGCAGAACTGTGTGCAAATCTACGGTATGGATGTGCAAAAAAAACCTGATTTTGGGTCACCAGGCTAAAAAAAAAAAAAAAATTGTTGGAAACTTTG
The DNA here is from genome assembly GCA_030761175.1 of Masticophis lateralis. Classification (NCBI taxonomy): domain Eukaryota; kingdom Metazoa; phylum Chordata; class Lepidosauria; order Squamata; family Colubridae; genus Masticophis; species Masticophis lateralis. Next base: position 8,671,487 of record JAUDYJ010000017.1, on the reverse strand, counting down.
GAAAAAGTTCAGAGAAGAGCGACTAAGATGGTCAAAGGCCCGGAGACTAAACCATAGGGAAAACAGCTGCAGGATTTGGGTCTGGCTAGTCTAAAGAAAAGAATTCGGGGTGACACGATAGCAGTATTCCAATATTTGAGGGGCTTTCCCAAAGAGGAGGGGGGGGTGTCAAATTCTCCAGAGCTCCTGAGGACAGGACAAGAAACAATGGATGGAAACTAATCAGAGAGAGAAGCAACCTAGAACTAAGGAGGAATTTATTGAAAGTTAGAACTATTAACCAGTGACACGCCTTGCCACCAGAAATCATTGGATGTTTTCAAGAAGAGAGTAGACAGTCACTTATTTGAAATAGTGTAGGTTCTCCTATACTATTGAGCAAGGGGCTGGACTAAAAGGTCCAAGGTCCTTTCCAGCTCATTCATAATCCCTTGCGGGGTGGACTCTAGGCAACTGAATGGAGCTAAGCAGAGTGTTTTACTGGCCGGATGCCCTTCCTGTCGCCAATGCGGAGTTTTGTTCAGCGGACTCTCACTGAGAGAAATATTTGCCTCTACCAAGAATCGAACTCACAGCCTCCGGATTGTGAGGCGAGGGCGCCACCTCGAGGCCACCGCCTCGTTTTCCCAGCTCGTTCGTTCTATTCAAACCCTCTTAGCCAGATGCAAAACCGAGCCATTCTATGCCATGAGGAGAGAGGGCAAGAATCCGACGAGAGACCACTGAATTGCAAGTTTATTACTCAACGTTTAAAAAATAAAATAAAAAAAAGACAAGAGAAATAACAGCAAACAATGCCATTCCGGAGAAAAAAAGAGACAAGGCTGAGCGGCCGGCGGCCGACCCTGACTCTCTCCTCTTTGTACCCATCCCATCCCGAAAGCAGCGGCGACGGATGGATGGACCGACCCGCCTACTACATTTTAAACTTTTTTGTCCCTTTTCCCTCGCCGTAATTTGTTCCCGGACAGCCTTCCACCCAACCCAATGCACCACCACAACGCTCTCCGGGTATCCCCAGCTTCCCGCCTCCCTCGTGTAGCTGGTAAAGCCGATCCAGCTGCAGGGAAGACGGAAAAAAATGACATTTCCCTTTTTTTTTCCTTTCTCAAGCTGTTGTGCTTCAAAAAAAAAGAAAAGGAAAAAAAAAGAGGGGTGCATTTAAAATAGCCCTTTGTTCCCCATCCCACGAGAAAAAAAATTGTCCTTGTCTCTAATCGTGCATTCAAACGGACACGGCGGACGAGCGGCGTGCGTGTTTTTCCACTGGCACCACGGCGTGCATATTACGTGGACGGGGAATGTGGGTGCGTGCATACATTTCAGAGGGGGGGGAGAGTGGATTGTCCAACCGTTGCCCCCTTCCCTGCCAAAAGTCCCCCCCCCCCCAGTCTTTCTCCAGTCTCAATCCACCACAGAGAAGCGGGAAGAGACACATCACATAAGCAATTAAAAAACAAAAAAACACCCCACAAGGTTAAAAAAAATAAAACTTTTTTTAAAAAAGGAAAGGAAATCAGAAGTGCCTTTAGTGTGTTTTGGTGGGCCGGTCCTGCCCCCTCCCCCTCCCCACGTGGGGTGCGTTTAACATGCAAAGGTGCTACCTCCCGCCCCCACCCATGCTACTCGTTGGCGGCTGGGCTGGCCGGCCTTCGGGGATGGTCCTTTGCTCTCCCGTTGAGATTCACAGAACCGTCAGCTCGTCTTCTTCGGGGGTCAAGGAGCTGACGCTGGCGCCGGAGGGGTGCCCGTTGCTGACCCCCCCGTCAAGTTCTTCCTGCAGGAATCGGCCAATCTCTTGGGTCAGGGAGGAGCCCTCCAGCTGCCACTCTTGTTCCAGCTGGGCTATCAACTAGGAAAGAGATAGAGAAGGAGGGAATCGATGGTGGGATTCAGCCGGTTTGGGAAAACCGGTAGTTAAATTGCTAGCTGGCCCCGCCCCTTCCAGGAGTCTCTACACGTCCCATTTTGGCTCCCAAGTAAGTGTAGGGAGGCCTCCTAAACCCAAAATGGGGCGCAGAGGAGTGCCCCCTCCACGGCCCATTTTTGCTCCCAGGAGGCTTCAAGGCGGCCTCCTAGGCCCAAAATGGGGGGCGGAGGGGTGGGTCCACCCCCGTAGCCCGTTTTTGTTTCCAGGGGGGTGCAGGAAGGTGAGTACTGCCTATCACAGCCCCTGGCCATGCCCACCCAGCCGGTCATAAGGACAGAGAACTGGTTGTTAAATTATTTGAATCCCACCACTGGAGGGAATGAAGGAAGAAGAGATGAAACGAATGGAAACATCTCGATCCAAAATACATTTGAGTTGGCCGCTGTGGATCAGACAGGAGATGCAAGCAGACAAACAAATTCTACATTACTAAGGAAAGTCTGAAAATATAAATCTCCCGCTGTCTCTTTTACTGCCTGAGAAACAGAGCCCGCTTGCCTCGCTTACAGATAGTCCTCGACTTATGACAGTTTCGGTTTAGTGACTGTTCGAAATCACAACGGCACTGGACAAAAAGGGACTCGAGATCAATTTTCACACCGTTGTGGTGTCCCCGTGGTCACGTGATGTACATTTGGATGCTTGACCACCGATTCGCATTTATGACGGTGGCAGCATCTTGTGATTCCCTTTGGCAATGGGGAAGCCAGATTCACTTAACAACCGTTGTCACTAACTGAACAGCTGCAGTGATTTGACTTATCGACTGTGGCATGACAGGTCGTAAAACGGGGCAAAACTCACTTAACCAATGTCTCAGTTAACAACGGAAATGTTGGGCTCAATTGTGGTTGTAAGTTGAGGACAACCTTTATTATGCAGCTCAGGGCTCAGCTGTCTCTTATCTGACTGTTCCCTTGGCAGCATCTCTTCCCACCCAGCTCTTTCCCACATTCTAGCTGTCTCCTTTACAATCCAAGAAACTAGGGAGGGTCCCTTCTGAGTCTGTCCATTATGCAGCTAAGGGCTAGGCCTCTTCTTATCAGACAGTTCCTTTAACAGCATCTCTTCACCCCATCTCCCGGGGTCTTTCCCATATACCATTCCAGCCATCTCCTTTACAGCCGGAGAAACTAAGGAGGGTCCCTTCTGAGTCTCTTGCCCTGCCTGTTACCAATCTGAGGGCTATGCTATCTCTTATCTGACTGTTCCTGGGTAGAATCTTTTTGCTCTGTTTCTCAAAGTCTTTCCCACATACCTGCACCACTCTGAACTCTTTCCATACATCTAGATTTTCTTCCTCCTCCTCCTTTACAGCCCGAGAAACTAGGGAGGGTCCCTTCTGAGCCTCTTTCTCTATCCATTATGCAGCTGTGGGCTAAGATGCTTCTTATCTGCCTGTTGCCTAAAGCTACATTAATAAAATCTAGCACATCTGAAAGTAGAAATCCCCCACTGTTTCTTTTGCAGCCTGAGAAACTAGGGAGGGTCCCTTCTGAGGCTCTTTCTCCACCCATTATGCAGCTGAGGGCTCGGCTGCCTCTTATCTGACTGTTCCCTCGGCAGCATCTCTTCACCATGTCTCCCAAGGTCTTTCTCCTTTACATCCTGGAAAACTAGGGAGGGTCCCTTCTGAATCTTTTGCCCTGTCCATTATGAAGCCGAGGGCTCTGGCTGTCTCTTATCTGACTGTTCCCTCGGCAGCAGCTTGTCGTCTCTCCCAAGATCTTCCCCATATACCATTCCAGCCGTCTCTTTTACATCCTGAGAAACTAGGGAGGGTCCCTTCTAAGCCTATCCATTATGCAGCCAAGGGCTCGGCTGTCTCTTATCTGTTCCCTGGGCCGCATCTCTTAGCCTTGTCTCCCAAGGTCCAAGATTGATCTTGGTGAACCCTTTATAAAATCACTCACCCGTGGTTCTTCTTCCTCAATCAATCGCAGAATTTCCTGGTGTCCCAAAAGTAGTTTCTCCTGGCGTCGTTTCTGGGCCTCTTCAAGCTGGGAGATTGAAAAAAAAAAGAGAAAAGAGAAAATAAGCCAAGGGATAGAAGAACAGCCTTCCGAATTCATCAGCTGGTTCACTGCCAATTCTTTTTTTCCAGGGGAATCAAAGATGCTCCTGTTTTGTTGGCTCCAGTCTATAGACTACTGCAAGGGGATTGCCTTGGGACCTCTCCTTGAAGACCATCCAGAAATATTCTCAAGTTCAGAATTTGGGCGTAGATTAATCCCAAAAATGGGTTCTTTCACTTATTGGAGTTGACACATTTACAGTAGTGTTGTACTATGTTTCGTTCCCTTCCCACCCTGCCCCGTCCCTCCCAGGAATCTCCACATAGCCCATTTTGGATGCCAGGTAAGTGCAGGGCCCACGCAGAGGCTCTGGAAGGGTGAAAAATGGGCCTCCTAGAAATTCTGGAAGTCTAGAAACAAGCCCGTTTCCGGGCTCCAGAGCGGAGGCTGTTTTCACATTCCCGGAGGCTCAAGAAAAGCCTCCGGAGCTTGGGGAGGGTGAAAATGACACCCCCCCCCCGTGGTGCAGGAGGCTGAGTAGGCCACACCCACCATGGCCACGCCCACCCAGCAACTGGGCAGAGAACCAGTTGCTAAAAATTTTAAATCCCACCCTTTTGCGAGAGCGATAGGGTCTTTGGCTCCCGTTACAAAAAGGGAAATTGAACATAGCAATGACGAAAATGGAGGACTGTTTAGACGCTTACCCTCCGAATGGAGTTTACGGACTCCGTGATATGCCTTCTGTTTATCTCGGTTAACTCCCTGGGGAGAGACAAACCAGGTTAAGGACAATCCCTAACTTGCTTGGCTCACCCATTACAAAACACCATTCGATTTGGGTTTTCTTTCGCGTCCCCCGTCCGTCCGCCCCCCCCACCTCCCCGTCTTAACTCACACGTCTTTTTTGCTCCTCTCGCGAGATTTCGCTTCTGTGATACTGTTGTGCCGTTTCCGATCCAGAATTTTCTGCAGCTCCTTCTTCTCTCTAAACACGAAAAGCAACGACGGGGCAGGTTAGCGCTTATCCTAAATTATCTTTTCTCTCCAATCCTACAGAGTTTTCTCTCCAATCCTACAGAGTTTTGGTGAGGCAATGAGATGCCAGATGGAGCTAGACATCTATTATAAAAATTACATTTTTAAAATTTTCTCCACCCAGCCCCGCTCTTCCAGAACAGCAAAATTTAAAAACATTGCTCCAAGCCGACGAGAACCATCATTCAGGTAGACCTAGATTTACAACAGCTTTGTTTAGTGACTGTTTAAAGTTACAACAGCACTTAGGACCGTTTTTCCCACTTACGACCGCTGTAGCATCCCCAGGGTTAGGCGATCAAAATTTAGACGTTTGGCCACTGACTCCTATTTATGACGGTCGCAGTGTCCTGTGGAGGGGGGTGGTTATGTGATTTTGCCACCTTCGGACAAGCAGTCAGTGGGGCAGACGGATTCACTCAGCAAACTTGTTTCCTCACTTAACAAATGCATTGATTCGCTTAGCAACTGTGGCAAGGAAGCTTGCCAAATGGGGGCAAAACTCACTTAACCGTCTCGGTTAACCACAGAAATTTGGGGGCGGTTCAATGCGGTGGTAATTCGAGGGCTACCAGTATGGCTAGGAAGGGGAATTAACTGCCTGATCAGGTTCAAAAATATTTTTTTCTGAAGTCCCTAAAACTACACCCCGAGGGCAGGGATGGGATTCTAACGGTTCAGACCGTTTCAGGCGAACCGGTAGCTCCGACGATCAGCTGTGAGCAAATTGGTTCATTCCAATGGTCCGATGGGCCTGCCCTCCTGCCCCTGCCCTTTACTGAGGGCAGGCCCATCGGATCGTTGGAACGAACCAATTTGCTCACAGCTGATCATCGGAGCTACCGGTTCGCCTGAAATGGTCTGAACCCTTTACTATATCTTCTCAGCTGATTTGTGCGGAAGAGCGGATTGCCGCGCCTCAGCTGTGTTACTCCCCAGCGGTAACGCGGAAGGTAAGTTTTCGTAAAACTGTGCATACATGCAAAGCACGCGATCACCGAACCGGTCGTTTAAACCGTCAGGATTCCACCACTGCCCGAGGGGGAACCAAAGATGGCGGGAGGAAAAGAAAGGCGAAACTCCCATGCTCCGGTCATTTCTCATCGCGTGACAACTCACTTCTCGCTCGTTTCTTTCAGCTTCTTCAGTTGTGCCGTCTGATAATCCTGTGCGATTTCTTTTAAGCGCTGCTGGGCCTGAGGAAGAAGCCAAAAGAAAGAAAGAACAGGGAATTTTTTTTTAAAAAAAATCTAGCACATATTTGGGTCAGGTGTACATGAAAAGGCCGGTCATATTACTGGCCGTCCTCGATTTACGACAGCTCATTTAGTGACCGTTCCAGGTTATAACGGCACTCCAAGTTATTTATTTAACTATTTATTTATACATTTTATTCATACGTTAGATTTATTTATTTGCTGCCCATCTCGCCTCAGGACTGGGGTACAGGTTTATCGGTTGTTTATATAAAATTAGTTATCAATTAATGAATTAATGTTTCTTAATAAAGTCTGATCAATACAGTAAGAATGAAATAAAAATGTTTTCCTCAGAGTAGGAGAAGATTGAACTCTCTGGCATTTTTTTAACCCAGGCCATCCCTTCTGGGGTTGCTTTTGATTTTTTTTTTTTCCCCTTTTGCCATGAGGACTAGAAACATGAAGTCCTGCAGCGAACAATCGGGCTGTAGAGTCAGGGTGTGTGAATAGCCAGAGGATTGGAGGTGGGGGTGGAGGGATAGAGGCCAGTGGTGAAATCCTACCAGTTCTGTCTGGCTCGCACGAATTGGTAGTGGCGTTGGTGAATTGGCGGCAGTGTGAGGCTCCACTCATCCACCAGGACAATGTTACTTCCTGGTTTCAACCAGGAAGTAATCTGTTTTTGACCCTCTGCGCATGCGCAGAGGGTTATAAATCGGACGTGACAATGGCACACTTCCGAACCAGTAGGGAAGCTAAGTACTTGTAAATAGATTTTTTTTATTTTTTAAACAAACAAACAAACAAACAACGCATCGCTAATCGTTCAGTGTGTCATCCGAGTACATATTTTGTGGCCTCTACTTCCTCCTCCATCCTTTTCTTACTATATTTCTATCGTATCTTTATATTTCCATTTAATTCCGTAATCCATTACGCCCTTCTTTCCAAATTCCTTACGTTTATATTAATTCATTTTACGCCTCCTTTCTCCCCATTTTTCTTACTACATTCCTATCTTGCTTTTACATCTTCATTCAATTCGTTTTCCCCAAAATTTTTAATGATATTACTTTTCACGTCGATCTCGTCTCTAACCATTGATAAAAATTGCCCCCGTTGCCTTAAAATACTCCAATTCTTCCTTTTCTTTAATTGCCAATGTTAATCTATTCATTTCTGCACATTCCAATATCTTCTTAATTACTTCTCCCTCGGTAGGGATTTTCTCTGCTTCCCAATTTTGTGCAGATACAATCCTCGCTGCAGTTATAACATGTATAATCAAGGATATATTTTCTTTACTAAGTTTCTCTGGTAAGATACCCAATAGGAACGGTGGGGAAGGTAAGTAGATTTCGACTCTGACAGAGGCCACTGTGTATAGGATACCTGGTGCAGGTGATCTCGCTTCAACTCCCTCTCCAGCTGGTGCTGAGGCTCGCGGAGTCGTAGGAGACCTTGCATTTGCCATTCCTGAAGGTCGTTTTTCCGTTGACTTTCTTCGTGGTCCTGTCCTTGCCGGGATCCCTCTAAAGAGCTTTGAGACCTACCAACAAAGAGAAGACACGAGAGCTGTGTTCACATTATCTCAGGGGCTGCCCTAAAATGTGCTTTTTTTCTTTTTTTTCAGGAGGCCACTGGGCTTTCTTGGTTTTTTTTTTTCCTTTTCTTTTGAAGAGGTTTCGCTTCTCATCTCAAGAAGCTTCTTCAACTCTGACAGGACAGTGGGGAACGGAAGGATGAATGAGCCACTGTGGCGCAGTGGTTAGAGGGCGGTACTGCAGGCTACTTCTGCTGACTGCCGGCTGGCTGCAACTTGGCAGTTTGAATCTCCCCAGGCTCAAGGTTGAACTCAGGCTTCTGTCCTTCCGAGGTGGGTAAAATGAGGACCCGGATTGTTGGGGGGCAAGAGGCTGACTCTGTAAAATGCTTAGAGAGGGCTGTGAAGTGATATATAAGTCTAAGTGCTATTGCTAATCCTTCCTTCCTTCCTTCCTTTTTAGAATACAGCATTTCAGGTTAATTCTGCTCACTGCTAGCAGTTCGATCCTGACCTGCTCAAGGTTGACTCTATAAACTGCTTAGAGAGGGCTGTAAAGCACTATGAAGCAGTATATAAGTCTATTGGTATTGCTCTTTCCTTCCTTCCTTCCTTCCTTCCTTCCTTCCTTCCTTCCTTCCTTCCTTCCTTCCTTCCTTCCTTTTTAGAATACAGCATTTCAGGTTAACTCTGCTCACTGCTAGCAGTTCGATCCTGACCTGCTCAAGGTTGACTCTATAAACTGCTTAGAGAGGGCTGTAAAGCACTATGAAGCAGTATATAAGTCTATTGGTATTGATCTTTCCTTCCTTCCTTCCTTCCTTCCTTCCTTCCTTCCTTCCTTCCTTCCTTCCTTCCTTCCTTCCTCCGTCCCTCCCTCCCTCCTAAAGGTTGACTCAGCCTTCCATCCTTCCAAGCTACACAATTTGGGATGGACACCCTTGGAATGGAATGGTGTGGGAATGGATTTCCAGGGGAAAAAATGGCAGACTACAGGAACCATTTGCACTACTTCGGTGACCCTGAGGACACAGATAAAACCGCCAAGTGGCCTCAACGGCCCTCTCAAAGGATGCAAAGGACCAGCTGTCTGCAAGGAGGATCAATCCTTCCGTTCCCCACCATCCAGTCAGAGTTGAAGAAGCTTCTCGGAGGAGAAGCAAAACATCTTCAAAACAAAAAGACAAAAAAAAACCCCCCAGAAACGTGACCTGGATGACCGAGAATCCCTACAGACTAATATCTTAGGGGCTCTGCCCCAAAGAAGAAGGGGAGGTCAAGCTATTCTCCAAAGCACCAGAAGGCAGGAGAAGAAACGATGGATGGAAACTAATCAAGGAGAGAAGCAAACTAAAATTAAGGAGGAATTTCCTGACCATGAGAATAATTAACCCGTGGAACAGCTTTCCACCCGAAGTTGTGGGTTGCTCCATCACTGGAGGTTTTTAAGAAGAAGAGATTGGACCGCTACAGGTAGTCCTCAACTTATGACCGCAATGGAGCTCAAAAATTCTGGCGCTAAACGAAGCAGCGGTTAAGGGAATTTAGACAGCCTTGCTTTGCTAAGGTTTTCAACCTGTTCCGCCGGATCTTAAAATTCCTAAGAGACGAAGGGCAATTTTTTGCAAAACGGTTCTGCAGTTTGGAAATATTCAAATTGAACCGACATTTTCGAATTCTCTAATCCTGCCTGGAGGCACTGCTCCAAAAATGTTCTGCGTGGCACTGTGCTCTCATTCTTGCTTTCTGCAGGAAGAATCTGCATTACGTTCTCCGAAGAAAGAAGAAATCTGCTCTAAATCTTCTTTTCTGTATGAGAAAAAAAATAACCTAAATATCCTTTTTCTGCATGGAAAAATATGCCCTAAAATCTCCTTTTCTGCAGGAAAAAAAAAAAGCTCTAAATCTCATTTTCTGCATGGAAAAAAATAGTCTACATCTTCTTTTCTGCATGGAAAAAAAATAGCCAAATATCCTTTTTCTGCATGGAAAAATATGCCCTAAAATCTCCTTTTCTGCAAGGAAAAAAAAAAAGCTCTAAATCTCATTTTCTGCATGGAAAAAAATAACCTAAATATCCTTTTTCTGCATGGAAAGATATGCCCTAAAATCTCCTTTTCTGCAGGGGAAAAAAAATGCTCTAAATCTCATTTAATGCATGGAAAACCGGCTGTTAATCTCCATTTTGGCCTAAAATGGTTGCCTTAAATCTTCTTTTCTGCCTAGTAAATCGGCCTTTAAGACTTTTTTTTTTTTTCTGCATGAAGAATCTGCTGTAAATCTCCGTTTTGGCACGGAGAATCTGTCCTACTTCTCATTTTCAGCCTGGGAAAAATAGCGCTAAATCTCTCTTTCAACCGGAAAAAAACGGCTGTAATTCTTCCCCGCATGGCAAATCTCATCTACATCCCTTTCTCTGGGCTTCTAGGATCGGCATGTGCCAAAAATCTGGTATATTCTCACCAGTGGTGGGATTAAAATAATTTAACAACCGGTTCTCGGCCCTAATGACCGGCCTGGAACAAAAACGGGGCTCAGGGTGTGTGTGGCGCGCCTCCCTCGCATTCCGTTTTTGCTCCGCCCAAAACGGGGCACAGGGGGTGCCCCCCCGTGCCCCGTTTTGGGCGGAGCAAAAACAGGACGCGAGGGAGGCGCGCCACACACACCCCGAGCCCCGTTTTGGGCCTAGTAGGCCTCCCTGCACTTACCTGGGAGCCACAAAGGGGCACATGAGGACTCCTGAAAGGGGCGGGGCCAGCCAGAAACTTAAATACCGCTTCACTCAAACCGGCTGAATCCCACCAGATTCTCACCCTTCCCGGCTACGCAACCGGCTTCTTTCCAGAGTTAACTGCGTGCTCTGCTTTTTGTTGAGGCTGCAAATTTTCTTCATGTGCTTGCGACGAAGCTCCTTCAGTTCCCGATACTGCTTCTTCAGCAACTTCACGAAAGCCTTTTGCTGCCTCAGTTCTTCCACGGAAGGTGGGGAGACCTCTGGAAAGGAAGGGAGAGCACAGCGCGAGGGTTTGCGGAGTCCAAGCGAGAAGGGCGTGGGAGAAGACGGGCGCGTGAGAGGCGACGAGAGAGACAGATCGGGCCATTTCCTGCTTCTCCGTTCTCAACTTTCTCTCCGCTTTAATGTGGACTAGGAACTTGAGTGGATTTTTTTAAAAAATATTTATTTGTTCAATTTATAGGCTCACTGATAAACCGACTCTAGCAAGCTGATGAAATAGGAAATTTAAACAGACGTGTAACCCTCAACGTACGACCACCAACTGGGAATTTCCGCTGCTTAAACAAGGCGGTTGTTAGGGAGTTATGATCGTTTTTGCTGTGGTTCTTAAACGAATCACCGCTGTTGTTAAGTGAATCATGTGGTCGCTAAGCAAATCTGGCTCACCCCTTGCTTGTCGGGAAGGTCACGAATGGCAATCATGAATGACCGCCATATGCCGGTTGCAAAGTGTCTGAATTTTGTTCACATGGGGAAGGCTGTGACGGTCATAACTGCGAGGAAGTTGTACGTTGCTGTCAACGGGCATCCCTTGGTGCTGAGGGGGCTGACGACACAGCTTCAACTTACCTGCCAAGACGCTAGCGATTAAGTCATCCCTCTGCCCTAGAAGAGGGGAGGAAATGGACTCTTAGAGCTTCTCAACACAGACCCCGAACTTTCCCACGGGGGCCGAAAATACCCGCCCCTCCCTCCCAATTCCAGCAGCCGACTGGAATTTTACGGGGCAAGGAAATGTCTCAACTCAGGATCTCCTTTCGGTCTTTACCTTGACTGGGGACGATGCTGGGGGTCCGAGTTGGGGGTAGCACATCCGGGAGGGGTTTCTGGATCTCTCGGGATGGCCCCATGGTGTTGCAAGAGGGGGTCCTCAACAGGCATTCCTTCGGCTTCTCCATGTTCTCCTGCCCGACGGGGGAGATATGGGGAAGTGAAGTTGGGGGGAGAGCGTCTCCCAGCATCTCCTCCCTCCCCGGGACCCCAATTAGGTCTGTGACGCCCACCAAGACCGTCCCATCCAAAAATTGACTCGGTGACGGAAAGCAAGAATCTCCCATGGATTTCCACCACCACCACTCCCAGTAACTTGTCCGTCTCGTTGCACGTCGTTTTTTCCTTCCGTCCCATCTAGGAATCCTCACCTCGCTCTCCCCCATCAGGGCGGCCAGCTGCTTGGCTCGTTGGTCCATTAAGCTAACGTGCTTAATTGGGTTAATTAAAGCCTCGGCGTAATCTGAGGAGGGAAGAAAGAGAGCAGTAAACCCCTCTGCTTTCTTAAAAAAACAAACAAACCAGGGATTGGGATTAGACAGGGATTAGACAAGGATTAGACTGGGATAGCCGGAGAATCCAGTTACAAATCCTCAGATCATTGCTTTCTCTGTCACACACCCGCACAGCCGTGAGAGGCTGTTGTTAAGTCAGACAGTTGTTAAGTGAGTTTTGCCCCGTTTTACGATTTTTATATGCCACCGTTGTTAAGTGAAACACTGCAGCTGTTCTCCTATCTGCTTGCGTTTCCATTACTTCTCCCGATCAGAAGCCGGAATTTATTGCAAAGAATAAGGCGCTTAAGACTGCCATGCAGGGAATCCTCACTTTAACGGCCACAATCGAGCCCAAAATTTCGGTCGTTAAGGGAGGTATTTGTGAAGTACACTTTTGCCCCATTTTATGACCTTCCTCACCACCGTTGTTCAGTGAATCTGGCTTCTCTGTTGATTTGGCTCGTCGGAAGGTCACATGACCCCCGGACACTACGACCGTCATAAATATGAGTCCGTTGACAAAAGCGTCTGAATTTGGATCACGTGAAAACAGTCCAAATTCACTTTCTTTTTTTAATACCGTCGTAATGTTGATCGGTCGCTAAACAAACAGGTTGTAAGTCGAATACGACCTGTGTGGTTTTTGGTTGGCCGATTTGATCTACCTAGCAGGGCTGATGGCATCACAGCATTCCCCACCAGGGGTGGGATTCAAAAATTTGAGCAACTGGTTCTCTACTCTGTTGCTGGGTGGGCGTGGCCAGGGTGGGCGTGGCCTATTTGGCCTCCTGCACCACGGTGGGGGGTGGGCGTTTTCGCCCTCTCCAAGCACTGGAGGTTTTCCTCGAGCTTCTGGGAGGGTGAAAACGGCTTCCCCCAGACTCCGGAGTCGTTTTCCCGACTTCCGTTACTTCCAGTAGGCCTGTTTTTTTTTGCCCTCCCCAGGCTCTAGAGGCTTTTCTAGACTTTCTGGAGGGCAAAAATGGCCTTCCCTAGGCTCCCGAGGCCCTCCAGAGGCCGGAAACGGGTCCGTTTCCAGACTTCGGGGAGGCCTGATTTTCATCCTCCTAGAGCCTCCGGGTGGGCCCTGCACTTCCCTGGCAACCATAATGGGCCGCGTAGAGACTCCGGGGATGGGAGGGGAGGGATGGGCGGGGCCAGCCAATCCTTGCAACTACTGTTTCGGCGAACCAGAGTAAAATTAGCATCCGGTCCGAACCAGCTGAATCCCATCCCTGGGCTCCACCCCCTTCCCAGGAAGGGCCCACCCCCTTTCCCCAAGCCATTACTTTGATGGTCATCGGGAATATAGTCGCAAGCTTCCGTGTAGACCAGCAAGGCTGGGAGACAGAGAGGCTGGTTGCTTTCGCTGCGCAGGCAAATATAGTGGTACCCTGAGAAAGAGAAAACAAGGCACACGCAAACACGGAAAAACACGCAAGATTAGCCCAGAAGTCCTGATTTACAGAATCTCCAGATAAGTACAATCATAGAGTTGGAAGGGATCTTGGCGGTTTGCTAGTTCAACCGCCCCCACCACCCAAATAGTTAAATAAATTAAAAAATAGAATACAATGCAATGGAATATTTTTTATAGAGCCAGTTTGGTCTACTGGTGAAGGCACTAGGTAGAAAACAGGAGACGGTGAGTTCTAGTCCCACCTTAGGCATGAAGGCCAATCGGTTGACTCTGGGCCAATCGCCAGGAGCCTGTGAGTTCTAGTCCCACCTTAGGTATGAAAGCCAATTGGGTGAATCTGGGCCAATCGCCAGGAGACTGTGAGTTCTGGTCCTACTTTAGTCATGAAAGCCGGCTGGGTGACTTTGGGCCAATCATCAGGAGACTGGGAGTTCTAGTCCCGCCTTAGGCACAAAAGCCGGCTGGGTGAATTTGGGCCAATCATCAGGAGACTGGGAGTTCTAGTCCCGCCTTAGGCACAAAAGCCGGCTGGGTGAATTTGGGCCAATCATCAGGAGACTGGGAGTTCTAGTCCCGCGTTAGGCATGAAAGCCAACTGAATGATTTTGGATGAATCACCAGGAGATGGTGAGTTCTAGTTCTGTCTTAGGCATGAAAGACAGCTGGGTGACTTTGGGCCAATCACCAGGAGATGGGGAGTTCTAGTTCTGTCTTAGGCATGAAAGATGGCTGGGTGACTTTGGGCCAATCACCAGGAGATGGAGAGTTCTAGTCCCGCCTTAGGTGTGAAAACTGGCTGGGTGACTTTGGGCAATCACCAGGAGACGGTGAGTTTTAGTCCACCTCAAGCATGAAAATCCCATTATTCTACCGAGGGATATGGGGGACGAGGGGTCCAATCCTCTAATTAACTTTGTCACTGGAGGGAGGAGCTCACCTGCCCGGATGGCGGAGACAGGTAGGATCCGATGGCCCACAAATTTGCCTCCTTCCTCAAAAACCGCGATGCGCAGCGAGGCGAGGGTTGGCAGCACGACCTGGGCAAAGAGACAGGAGGAAGAATTGTTTGGAAGGAAGCGCCGAGTTCAGATTGTGCCATGGACGCACTAAACACCCACCCGCCCACACAAACACATACTGTACACACTCATACACACATCAACAACCTTTGTGAATTGAGAAGAACAAAACCTCAAAGAGTCAGCATTTAATTTCTGGACAGGTCACCAAAGTTGAACATTTTGTGTGAGGGGAAAAAGAAACCGTACTCGGCACATGCTCAGAAATTCAGGGCTTCAAGGAACGTCAGTGTTGGCCTGCCCTGCCCTGCCCTGCCAAAAATACAGGGCTCTCTCGGTTTTGCCACGCTCACCTTCTGGAAGACGAACGGCTCCTCGTCCCAAACGGGGTTAAAGGAGTTGCCCTGCGAGGTCCGAGTGCGAAATTTGCGCTTGGTGTCCACCGGGAGTCCAAACATGTCTACCTCGACGTAAATGCCGATCCTCTTATCAGACAGGAATTGCCCGGAGATGATCTAAAGATTGAGATAAGAAGAGGCGTTTCCTGGCTTAAAATGAAAAACTCTGGTTGAATTCACAGGCCAGTTTCTGATGCAACCCTCTGTGTATGCTCAGAAGAACTCTCTTCCGCTTAGCCCGTTAGCTCAAATCAATTTGCTGGCCAATTTTTTCCTTTCTGCTTTATGATAACCTGATTAACGTTTTAAACAAAAATGAACAGATAAAGAATATTTAAGATAAAAGGAAGAAAAAAGTAAAGGAAGGAAAAGCGGAAAAAAGGAAGAAAAAAGGATGGAAGTATTGTTTCATCCTTCCCTCGCTTCTTTTCCCTTCCTTCCCTCCCTCTTTCTCTTCTTTCACTCTCCTTCCTTTTCCCTTCCTTCCATCCTTCCTTCCTATTTTCTTTTTATAGTCTCTTTCTTTTCCTTGCTTCCTTCTCTTCCTCCCTCTTTATCTTATCTTTCCTTCTTCCTTCTCTTTTTTCCTTCCTGTTATCCATACCTTCCTTCTTTCCTCTCTCTCATCCACCTTCCTTCCTTCTTCATTCACACCTTCTTTCCTTCCTTTCTTCCTCTTATCCACCTTCCTTTCTTCTTCCTCCCTCCTTCCTTCCCTCCCTTCCTCCCTCCTTCATTCACACCTTCCTTCCTTCCTCTCTCTGATCCATCTTCCTTCCTTCCTTCTTCATTCACACCTTCCTTCCTTCCTTCCCTCCCTCCCTCCCTCCCTCCTTCCTTGGAACAGAATAACAGAGTGGGAAGGGACCTTGGAGGTCTTCTAGTCCAACCCCCTGCTTAGGCAGGAAACCCTACACCACTTCAGATAAATGGTTATCCAATCTCTTCTTAGAAACTTCCAGAGTTGGAGCATTCACAACTTCTGGTGGCAGGCTGTTCCACTGATCAATTGTTCTGTCAGGAAATTTCTCCTTAGTTCTAAGTTGCTTCTCTCCTTGATGAGTTTCTACCCCTTCCTTCCTTCCTTCCTTCCTTCTTTCCTTCCTTCCTTCCAACTAACCTTCACTTTGACGGTGTTCGCCACAATACCATCGACAATATCTTCGGTGAAAGGATCGAAAAACTTGTCC
Organism: Masticophis lateralis; assembly: GCA_030761175.1. NCBI lineage: Eukaryota > Metazoa > Chordata > Lepidosauria > Squamata > Colubridae > Masticophis > Masticophis lateralis. The sequence goes on along the minus strand of JAUDYJ010000017.1, from coordinate 8,655,451 downwards.
GACCGTCGCATAAACTCGGGCTTGAGCAGGTAGCCGCTCCGGCGATTGTACTCAAAGATTCCCAGGTTCAGCTGCATTGGCAGGTCTGCAAGGAGGGGGCGATACCAAAATGCAAACCAAGTTGCTAGTCCTCATTATTATACCAGCAGAGGGAAAGCCGACGGCAACAAGCAAAAGACCCCCGGGTACGCGCTGTGCGACCCACAGCTTCATTCCTCCCTTATATTTAGAGGCGAAGATTATTTCTAGCGGCTCGTCATTTTATTGAGAATTTAAAGCTTCCGGCTCTGTTTTAGGGGTTGACGGGAAGCTTAAAAAAATGGTGGGGAAATTCATTTATCAAAGTCACCCGTTCTTTGGCCAAGGCGCCAAAAACGTTTTAAGAAATAAACATGTAAAACAAATTTGAATTTTAGTCCTGAAACTAGTGGTGCCTGACAATCAGGAGGCTGTGAGTTCAATCCTGGAGGCAGATATTTCTCTCTCTAGGCAGAATGAGAATATTATCTGCTGAACGAAACTCCGCCCTGACAACAGGAAGGGCATCCGGCCAGTAAACATTCAGCTCCATTCAGTTGCCCAGAGTTTACCCCGCAAAGGATTATGGGGTTGTTAAAAGAGGATGATGTAAATCATAGAAGCTGCACATTTCCCCAAAGTAGTAGCTCCCGTTTTAGCAGTTGCTCAATCATAGTTACATTTATGTGCCGTATAAATTTAATAAACAATAAAGTTAATAAAACATATATTTATTTAAAAAAAACAATAACCATCGTTTATCCAGGTTCATCTGCACTGACGTTTTGAAGGCCGGTTAAAACCAAAACCTCTCCCAATCGCCGATCTAAACAAGGTTGCAAGGCAAAGTTCTTTTTGAAATGCGTACACACCTGTGCAAGTTTCTAGTCCTCACTGCCACCCAGAAAGCGAACTCACCCAGGGACTGAAAATTGAGGGCCACCATCTGACAGCCGGCGTTCCAGAAGAGCTGTGGCATGTAGTTGGAGGAATCCACGCGTGTCCCTTTGGGATAGATTCGGCTGAGCTGTTTCTTGTTGTATCTGGGATGGATCCGTGTCAAGGCCGAAAAGCCAGTAAGTGTGGTCAGCTGTCCAGTTAGCTATCAACATGTATTTCGCGGCTCAAAGCGACCCCCTCCAACCTGTCCCCACCTCCCCTTTTCATTCAGCCTTCCTTCTTAACATTAGAATCATAAACCATAAGGTGGGACCTTAGAGGTCATTTAGTCTAACCCCCTACTCAAGGCAGGATCCATTAGGGCAGTGTTTCTTACCCATCCCTGGGGTTGATGCCCAAAAATCCTCTCAGGAATCCTCAAAATGGACGCTGCAGGTAGTCCTCGACTTTAGTGACCTTTTGGCGTTTCAACGGCCCTGAAAAAAGGGACCGTTTTCTTACACTGACCGACCGTTGTTAACATCCCCGTGGTCACGTAATCAAAATTCAGATGCTTGGCAAAACTGACTCACATTTATGACGGTGGCAGTGTCCCGGGGGGGGGGGGGGAGCTTTTGCCAGATTCACGTAACCACGTGGCTGGCTGAACCACTGCAGGGATTCACTTAACGACCGTGGCACGAAAGGTCGTAAAAGGGGGCCAAAACTCACTTAACCGCCATCTCGCTTAGCGATGGGAATGCTGGCTCAACTGCGGTCGTAAGTCGAGGACTGCCTGTTTTCGCTCTGTTGAAAGAGCGAAAGAGTGCCGGGTTTGAGTTCCACCCCACCATCATGATAACCTGGACTGGAGCGAAGACATCAATTTAAAAATTTATCACGGGAAATATATATATATATTTGCCCCCCACTGGGCAAGCACTTTTAACTGCTAGTGGGGTTCACTATCACCAATCAGTTCACACCCCCACTAGCAGTTAAAAGGAAGAAACAGCTGCGATCTCACATTGCTCCTAGAAGCACGAAGCCGAAAACATCAGCCTGAAGACAAATGAGACTTTGTCGAAACGTCGCCAAGACACTTCCAATTTTACGTTCCAGCATAACTCTGGAACGCCTCGAGCAATTTCAACCAAACTTGGTACATAGATGACTTACTATCTGGAAAAAAAATACTGTGGGGGTAAGCACCCCTAACACCCCTCGGGGGTGTGTGTGTGTGTTTGTGTATAAATAAATATAAATAAATAAATACCCGGGCGGTGCCAGGTTATCAGCTAGTATATGATAAATATCAGCCATGCCAAAGCACAAAGGGTCTCTCCATCAATTTTAAAAGTGGGGGAAGGGGTTGCTGAGAGACATGGGTTCAAGAGATGTGGGTTCAAGAGCAGGATACTCGACAAACTCCATGGGGCTGTTGGTCAGCTGCTCCAACCCTTTGGTCTCCACAAAAGAAGACATTTCGAAAGATTTGTTGCGTTCTGGAAGAGAAGGAAGGAAGGAAAGAAAATAACAGGACGTCAAGTTTTCTGCAGTGCCCCATTTTCCCCCCCAGTTACAACAACCCTGAGAGGTAGGCCACACAGAAAAGTAGAGATCCGCTTGCCATCACCCAGGGAGTTTGCCCACAAAAACTGGCTTTAAATCTGGCATCTTGGACGGGGCCAGCTCGTCCTTCAAATGAAATGCTGCGAATTCGATGACTGTCCAGCCGCATCTTTTAAGCGCTTGGACAAGTCTCTAGATCTCAAGGATCAGGGTTGTTTGCAAGGAAGGAGGGAGAGTCAACGAAGAAAATTTACAAGGGAATGAAAACCCCTTGCTTTAGCGACCAATAGCGACCCTGTGTCCTTTCTCTCCAAACCTAACAACACTAACCCGCGTGGACTTCAACTCCCAGAATTCCCCAGCCAGCCAAAACTCAAGAGGCTGTAAAATCGGGTGAAGTCACATGATTTAACGACTGTGATAAATTTTCTGCTCTCAATCGTGGCTGTTGTCAGGTTTCGAGGTCATCTTGAATAAATTGCATTTCAAACAAAGTCTTTGATGAAAAAACTCTTATTTATTAAGCACGAACATTCTAACTCCGACTCATCGCAGCCAACTCTGGCTTCCTCAGCCAAAACCCTCCTTTTCCTCGCCCCACTCCTCTGCACTCATTGACCATCTTCCCAGTCACTCTGCCCCTAATCTACTGCTCCCACTCAAAGGAATTTCCCCCCTCCCATCCCATCTCCTAGGTGATATTCTCTCCAGGGAAAATAAGTAGGTGAAGAGTCAAATACCCCTTTCCAGATGCCTCCGCTTCTCCTTCTTATGTCAGCATGAGAGTAAGTGCAGCATGAAATGCTGACAGCCGTAAATCGAGGATTAGGTGTGTTTTTTGCCAACAAAATACGATTAATGTAATTAAGAGGTATGTAAACCAGGCAGTCCTAGCTAATATTTTTAGGCCCCAAACATTCCCGGTTAAAAGACAGAAGCTTTTAAATTAAAAGAATTCAGCTGCCGGTCACTATCATTCATTCGTGTCCCGTTCCCCCTGTCACTCACTGCTGGCCACCTCGAAGGACTTGAACTTGACCGGTTCGATGTAATTGACCAACGTTGACATCTCCTCTGTGGCATTCACTTCGCTGCTGGCGGTTCCCTAGGGGCGATCAGGGGGTTGGCAGGGAGAAGAAAGAGGAGGAGGAGAAGGAAGACGAAGGAGAAGGAGGAGAAGAAGGGGAAGGAGAAGGGGAAAAGGAAGACGAGGAGAAGGAGAAGGAGGAGGAGGAGAGGAGGAAGAGAAGGAGAAGGAGGAGGAGGAGGAGAAGGAGGAGGAGAGGAGGAAGAGAAGGAGAAGGAGGAGGAGAAGAGGAGGAGGAGGAGGAGGAAGAGGAGGAGAAGGAGGAGGAGAGGAGGAAGAGAAGGAGAAGGAGGAGAAGAAGGGGAAGGAGAAGGGGAAGAGGAAGACGAGGAGAAGGAGGAGGAGGAGAAGTAGGAAGAGGAGAGGAGGAAGAGAAGGAGAAGGAGGAGGAGGAGGAGGGGAGGAGGAGGAGGAGAGGAGGAAGAGAAGGAGGAGGAGGAGAAGGAGAAGGAGGAGGAGGAGAGGAGGAAGAGAAGGAGGAGGAGAAGAAGGGGAAGGAGAAGGAGAAGAGGAAGAGGAGGAAGAGGAGGAGGAGGAAGAGGAGAGGAGGAGGAGGAGGAGGAGAAGGAGGAAGAGAGGAGGAGGAGGAGGAGAATAAGGAGAAGGAGGAAGAGGAGGAGGAGGAGGAAGAGGAGAAGAAGGAGGAGGAGAAGGAGAAGGCAGAAGAGGAGAAGGAGAAGGAGAAGGAGAAGGAGAAGGAGAAGGAGAAGAACAAGGAGGGAGGAATACCCAGTATCAGCAATGCAAAACTTCAAAAACTGCTCTGTCTTAAAACTCCAGTTCCCAGAATCCCCTCTGGCTCACGGCTGGTGGGCAAACCTGGGAAATAAATCTTTTATCCATCAGGCTCTTGCAATGACACCTGGGAGTCCTAGAAATGAAATAACTCCTCTTGTTTTTCATCCCCTTTTGTTCCCACTGCATGGCCTCTTCGAAAGTCATCCATGCACCCCAAAACAGTGCGGACAGGTGGTCCTTGCGAAGCGGCCCCTTCCATTTCCACGTACCTCGTCCGTTGTAGGCTTTTTGGGATCTTGCTGCTCTTCCTCCTCCTCGCTTTCAGCTTCCCGGTCTGGAGATGGAAAGAAAGGGAGGGGATTAGGGGCTCAGTAGTCAAACGGTTTGTCTGTCTGTCTGCAGGAGGCGGAAAATGCCAGTTTGGCTAATGAACCTCAATGAACTATGATTCCCAGGAGGGCTAACTGTTAAAAACGACACAAAAGTTCTATCTGGGCTAGCATTTAAAAGAGCATTTTAAATTTTTTTTACCAAGTTTAAGATGTTTGGATCATTCTCCCAGAATTCCCCGGTCAGCATGATTTAAGATAGGTAGACTTCAGTTCCCAGAATCCCCCAGCTAACTGTTTTAAGATGGGTGGACTTCCATTCCCAGTATTCCCCAGCCAGCAGTCTTTAAGATGGGTGGACTTCAACTCCCAGCATCCCCCAGCTAACTGCTTTAAGATGGGTGGACTTCAAGTCCCAGAATTCCCCAGCCAGCAGTCTTTAAGATGGGTGGACTTCAACTCCCAGCATCCCCCAGCCAGCATATTGGGCAAACCTTTTCTTCCCCTTAGTTTGGACATGCTTCTGTTTGGGGGTGTCTTACCAATAGATTTGCGGGGTTCCCCTAGTTTCGCCATCCTGTCCGAGGCCTTTTCTTCCCCATTGGTCAGGATCGAGGAAAGGATTTCTGGCTGTTCGGCAAAGGGAGACCCTGAAAAGAGAGGAAGAGACGATTAAAAGAAAATTAAAAAAAATCAGCCAGCTTTTCTGCTTTCCTCATCCATCCTCCGCTACTTTTCCTTCTCAGCCCAGGAGGATATGATCGGCGTCTTGTTCCTGCTGAGCTGCCTTGGCTGGTTGGTTTTAAGGTTGATTTGGTGCGTCATATGAAAGCGTGATTTAGGATCAGACAAGGTAGATGAAAGAAAGGAGCCAGCTGTGTTGCAATCTTCGATTAAGAGGCCAAGTTTAGAATTACAAGTATGGTAAAAAAGATCAGAAGTCACTTTATGTGGGGTTTTTTCTCTTTTTTTTCTGTTTTTCTTCTACTTTTTTTCTTCTTTCCTTTTTGCACTTTTTTTCTTTGACTTCTCCCTCCTTCCCTTCCCCTTCCTTTCTTCCCTTCTCTTTTTCCCCTTCCTTTCTCCCTCCTTCCCTTCTCCATTCAGTTTTTCTTCCTTCCTTCTCTCCCTTTTTTCCTCTTCCTTTGTCCCTCCATCCCTCCAATTTTCTTTCCTTCCTCTTTCCTCCTCCCTTCTTCCTTCCGTCTCCCTTCCATTTTTCCTTCCTTGCTTCCCCTTTTCTCCTCCCTTCCTTTCTTCATTCCTTCCTAACTCTCTCCCTCGGTCTATTCTTTCCTTCCTTCCTCTCTCCCTCCCTTCCCATCTCCCTCCCTCCCCCTCCCTCCGTCTATTCCTTTCTCTTTCTTCCCTTACCCTTTTTCTTTCTTTTTTCCTTCTTCCTTCCTTCCTCCCTCTCTCCCTTCCTCTGTCTATTCCTTCCTTTCTTTTTTCCTTCCTTCCCCTCTTTCCTTCCTTCCTCCCTCCCTCTATTTCTTCCAAACTTATTTCCTTCCTTCCCCTCTTTCCTTCTTTTTCTTTCTTTCTTCCTTCCTTCCTTCTTCCTTCCCTCTCTCCCTCCTGTCTATTCCTTCCTTCCTTTTTTCCTTCCTTCTTCTTTCTTTCTCTTTCTTTCTTTCTTCCTTTCTTTCTTTCTCCCTTCCTTCCTTTCTTTCCTTTCCTTTCCTTTCCTCCCACCCTCCCTCCCTCCCTCCCTCCATCTATTTCTTCCATCCTTCTTTCCTTCCTTGCTTTGATTTTTCTCTCTTTTTTGTTCCTTCTGCGCTGGACTTTGCACAGAGCAAACATTTGGCTTTCTTTGCTAGCCGAGATGGGACTTTCCCCCCCCCGCCCCCCCCCCCAAAGAAGCAGCAAGAATTCAGAGTCGCTTTGGATAGGGAGACGGGCTGCTTGGAGAGTTCATAAAAATGAATAAAGAATTTTGGGGCACGTACCCAAGGCGGGAGAACCCGGATCGCCCACCCCGGAAGAGTCGCTGTAAGAGCTGGGCGTCTGCTCCAGAACCCGTTTGCGTACGCTGCCTTCCGTCCCCTTGATGTGGGGGCGACGTTTCTTGTTTTTCACCAGAATGCGCCCCAATAATTCCTGGGGACTCGGTAAGGCTACGCCGGGCTGGAGCTGCAGGAAGATGGCGCGGGGGGCGGGGGGGGGGAGGGAGAGAAATTGCAAAATTAGTAAAGGTAACGGTGTCCCTCGCACATACGTGCTAGTTATGGCCTTTCCAAGCGTCCCCGCGATCATAGGATCAAACTTATCATAACTTTCTGGTATTACACCTAACAGAAATATTTCTGGCTTTAAATCGATCAGTGGTGGGATTCAAATAATATAACAACCGATTCTCTGTCCTAATGACCGGCTGGGCGGGCGTGGCCATTGGTGGGCGTGGCCATGGGGTGTGACAGGCAGCACGCGGCCTCCTGCACCCCCGTGGGAGCAAAAACGGCACACGGGTGGGACACACTGCCCCGTTTTGGGCCTAGTAGGCTTCCCTGCAGCCTCTGGGAGCCAAAAGGAACACGTGGGGACTCCTGTAAGGGGCGGGGCAGGGAGGGGCGGAGCCAGCCAGCAATTTACTGGTTTTCCCGAACCGGCTGAATCCCATCACTTGATATGCTGCTTAATCATCTTTTTCAACCATGTAGGTATTTTCGTCCAGTTTTGGATTCTGATTCTGACCACCTGTCACTAAAAGTCAGCCAAGTCCATTAAGAGCTACTCACCGGATATTTTTCAAAGGGGTCGATCAGAAGGGCATCGCCGAAGATGCTTCGGCAGTATTCGGCCATCTTAGCCTGCTGCTTTGCTCTAGAAACGGGGAGGGGAAAAAAACCCAGGGATAAGCGGTTTTTGGAAGCAGGCGCAGTATCCTTCCGTAAAAAAGGATACGAGACAGATGGACGGCTCCCACCACCAGGATCCGCTCTGGCCGCAAGGAGCTGTACTCACGAATCAACGTGATTCTCGAACGAAAGGATGATCGGGTAGGGCGAGGTCTTGAAGGCGCTTTCCGCAATGGCTTCGATGACCTCCTGCAAGGGAGCGAGAGCCGAGCGAAGGGATGAAGCGTCGGGCAGCGAAGGGACCAAAAGACTCGAGCAAAACGATCAAGGTTTGCCCCAGAGTAGTAGATAAATAGCATGGGGAATTCTGGGAGTCGAAGTCCACCCGTCTTAAAGCATGCTGGCTGGGGGATTCTGGGAGTTGAAGTCCACCCATCTTAAAGCATACAGACTGGGGGATTCTGGGAGTCGAAGTCCACCCATCTTAAAGCATGTTGGCTGGGGGATTCTGGGAGTTGAAGTCCACCCATCTTAAAGCATACAGACTTGGGGATTCTGGGAGTTGAAGTCCACCCAATTTAAAGCATGCTGGCTGGGGGATTCTGGGAGTCGAAGTCCACCCATCTTAAAGCATGTTGGCTGGGGGATTCTGGGAGTTGAAGTCCACCCATCTTAAAGCATACAGACTTGGGGATTCTGGGAGTTGAAGTCCACCCATCTTAAAGCATACAGACTTGGGGATTCTGGGAGTTGAAGTCCACCCAATTTAAAGCATGCTGGCTGGGGGATTCTGGGAGTTGAAGTCCACCCATCTTAAAGCATACAGACTTGGGGATTCTGGGAGTTGAAGTCCACCCATCTTAAAGCATACAGACTTGGGGATTCTGGGAGTCGAAGTCCACCCATCTTAAAGCATGTTGGCTGGGGGATTCTGGGAGTTGAAGTCCACCCATCTTAAAGCATACAGACTTGGGGATTCTGGGAGTTGAAGTCCACCCAATTTAAAGCATGCTGGCTGGGGGATTCTGGGAATTGAAGTCCACCCATCTTAAAGCATGCTGCCTGGGGGATTCTGGGAGTCGAAGTCCACCCGTTTTAAATCATGCTGACTGGGGAGTTGAAGGCCACCCATCTTCAAGTTGCCAAGTTTGAGAAACACGGCCATAGAGGTTTATTTCATTTATATTTCATATTTTTTAACCACCCATCTCCCTCGGTTCCTGCCTTGAGTGGAGGGGTTGGACCAAATGACCTCTCAGGTCCCAACCATTGAAAAAAATAAAAGGGTGGGGAGGGATCTCTTACCCTCCAGGAGGACAAACTACCCAGGGGAGTTGAAAGAGTACCTTGAAAGGGATTTCTGTCGTCATGGTGAATCCGTGGGTGATGAAGGGCTCTTCATCAGGGGGTCGCCCCTTCCAGCAATCAAGTTCAATACAACGGCACCCGCTTAAGAGCACCTGCCGGTACATTTCCACGGAAGAATTGCCCGTCAGCTGCCCGGCTGGAAGGAAAAAAAAGGGGGAAATGGTAAGGAATGGCCTTGGGAGACGGAAGGAAGAGCCGCAGCCAGGGGAATGGTTAGATAAGAGACAGCCGAGCCCTCAGCTGCGTAATGGATGGAGAAGTTAGAAGTTTGAATCCAGGTAACCCTGAGGTCGGTCCGTTGTAATTTCAAACAGTCACTAAATGAATGATCGTTAAGTCAGGGACAACCTTTAAGCGACATTAACCCAGCGACTAATTTCCTTCGAACAGGGAAAGGTAACGGTAACAAGAGTTGGAAGGGACTTTGGAGGTCCTCTAGTCTAACCCCCTGTTCACGCAGGAGACCTATACTAGGGATTCAAAGCGCCGAACTGCCGACCTTCCTGATCGACAAAGCTCAGTGTCTTAGCCACTGAGCCACCTAGCCAGGAAACTAAATTCAAGTTGGGAAATGAGGATGCTTAGAGACTGTAGATTTGTTCTGGTTGCGTTTCTGCAAATATTAAGATATATATATATATATATATATATAAATAAATAAAAATAAGAAATCTGGAGAGGCTGCCTACTGTGCAAGCTTTCCACTTCACAAAAGTGAGGCCAGAAAATGCTTTTGTTACACTCCATCACTCCATTTCTCCTCCGGGGACGCTAGGAAATTGCAAGCTATTATCCGAGAGAAAAAATTTTCTCCATTCTTTGGCGCCAACTAATTGGGATGACGTCTCCAGAGGCCTCGAGACGGAAAGCAACGTATTCCCACCTTCAATTATTGGAATTATTCTGCAATTGAGCTGCTTTTTTTCGCCTGCTGGATCCGTTTCTACGGTTTTTTTGTTGTTTTTTTTTAAGTGGCTGGATTCACACCCGTGCCTGGAGCCTGATACAACTCTGGTCCTCTAAGCCAGGAGTCTCCAATCTTGGCAAGTCCGCATATCCGAAAGCAAGCTGGCTGGGAAATTCTGGGAATTGTAGTCCACACATCGTAAAGCATGGTGGATGGGGAATTCTGGGAGTTGAAGTCCACAGGTCTTAAACTTGCCAAGGTTTGGAGACCCCTGCTCAAAGCCATAAATAGCAAAGTTTGGATTCGTGGGCCCCTCTAAGCCAAGATCAAGCCAACCATATCAGGGTTTGCCCCAATGTTCAAACCATCTCCAGTTAGTTCCGGCGGCTTGCATCTCTTCCCTCAGCTATTGCAAAACTCCAATTCCCAACATCCCTCACTTTTGGATGCGTTTGCAAAGGCTGCTGGGAACTGGAGTTCACTTAATAATGGAGCACTGTTCCTCACGTTTGCCACTTTAAGATGGGCGGACTTCAACTCCCAGAATACTCAGAATGCTGGCTGGGAGCTCTGGGAGTTGAAGTCCACATATCCGAAAGCATGCTGGCTGGGGGATTCTGGGAGTTGAAGTCCACAAGTCTTAAAGCATGCTGGCTGGGGGATTCTGGGGGTTGTAGTCCGCAAATCTTAAAGCACGCTGCCCGAAGGTTACTGAGAGTTGAAATGCATGTATCTTCACATTGCTAAGTTTGAGAAATGCTGACTCAAAGCAAAAAGTTCCCCATCTCTGTGGGTAAAGGGCAAAAAAACAAATTGTACCGATAGATAAAGAACAGGGTGGAGTCTCCCCTGCCTGGTGTTAATTGATGGAATGTCAATAAAACGTTCAATGCAAGCCATAAAAAATGAGTCATTAAATTCTCCTCTCTCAGCCACAGCTCCGTTTAATGCTCTGACCTCCAAATGCTTCTGCAAATCGTCTTGAATTAAAAGCACTCACTAGCGATACCATTTAACTTGGGATTGCTGCTCCCATTTTGTAGGCCCCCCACAACGGCCCTCTAAAGAGCCCTCAACCACAATGAGTTTAAGATAGGGGGGCTTCAACTCCCAGAATTCTCTGGTCATTGTCCTGGATAGGGAATTCTGGGAGTTGAGGCCTACACGGGGCTGAGAAACATTGCTTTCTGTTGGGTGAACTGCAGTTCCCAGCGGTCTTTGCACGCCTGGCTGAGTATGGGAGATGCTGGGAGTTGAAGTCACCTGTGTTCAAGTAACCAGAGCTGAGAAACACTGCTCTACGTTATGGAAACTACAATTCCCAGCAGCCTTTGCAACTTTGCCGAGTTGGAAGGACGCTGGGAGTTGAAGTCCATTGCCACGGTTGAGAAACTCTGTTCTAAACCGAAACAAAATGAGAATAAAGAATTATAATAAAGAATAAAGAATTTAAAGAAAATATGATAGATAGATAGATAGATAGATAGATAGAGAGAGAGAGAGAGAGAGAGATAGATAGAGATAGATAGATGTATAAAGTTAAAGATATATCGAAAGATAGATAGATAGATAGATGCATAAAGATAAATAGAAATAGAGATATAGTAGATAGATAGGTAGGTAGGTAGATGTATAAAGATAAAGATATATAGAAATAGAGATATAGTAGATAGATAGATAGAGATAGATAGATAGATAGATAGATAGATAGATAGATAGATAGATATAGATATATAGATTGATGTATAAAGATAAAGATATATAGAAATAGAGATATAGTAGATAGATAGGTGATAGATAGATAGATAAAGATAAAGATATATAGAAATAGATATAGTAGATAGATAATAGATAGATAGATAGATGTATAAAGATATATAGAAATAGAGATATAGTAGATAGATAAATGATAGATAGATAGATGTATAAAGATAAAGATATATCGAAATATAGATAGATAGATAGATAGATGATAGATAGATAGATAAAGATAAAGATATATAGAAATAGATATAGTAGATAGATAATAGTTAGATAGATAGATGTATAAAGATATATAGAAATAGAGATATAGTAGATAGATAAATGATAGATAGATAGATGTATAAAGATAAAGATATATCGAAATATAGATAGATAGATAGATGATAGATAGATAGATGCATAAAGATAAATAGAAATAGAGATTTAGTAGATAGATAGATGATAGATAGCTAGGTAGATGTATAAAGATAAAGATATATAGAAATAGAGATATAGTAGATAGATAAATAGATATAGATATATAGATAGATGTATAAAGATAAAGATATATAGAAATAGAGACATAGATAGATAGATGGATGATAGATATATAGATGTATAAACAGAAATAGAGATATAGTAGATAGATAGATAGATAAAGATAGAAATAGAGATGGAGAGAGAGAGCGAGAGAGCGAGAGAGAGAGAGAGAGAGAGAGAGAGAGAGAGAGTATAAAAATAAAAGATAGATGGAGATAGAGATATATAAAGATGAAGATCACTGGTGGCATTCTATCTGGTTCAGGCGAATCAGTAGCGGCAGCTGCGGGTGGCTCCGCCCACCTATCCGGACATAATCGCGTCCCATTTATCCACGTTTTTGACACTTTGTGCATTTGCGAACTGGTAGAGAAGGTAACTCAGTACCACCCCTGATGAAGATAAGTATTAATATATATAAATATAATAAATATAAATATATAAAGATAAAGATACACACCCACCCACGAGAGAGAGAGAGAGAGAGAGAGAGATGCCTACACAGCTGCCCAGCCCAGTATCTATAATAGGCGCACCTGTGAGGTAGGTATTATGCGAAGAATTAATGAAGTAGCTGCTCAGCGGATGTGTCATGTCGTCGCTCAGGTCCAGCTTTTCGGGGGGCACAATGGTGTTCTCTTCACCCCCCAAGTAGCGGCCAAAACCCTCCAGGGACATCTGATCTGGGAAAGGAAGAGAAAGGCGTTGAGAATCGAGAGGGGTCAGAACTCCCTCGGCCAAATTCGTTAGAAACTCCCAAGAATTTCAAATAAATCAAATAAAGAATTTCAAGAATTTCAAATAAATCAAATAAAGAATTTCAAGAATTTCTTGCAGGAAAAAAAAAATGCCTTTAAAAGCCTCTGAAGATCCCGGCTGAGTTGCCTGATCGTCAGAGGCTTTTCAAAGCATTTTTTTTCCCTGCAACTTCATAAGGTTGTAGAAAAAAATGCTTTGAAAAGTAAAAAAAAAAAGTTACGTAAATTGAGGACCCAGTTTGTGGGGGCAACAAGCTGACTTTGTATAAGAGTATTTGTATACAAATAGCCTTCATACTTTTTTTTTTGTATAAATATACCAAAAAAAAAAGTATGAAGGCTATTGCTTAACGAATTGTAAGCTGCCTGAAGTCTCTGGAGAAGGGCGGCATATAAATCAAATTAAAACAACAAAATAAAACGGATGTCTTACCCCTTTGCTGGAACTGCTGGTTAGGTTCGTACTTGGCGATCAGTTGGCGGACTTGCGCCCGCGTCAGAGGAGGGTACAAGATCTCGTTCAGACGGGGGTCTCGCTGCTTCTGGTTGATAAATTCCATCAGCTGGTCGAGGCTGAGATACGGCTTTCCCTTGGCTCCGCTGATTGGGTGAGGGCAGAAAAAGAACACAGGGGGGGGGAAAAATGGAGTCGGATAGAGGTAAGTTCCCGACTTATGGCCACAACGGAGCCGACAATTTCTGTCGTTAAGCGAGACACTTGTTGAGTGAGGTTAGTCCCATTTTACGCGCTTTTCCTGCCAGAGTTGTTAAGGGAATCACTGCAGATGTTACTTGTAAGTACTGACACGGATGTTAAGTTAGTGACACAAGTTAGTGACATGGTTGTTAAGTGAATCTGGCTTTCCCCCCGTTGACATTACTGGTCAGAAGTTCGTAAAAGGGGATCATGTGACCCCGGGATTATCATAAATAAGTCAGTAGCCAAGCGCCTGAATTTTGATCATGTGACGGCAACGGTCGTTGAGTGTGAAAAAGTCATGTCACAGTTTACAGGGCTGTTGTAACTTTCACACGGCCACTAACCAAGCTGTCCTAACTCGAGGACGACCTGAACTGCGTCTGGCATCCAAGGGGAGGCGGGGGGGGGGAAATCGGGCTATAAAACCTACAGGCGACACGCAGTCCTCGATTTACGACCACAACCGACCCCCTCCCCCGACCCCCTTCAACACTTCCGCTGCTAAGCAAGACAGTTAAGTGGTTTTTGCCCTGTTTTACGACCTTTCCCGCTACAGTTGTTACAGGAAATTCCAGTTGGGCGAAAAGACCGCTGGTTCGTTTAACGGCAGAGGTGATTCGCTTAACAACCACCCAAAAAAGGTCATAAAATTGGGTTGGTTGTATGGGGCGGGGTGGGGTGGGGGAAACACCCAATTTATGATCCCTGAGACTTACGACCGTAACGGATAAGCAACATTACGGCCGTAAGTCGAGGTGTACTGATATACGGCGCCTCAGTTTCTGTATGGTAACGGCTTGACCTCCGCAAAGTGGGTCTTGTTTTAACTCACATCTCCAGCAAGATTTTGTCAATGTCGGGACGAAGGCAAAGCTTGTTGAGGAAACGTTCGAAAATCTCCAGGGTAAATTCTTCGGGTTTGATCGACTCGCTCTGGGGAGGAAAACAAAACAGGATGCCGGAAAAATTTGAATTATTTCTTGAAGTTCTGGGGTGGCTGGAAGGAGGGATGTAACCGGAGGCTGGGGGGGGGGGGGAGTGGTGTGTGTGTGTGTGTGTGTGTGTGTGTGTGTGTTGGAGAACCAAAATGGAGATTTAGAGATTTAGGAATCGGTCTAAATTGGCTTTTTCAACCTTAGCACTTCGACTCCCAGAATCCCCCAGCCAGCCAGCCAGCTATGCTAGCTGGGGAATTCTGGGAGTTGAAGTCCATACATGTGAAGAGTTGCCAAGGTTGAGAAATGTTGCTCCCTAGATAAGGTGGGTACTCCTCCTCCTCCCAGCGTCCTTCACAACCGGCCCTGCCGGCCTGGGGATGCTGGACGTTGTATAGGGTCCAATGGCAGGGTCCCTTCTGAGACTCAAAATGACATTTGATGGACCAAAATCAAAAAGTCTTGTTTTTCTAGGACCTTCTCTGTTTCCTCTTCCTCCTCTTTCCTCCTCCTCTTCTCCTTCTTCCTTCCTTCCTCCTCTCCCTCCTCTTTCCTCCTCTTCCTCCTCCTCCTCCTCTCTTCCTCCTCCTTCCCCTCCTCTCCTTCCTCTCCCTCCCCCTCCTCCTCTCCTTCCTCCTCCTCTCTTCCTCCCCTTCCTCCTTTCTTCTTCCTCCCCCTCCTCTTTCCTTCTCCTCCTCCCCCTCCCCCTCCTCCTCCTCTTTCCTTCCTCCTCCCTCTTCTCTTTCCTCCTCTCCTTCCTCCTCCTCTCTTCCTCCTCCTTCCCCTCCTCTCCTTCCTCTCCCTCCCCCTCCTCCTCTCCTTCCTCCACCTCTCTTCCTCCCCTTCCTCCTTTCTTCTTCCTCCCCCTCCTCTTTCCTTCTCCTCCTCTCCCTCCCCCTCCTCCTCCTCTTTCCTTCCTCCTCCCTCTTCTCTTTCCTCCTCTCCTTCCTCCTCCTCTCTTCCTCCTCCTTCCCCTCCTCTCCTTCCTCCTCTCCTGCCTCCTCCTCCTCCTCTTTCTTCCTCCTCCCCTTCCTCTTTCCTCGTCCTCTCCTTCCTCCTCCTCCTCCCCTCCTCCTCCCCTTTCCTCCTCTTCCTCTTTCCTCCTCTTCCTCCTCCTCCCCCAAGTAAGTAGATGTTAGGATCCTGGCAAACTCAAAAGATTTGGGGGTGATGCTGGGGAAGAGATTTCCAGCAACCCACCCCCCCCCACCCCTCGTCTCCCCCCCACCCAGAGGAACATACCCTGTTGAAATTCAGGCTGCAGGACTCCAGGGCCGTCTCCACTCGCTTCTTGTCAGCCGAGAACATTTTGAGAATACTGCCAAGGAGGAAAGAGAACCCCTGAGATCTAGAATCTCCTGCTTTGAGCAGGGGGGTTAGAAGTCCCTTCCCACTCTTTTATTCTAGAATCTTCTGGGGAGGCTAACATTATTCATCACCAAGAAACCAATTTAGAAACGGGGGAAAAAGCCGCTTGGAACCAAAAACCCCGGCTGGGCTTATCTCTCCCAAACAGAGCAAGGAAGAGGTTCCTTCAAAGGAGCTGCGATGTGGAGATTGTTCCCTGCAAGACGCACAACTTTTTGTGTGCTTTGGACAATAGTTGGCGGCTGCTCTCATTTCTTTCCCAGGCCGGCCCGAATTTCCCAGGCCGCAAGCAGGTGCTAAGCAATGCGTTGGGCTCCTGCCCAGCCATTTGGAAGAAAGAGGAGCGGTGGCATTCGCGCCCAGCCAGCCAACTCCCGAGCAATCCGGAGCAGCCCCGGTGCAACCCAAAACTTTGTAAAAGCAGGAGACAAATGATCCGCCATCTACATTTCCAGGCTTTTTTTAAAATAAAATAATAAAATAAAAATAAAATCTTAATTTTATAAGACGGTGCAGTGGTTGGAACTGCAGTATTGCAGGCTAACTCTGCCCACTGCTGGCAGTTCGATCCTGACCGGCTCAAGGTTGACTCAGCCTTCCGTCCTTTCCCAGGAGGGTAAAATGAGGACCCAGATGGTTGGGGAGCAGGAGGCTGACTCTGTAAACCGCTTAGAGAGGGCTGTGAAGGACTCTGAAGTGGTATATAAGTCCAAATGCTATTGCCCTCCCTCCCTCCCTCTCTCCTTTCCCTTCTTCATCCATTGACTTTTCCTTTCTCTTTTATCTTCCTTCCCTTCCCTTTTGTCTTCTCTTCATTTCTTTTTTCCTTCCCTGCCCTCCCCTTCTGTCTTCCTTCCCCTTTCCTTTCCTTCCCTTCCTTTCTTCCATCTTCCTTTCCTTTCCCCTTCCCTTTCCCCTTCCCTTCTCTTTTTCCCTTCCCTTTCCCCCTTCCTTTCTCATCCCTTCCCTTCCCTTCCCTTCCCTCCCCTCCCCTCCTGTCTTCTTTTCCTCCTTTCCTTTCCTTCCTTTCTTCTATCTTCCTTCCCTTCCCTTTCCTTCCCTCCTGTCTTCCTTTCCTTTCCTTTCCTTTCCTTTCCTTTCCTTTCCTTTCCTTTCCTTTCCTTTCCTTTCCTTTCCTTTCCTTTCCTTCCCTTCCTTTCCCTTCCCTTTGTTTCCTTTCTTCTATCTTCCTTCCCTTCCCTTCCCTTTCCTTCTGCCTCCTTTCCTTTCCTTTCCTTTCCTTTCCTTCCCTTCCCTTCCCTTCCCTTCCCTTCCCTTTGTTTCCTTTCTTCTATCTTCCTTCCCTTCCCTTCCCTTCCCTTCCCTTCCCTTCCCTACCCTTCCCTTCTGCCTCCTTTCCTTTCCTTTCCTTTCCTTTCCTTTCCTTTCCTTTCCTTTCCTTTCCTTTCCTTTCCTTTCCTTTCCTTTCCTTTCCTCTATCTCCCTTCCCTTCCCTTCCCTGTCCTTCCCTTCCTTTCTTCTATCTTCCTTCCCTTTCCTTTCCCACAAGAGTGCAGAATTCAAGCCCCCCCCTCCCACCATTCCCCCGTCCTACAGAACCAAAATGGAAGAGGCAGACCACCCACCCAAAAGGAACCTGGCAAGGGAAACTATGCTCTTACCTCTTGACGGGGACCCTCCCATCCTGATTCACCTGGAGTTTCAACCGGGTGTAGCTGCAACCGCACAATTGGGACAAGTCAGTTCACAGAGCAGGAAGGAAAAAGGTGGAGGCGCTGCTTATCACGGTCAAAGAGATAAGCTGAAAAGGGGCCTTCCCCCCCCCCCCCCGCATCTCCCCAGATCGGCATTTGATTCAGTTCTTCCCGTTTCAAAAGCCGGCGTGGGTCGGTGCAGTTTGCAAATGCAAGCCACATCAGCCGGTGCTTTTGCTGAATTAGCAATCTCCCCTTTCCCCACAACTCTTTATCCGAATTGTTGCCCGGGGGGGGGGGGGGGACAACTTACACTTTTTGCAAAAAAGTATTCCGAGACGAGTTTTGCGCGAGGACGTTGGTGGCCAGCTTGAACACTTCCTCGGCCCAAATCTGGAAACAGAAGAAGGGGGGGGGGAGGGAACCACACTATACAGGCAGTCCTCAAATTACGACGGTTGCTTTAGCGACCGTTCAAAGCTGCGACGGCACCGAAAAAAAGTGACTTAGCATCGTTTCTTTTCAGGCTTACGACCACTGCAGCCCCCCCACCCCACCCCCATGGACACCGGATCAAAATTCAGAAGCTCGGCCACTGTTTCGTATTTATGACGGTTGTAGCATCACTGGGGGGGGGGGAGGGTGTCATGTGATTCCCACTTTTGACAAGCCATGTCAACGGGGAAGCCAGATTCACTTAAGCGTGTTGTCAAACTTAACCAATGCCATGACGAAACACTTAAACCACTGTTCCTCCAAATACTCAAAACAATGCAACGAACGCATCGGCTCGCTTTCGAAGAAGCGGCACCTCCCTAAAATGGAAAGAAGCTGCTGCCTTCCTAGATTTCAGCCGGTTTTTAAACATTTAAGTCTGATTCGATTTGGAGTGCGAGCAAGGATGCCATTCAAGGATGCCGCGAATCAGCTGAAGATGTTTTACAGATGGCATCTGTCACCGACAAAGACTGGCAAAGGTACACCCGAACAATAGTGCAACATGTTGGAAATGTAAGAAATCCCAAGGAACATATCATCATATATGGTGGACGTGTCCGGCAGCAAAAAAAATAAAATAAAAAAGGTCAAATATTAAGAAATGGATCGAACAAATAACAGAACAGCAAATAGAAAGGAAGCCAGAAACATTTTTGTTAGGAATCTTTATAAAACCATATTCCAAAGAAATAAAATATTTGATGCTACACATCTTAACCGCAGCACGAATAACATTTGCAAAAAATTGGAAACGGGAAAGAATCCCAACGGAGGAAGAACTGAAAGATAAGATTTTAGAATGCGCGGAGATGGACAGATTAACAAAAGAAATGAAGGAAAGAGACAGATTATTACAGATTATGGAATAAATGGTAGAATTGGCTCAAGACGAGAAATAAAGAACCATAATTATAAGGAGAGAAGATTATAAGGAGAGAAAGATCAAACCAATAAATTAGAAATACAAAATATATACATAACAAATGAATGGAGTGGAATAAAAATGTATATAACATGAATGTAGAAATGTATAATATTAAAGGTATCATTAAAATATATGAATTGCTAGAGGGGGAAGGGAAAGGGAAAAAAGGATGTTGCAAATGCCAAAACAGCGCATTTTGGCTGGGCGGATCTGTTTTTTAAGCAAAAAACAGCTTTCAAAAGGACAGCAAATAAACAGCAAATAAACAACAGGATGAACAAGCTTTCTTGGACATCTTTGCAAATCTGAAATATAAATTCCGGCTATTTTAACACACCCACACCCTATGGGGTAAAATGGAAAAACCCTATTAACCGATTCAATTAAAGTGCAGTTTAAGACACTTTGTTTTTATGGTTATGGCTTTTGGCATTTTCGGTGCCTGGATATTGCACGGAGATGGGTTCAAAAAAACAAACAAAAAAGCACCACATTACTTCGGAAGAGACATTTATTTGCGTGAAAGAAGTTCAGGAAGGACGGAAAAGGGCCCATTAACAGCCTCCAGAGGGCCTCCGGAGCCTAGGGAGGCCATTTTTGCCTTCCCGGAGGTTCAAGGAAAATCTCCAGATCCGGGCAAAAACAGCCTCCGGAGCCTGGGGAGGGCATAAACAGCCTCCCCATTGCAGGAGGCTGACTAGGCCACGCCCACCGTAGCCACGCCCACCCAGCATCTGGGCAAAGCACTCTTGCTAAAATATTTGAAGCCCACTCCTGGCCATTAGGCAACTTGCAACTCTGCCCAAGACATTCCCTGCAATTTATTTAGCTTAATAACTATCCCAGAACTAAAAAAAAGGAACAATTGCCAGAACAGGGAATCTGGAAGCAGCGCAGTTCTACAAACAATTTATACAACCGCGAAAATCAAGATGGAAGACAAATTCTGGGGTCCTGGGATCCCCGAGGAAATCAATTCCCCGTATATAAAAAAGTTCGCTTCCTGGGGAAAAAGGATTCAGGCGAATATCTGCCTTGAGGAGTTAGCTATCAGTCGTGACCTTTTTCACAAGAACAGGAAGCTGTTCTATTCACTATGCAGGTAGTCCTCGACTTACGACAGTCCGTTTAGCGACCGTTCAAAGTCACAACAAGGCAGGAAAAAAGTAACATAGGGCCGTTTTTCACACTTACGACCGTTGTAGCATTCCCCCATGGTCACGTGATCAAAAGTCAATTGGTTCGTTATTTATGACGCTTGCAATGTCCCGGGATTATGCAATCCTCTTTTTACGACCTTCTGATGAGCAAATTCAACGGGGGGAAGCCAGATTCACTTAAACGACCGGGTTACTAACCTAAAAGCTGCAGGGATTCACTTTAACAATGGGGCATAATTGACTTAACCAACGTCTCGCTTAGCAACATAAACTTTGGATCAATTGTGGTCGTACTTTGAGGACTATAGTCGTGGCCAAAATTGTGGAAACCTTTTGGGGAAAGTGTATTTTTGAGGTTTGATGGTTAATAACACCACTTTTTTCTTTGGAGTTTCAAGATAATCCTATTCCACTGCTGGAATAGCCTGGGAATAGCCCAGACCTTCATCCAATGGAAAATCTATGGAGCCGACTAAAGAAACTTGTTAATCAGAAGCGACCCAGCAATAAAACCCAGTTAATAGAAGCCATCATTCCATCTTGGTTTTACATGAGAACAGCTGCAGAACTAAAAGGCTTGGCTCCCTCCATGGGAAGACGTTGTAAGGCCCTCATTCAGGCTAAATTGCATAAATAAATAAATAAATAAATAAAGGTTACCCAACTAATGACCTGGTGATCATTTTTGTCTATCTCGTTTTTTCTACGGGGATAATTTTTTGCATCTCTCGTTTTTTCTACGTCTTTCAAACTGCTCTTCTAATAGCAAATCCTTCCTAAAAGTTATTGCATTACATTCTGAATTAAAATTATCTTTCCATGGATATATCATTTTATGGTACTACTCAAAAAAAAAAAGAAAGAAAAAAAAGCAGTGTTATTAGCTAGTTTTAAAAAAATATACTTTTCCCAAAAGGTTTCCATCATTTTGGCCACTACTGTGTATATTTTAATTTGGTATTTTAGGTCTAAGGCTAATGCAGGTGCCCCACTCAAGAGCCTCCTTACTTTTGCTGTATTGTCTTGGACAACCGCCATGAAGTTGAGGAAGCTCACGTTAACCAGGTCAGGTCCGTGTACCACTGTCAAAAGTTTATCCTCGGGTTGTTGTTCTGGAACGCCAAAGCCTAGCGTTTCCCGAATTTTGGGGTCCTTCAAAAGACAGGAGAAGACATAGAAGAGCTGGCAGAAGCCACTTTAACTGGATGGAAGCTATTAAGAAGCAGGTTTTTTGTTAAAAGGGCTCAAACTTGGCAACTTTAAGGCACGTGGACTTCAACTCCCAGAATCCCCCAGCCAGCATGCTTTAAGATGGGTGGACTTCAACTCCCAGAATCCCCCAGCCAGCATGCTTTAAGAAGAGTGGACTTCAGCTCCCAGAATCCCCCAGCCAGCATGCTTTAAGATAAGTGGATTTCAACTCCCAGAATCCCCCAGCCAGTATTTTCATTTTCATTAGGGATTTACAACCTGAAATTGTGAGTGTCAGCTCTCCCTAAATTGGTTACTCTCTAGACATGGCGAATTTCAGCTCCCAGATTTCTCAGCAATGCCCATGCTGCCTAGGGGGAATTCTGGGAACTGAAGTCCACACCCTTGAGAAGACGACTTCGGTTCCCAGAATTCTCAGCAACAGCCACGCAGGAATATGGAGAATTGAGAACGGAAAGGATGGGGAGGCTATCAAACTCCATAACTCAATAAATCACTGTATCTAGCCCAGAAAAACATAGTTAAAAACAAATCCAAGCTTAATGCAATGGGACGATGTTACGACTACCTCTTTCCAGCAGGCTAAATTATTACCCTGGTCATCAAATTATTTTAATTTTATTTCCTTGTTTTATTTCATTAATAGGCAGACTGGCTGACTCCACAAACTCCAGGCAAGCTTGCATATTAAAAACGGAGAAAGAAAAATAATGGATTTTCAACAACCAAAAAAAAAAAAAAAAACGGTATTAAAACAATTTGCTATAAACCTTGATTTACCTTAGGCAACTTGGCATAGCGTCCCGTCCGAGTATCTCGGATGTAGCTGATATCCAAAATGTCCACTTCCTGTCATTTTGGGGTGGGGAGGGGAGAAACAGGCCAAAAAACAAAAAAAGGAGAAAAAAAGACATTTCTTCAATTAATGTGCCGTATTAGCATCATGGCCCATTTCTGCCACATTCTCCGGCAGTGACAGGAACCGCAAAAATGTGTTAATTAGGCTAACTAACGAGGTCTTCCTTCTTTCTTGCCCGCCCGACAAGGAACGTATTAATTTTAGATTTGGGGTTTTGTTGTCGTTTTTTTTTTGTAAAAAAAAAAAAAAAATCTGCTGCCAGAAACTTCCTTTGGTTAAAAAAAAAAAAACATCTCAAAAGCTCGCTTTTGTATAATTGAAGAAAAGGAAGGGGAAGGAGGGAAGGAAAAAAAACAAACAAAGAAAGAAAGAAATTGGCAACAACAAACATTAGGGTTTTATTATATTGTGATGGAGGCGGCTGCCCATTAGACGGAGTTTTTTTCCTCACACCCTTCCCTTTTGCAGGAAAACCAACACCCTTCCAGTCCATGCCATTTGCTTGGGTTTCCATTAATTGTCCCTAATCAGAAATCTATCGCAAAGAATAACGTGCTTCAGAGGGCAGGGCAGGGAGTCCTCGATTTACGGCCACCAGTTGTTGACATTTCTGTTGCTAAGGGAGAAAATTGTTACATGCGTTTTGCGCTGTTTTACGAACTTTCTAGCCTCGGTTGTAAAGTGAATCGTTGCAGCTGTTCAGTTAGCTTTCTTCTCCTGCTCTTCCTCCTCTCCTTCCTCTTCCTCTGCTTCCTCCTTCTCCTCTCCTTCCTCCTCCTCCTCCTCCTCTCCTTCCTCCATCTCCTTTTTCTCCTCCTCTTCTGCCTCTCCTTCCTCCTCTCCTTCCTCCTTCTTCTCTTCCGCCTCTCCTTTCTCCTCTCCTTCCTCCTTCCATCTCCTTTTCCTCCTTCTCTTCTGCCTCTCCTTCCTCTTCTTCCTCTCCTTCCTCCTCCTCCTCCTTCTTCCTTCTCTTCCTCCTCTCCTTCCTCCTTCTCCTTCTCCTCTCCTTCCTCCTTCTCCTCTCCTTCCTTCATCTCCTTCCTCCTTCTTCTCTTCCTCCTCCTTCCTCTTCCTTCTCTTCCTATCCTTTCTCCTTTCCCTTCTTCCTTCTTCTCTTCCTCCTCTCCTTCCTCTTCCTTCTCTTCCTCCTCTTCTTATCCTTTCTCCTTTCTCCTCTTCCTTCTTCTCTTCC
This sequence comes from Masticophis lateralis, assembly GCA_030761175.1. Taxonomy (NCBI): domain Eukaryota; kingdom Metazoa; phylum Chordata; class Lepidosauria; order Squamata; family Colubridae; genus Masticophis; species Masticophis lateralis. The sequence goes on along the minus strand of JAUDYJ010000017.1, from coordinate 8,632,207 downwards.
TCCTCTCCTTCCTCCTCCTCCTCCTCCTTCCTTCTCTTCCTCCTCTCCTTCCTCCTTCTCCTCCTCCTCCTCTCCTTCCTCCATCTTCTCCTTCCTCTTCCTTCTCTCCCTATCCTTTCTCTTCTTCCTTCTTCTCTTCCTCCTCTCCTTCCTCCATCTCCTTTTCCGCCTTCTCTTCAGCTGTTCAGTTAGCCCCATAGTTGTTAAGTGAATTGGGGGGGAGGGGCCGATTACGTTATTTGATTAATTTAATCAAATAATTAGTAAAAGAGAATGATCATGTGATCATTCTCTTTTATTAATTTTATTGTTATATATATATATATGAAGGTTTTTTATATTCCTGTAAGCCATCTTGTGCGAATAAGTGGCAATATAAATTTCCTAAAATCAATCAATCGTTTCCCCATTGACTTTCTTTTGCTTGTCAGAAGGTTGCAAAAAAAGGAATCTCACGACCCTGGGACATTGCGACGGTCATAAGTATGAGTCAACTTGCCAAGTGTCCGACTTTTGACTATGTGATCGTGGAGAAGCCACAATGATACTTTAGCAGGAACATAGTTGGAAGGGACCTTGGAGGCCATCTAGTCTAACCCCCTGCTCACGCAGGGGATTCGAACTGCCAAACTGCCGACTTTTCTGATCGGCAAACTCAGTGTCTTAGCCACTGAGCCACCTAGCCAATCTGCTAAATGAAGTTGAGGATTACCTGTACTATGAAGTGCAAATAGTCCTCGACTTACAACAGTTTGCTTTAGTGACCATTCAAAGTTATAACAGCACTGAAAAAAAAGCGACTTGGGACCGTGTTTCACAGTTATGACCATTGTCTCCGTGCTCATCACATTCAGATGCTCGGCAACCGATCTCGCCTTTATGACGGTCGCAGCATTCCCCGGGGGACAACCGCAGTGATTCGCTTAAGAAACGTGGCAGGAGAAGTCGTAAAACGGGGCAAAAACTCCCCTTCACAAATGTTTCCCTCCGCCACATAAATCCTGTTGCGGTCGTAAGTCGAGGACTACCTATATAATGTAGTTTTGAACAGATAATAATCGAAGCTATAAATCCCTGTCAAAATTAAATTACAGATTGTGTAAGCCTAGTGTAAATATTTGTAACTAGTACGGTTGAAATAGTTTTTTCTAGTTGTTATTAAGGATAGAAAGGAAAAGTAGAAGAACAAATTACAAAAGCAGAATATACACGCCGACACCGAAGGCTGAAAAAATGTGAGATGTTGTTATGTTTGTCTTGTTTCGTCTTCATTTTTTTTTCTCCCTCTTCTGTATTTTCTGGGGTTTTTTATGTTAAAGTTTTTTATTTTTATTTTTTATCAACACATTCAAATATACAGTCTTTTGTCCATCATTATTCGTTCATCTTATTCTTTAACTTCCATTTGCTAATTAGTTGTTCGGGACTGCTCTTCTATCATCTCCTTCCTTTTTTTTTTTTAATACAACTTTTCCTTTTCTTCCCTTCTCTCTCCTCTTCTTTTTCTTTCTACTTTCCTCATTCCTCCTCTCCTTCCCTTTTCTAATTTCCTCTCCTCTTTCCTCTCCTCTCCTCTTCCTCCCTTTCTCAGCCTCTCTCCTCCTCTTTCCCCCTTCTTTTTTCCTGTATTTTCTGTTTTTAAAGGTGAACAATGTTCAGTAAAAAAACTTTTTTTAAAAAATAAAAAATAAAACACCGATTGTGTGTGGGGGGAGGGGGGGTCTGTTTTTTTTTTTCCTTATCCGGGGGCTTTTTAGGAAACTCTCCACTGGGAATTGTGGGAAAGACACACACAAACACACGTCCTCTCACCCCTCCTGGGCTGGGCCAAGAGTCCGGTTGAAAAAAATAAAAATAAAAAAGGCAAATTAGTGGTTTTGCAGTAGTGATTGTCGAAATGCCAAACAGCTAATGAACCGCAAGGAAATTGTGTAGGGAAATTGGAAAGCTATTGAAAAACTCAAGCGGAGAGGAAATCGCTTTTGGAAAGGGTAAAAAAATCAAAACAAAAACCCCACACCTGAAAGGCAAAGAATTGGCAATTTAAGGAGTTGATAATGGTGCTTTAAAAAAAAAATGGGGAGGATTTTTTTTTCCTCTGCTGTTTTCAAAGCTGACATTCCTTTGCGAGGTGCGGCTGGTTTTATTTTCTTTCTTCTTCTTTTTGCTGGGACAAAATACGAAGGGATTGCAACCTGAGCTTTTATTTCTGTTTTCTTTTTCTTTTTCTTTTTAAAGGGAGCCAGAGGAAAAAAGAACGGTATTTCTGTTTTTCTATTTTCCCTTCCACTTCTTTTCTTTCCATTCTATTTATTGTTATTTTGATATTATGTTTTATTGTATTTTTATTCATGCGGTCAATATTGTTTATTACTATATTTTAATTTTTTTATCGCACATTTATGTTTTATATTTGACGCATATTTCTAGCCATCCTGTTTGCGGTTGTTAAAATTGAGGACTTCCTGTTAACTTCATATCGTTCCCAGTAGAGGGGAAAGCGGGCATAGTAAATAAATAAAATCTTTTTGGAGGAAAACATCAGGAGGAGGAGGAGGAGGAGGAGGAGGAGGAGTGATGATGATGGAGCAGGAGGAGGAGAGGTTGGACAAGAAGAGGAGGAGGAAGGAGGAGGAGGATAAGGGATGATGATGGTGATGGAGGAGGAAGTTGGGCAAGGAGGAGGAGGAAGCAGAGGAGCAAAAGAAGGAGGAAGGAGAGGAGGAAGAGAAGAAGGAAAAGGAGAAGAAAGGAGAAGGAAGGAGAGGAAAAGAAGGAGGAGGAAGGAGAGGAGGAAGAGAAGAAGGAAAAGGAGGAAAGAGAGGAAGAGGAGGAGGAGGAGAAGAGAAGAAGGAGAGGAGGAGGAGGAGGAAGGAGAGTTGGAAGAGAGGAAGGAAAAGGAGATGGAGGAAGGAGAGGAGGAGGAGAAAGAGAAAGCAGAGGAGGATGAGGAAGAGGAAGAAGAAGAAGGAAGGAAAGGAGAAAGAGAAGGAGAAAAAGGAGAAAGGAGAGGAAGAGGAGGAAGAGAAGAAGGAAAGGAGATGGAGGAAGGACAGGAGGAGGAGGAGAAGGAGGAAGGAGAGGCGGAAGAGAAGAAGGAAAAGGAAGAAGGAGAGAAGGAAGAGGATGCAGAGGAAGAGGAAGAGGAAGGAGAGGAGGAAGAGAAGGAAGAAGAAAGGAGAAAAAAGTCCCAGTTTCAATCCGTTTCCTTGGCTTTTGAAGCCTGAAAACCTCCCAGCCAGCCAGCCAGCCAGCCTGCCTCCTCCAGCAACACCCGGCCTCTCTCACCCCAGAGATTTCTTGCCAAACCAGCTTAGTGGCTTCGAAGTCCTGAAAGGACAAGAACAACAACACAGAAGCCCCAACCCAAACTCTGCTACGCAACCCGCCTTCCCCTGGGGTGGCGTGTGTGTGTGTGTGTGTGTGCGGATTGGCACTGGCACCTCCGCAGCCAGCCCGGATGAGACCCCACGGCAGAGGCGAGCAGGGTGGCAAGTGGGCCCGTACCCCCTGGTGTCCCCTCACCCCAACCCCAACCCCACACAGAAAAAACTGCACCGCTGGGCTCCTGCCATAAACCGAACACACCCAGAGCCTTTCTGAGTTCCCACATCCGTCCACCAAGAGAAAGAGGCCGGGTGCATTTCGAAAAATGCTGGTAAAGAGATGGAAGGAAGCTGGGGAGGAATGCACGGGGTGGGGGGCGCAGAGGTTGAAGAAGGCAAAAATGCAAATACCAAACTCGGGCCGGTCCAGTAGAGGAAGAAGCCTTGAGGGTCCACACGGAGAGTCACCAGGGCTCGGCTGGTCGGTTCCTGGAAAGGGAGGGGGGAGAGAAACAGAAAAGTCAAAAATCAGATTTCTTGCAAATTAGGGATTATTGCTAGTATCCTAGGGGGAGGGGGAGGGAGGGAGGGAGGGAGAGAGAGAGAGAGAAGGATGGATGGATGGACGGATGGATGGACGGATGGACAGACAGACGATAAATATAGACAGACGGATGGATAAACGATGATTGATAGTTGACAGGTGACAGAAGATAAATAGATGGATGATTGATAAGCAGATGATAGATAGATGGATAGATGGATGGATGGATAGACAGATTAGATGGATAATAGATAGACAGATGATAGATAGATAGATAGATAGATAGACAGATACGCTGACTGACAAATGGATAGATAAATGATTGATAAAGAAATGACTGATAGTTGACAAGAGACAGAAGATAAAGAGATGATTGGTACATATGATAGATAGATGGACAGATGATAGATGGATGGATGGATGGATGGATGGATGGATGAAGACAGACAATAAAAATAGATAGGTGGATAAATGATTGATAAACAGATGGTTGATAGTTGACAGGTGATAGAAGATGGATGATTGATAGATGATAGATAGATGGACAGATATAGATAGATAGACAGACAGACGGACAGAGATGATTGATAGGCAGATGATAGAGATAAAACGTCTGAGCACATTTAAAAAGCTATTTTCCAGTTTTACTTCCTTTTTCAAGATGGCGGACAAAGCATCATTTTTTTAAAAAAAATCAGTAAATATGCAAATATGTTTTCATAATGACTTTGGGCCATTTCATTCTTCCCAGCCCAGCCTACCCTGCAAGGACTGTGGTGGAGAAAATTTAGAGGAGAAAAATGAAAGATTTTTTTTTAAAAAAAGAAGACATGGGAAAGAATTACGTTTCGTGCTTACTGACAAAGTCCTCGACTTACGACCAAAACAAGCCCCCCCCCTTGTTCCCCCCCCGAATTTCCACTGCTAGGCAAGAATTCCCCAGCCCAGCATGCTTTAAGGGGGGGGGGTGGACTTCAACTCCCAGAATTCCCTAGTCAGCAAGCTTTCCTAAGTAATTCTGGGAGCTGCCCAGACATAGTCCACACATCTTAAAAGTTGCCGAGCTTGTCAAAAAGTTATCTAAAGCAATGCAGAAGAATTTGGAGGTCTGTCTGATTTCTGCCCTGAAGATAGTTTAAAAGTCCTTGAAAATTTGGCTTTCCTCCCAGGCCTTGGTGTATGATAGTGGCTGGGCCTCTCTGTTGGGGTTTGTTTTGCATATTTTTGCAAAAGTTATGTAAATGTTATTTTTTTCCCCCCTAGACATTTGTTATTTTTCCCCCCTCTATTTTACCATCTTTACTTTTGAAAGGAGAGGCTGCTCAGTGCCCGGAGAGGTTTCAAATCAGGTGGCCTCTAAATTTAATAAATGGGGGAAAAAATAAATAAAACTTTAGAAATTCTTTTGACTTTTCCTTTCCTCCCCACCCTAGAAAATCTCAAAGAAATGTGGCCAGTCTAAGCTTCTTTTCACAAAAGCTGTGTTGCTAATCCTTTTCCTTTTGACTTTTTCCTTAATTGTTGCCATTTAAAACCCCCTTTTGAGGTTGTTGTTGTTGTTGTTGTTGTTATTATTATTATTATTATTATATAATTTTATTAATAATATTATTAATACTAATTATTATTTTATTTCTATACCGCCCTTCTCCCGAAGGACTCAGGGCGGTGTACAGCCAAGTAAAAAACAAAGTATAAGGCATCGTAATTTAAAATTATTAAAAATTATTACAATTTCGGCCGAAATTAATTAAAAACCCAAAGATTAAAACTCCACATTTAAAATTCATTTTACATAGATAGCCCTGCCTGTCGGAACAGCAGGGTCTTAGGCAAGGCTGCCCATCCGTTCACTTGCGATGATGCCCAGGGAAAATGAGCACGCCTGCAAATTTTCTCCGGTCTGTTTGGCTCGCTTTTAAAACGCCCATTTCACTCCTTATGCATTTCCCCTGCTATAGCAATCAATGACTCAAAAGTGAGAATTCTTGGAGAATGTTTCACTGGGCTGATTGGCAGGCTTTAAAAAAGTAGGGTCAGGGACTTTTAAAAAAGGAAAAAAAACAAACAACAGTCACGGATAAAATTGGAAGACTAAATTCCGCAGAGGGACGAACCTCCACTGTTACGGGACCTGTAAAGACTCTGTGCGTTATCTTAACGGTGATAATAGCTGTAATCTTGAGGAATCGTTGGGATAGGTGGGGATTATGGCTGAATTTTGAACTGCGGCATGCTGTTTTCAAGATTAAAAATCAGAGTGAATCTGATTAGTCGCATCTTTTCCAGCTATCATATTTTATTCAAAGGACAGCCTTCCTAAATATCGGAAGACTGCTACTGTGTGTGAGTATCATTCATATCTATCTATCTATCTATCTATCTCCGTTGCTTCTTGTCCTGCCTTCAAAGATAGATAGATAGATAGATAGATAGAGAGAGAGAGAGAGAGAGAGAGAGAGAGACAGACAGACAGACAGACGGATGGACAGAGAGAGAGAGATACATGAATACATGGATGGATGGATGGATGGATGGATAGGGATAGATAGAGAGAGAGATGGATGGATGGATGGATGGATACATGGATACATGGACGAATAGAGATAGATAGATAGATAGATAGAGATAGATAGATAGATAGATAGATAGATAGATAGATAGATAGATAGATAGAGATGGATGGATACATGGATGGATAGAGATAGATAGATGATAGATAGATAGATAGATAGATAGATAGATAGATAGATAGATAGATAGATAGAGATGGATGGATGGATATATGGATACATGGATGGATAGGGATAGATAGATAGATAGATAGATAGATAGATAGATAGATAGATAGATAGAGATGGATGGATGGATGGATGGATACATGGATGGATAGAGATAGATAGATGATAGATAGATAGATAGATAGATAGATAGATAGATAGATAGATAGATAGAGATGGATGGATGGATATATGGATACATGGATGGATAGGGATAGATAGATAGATAGATAGATAGATAGATAGATAGATAGATAGATAGATAGAGATGGATGGATGGATGGATGGATGGATGGATACATGGATGGATAGAGATAGATAGATGATAGATAGATAGATAAGATAGATAGATAGATAGAGATGGATGGATGGATATATGGATACATGGATGGATAGGGATAGATGATAGATAGATAGATAGATAGATAGATAGATAGATAGATAGATAGATAGATAGATAGATAGAGATGGATGGATGGATGGATACATGGATGGATAGGGATAGAGAGAGAGAGAGAGAAGAGAGAGAGCGACAGACAGAGACAGAGAGGAGAGAGACAGACAGAGAGAGAAGAGAAACAGACAGAGAGAAGAGAGAAAGAAGAGGAATGGAGGAAGAGAAAAGAGAGAGAGAGAGAGAAGAGAAAGAGACAGAGAGAGAGAGAGAAGAGAGAGGGAGAGGGAGGGAGGGAGAGGAGACAGACAGACAGACAAAGACAAAGAGAGAGAGAGAGAGACAGAGAGACAGACAGAGGGAGGGAAAAAGAGAGAGAAGAGACAAAAGAGACAAAGAGAGACAGACAGAGAGAGAGACAGAGAGAGAGAAGAGAGAGAGCGACAGACAGAGACAGAGAGGAGAGAGACAGACAGAGAGAGAAGAGAAACAGACAGAGAGAAGAGAGAAAGAAGAGGAATGGAGGGAGAGAAAAGATAGAGAGAGAGAGAAGAGAAAGAGACAGAGACAGAGAGAGAGAAGAGAGAGGGAGAGGGAGGGAGGGAGAGGAGACAGACAGACAGACAAAGACAAAGAGAGAGAGAGAGAGACAGAGAAAGAAGAGAGAGAAGAGACAAAAGAGACAAAGAGAGACAGACAGAGAAGAGACAGAGAGAGAGAGACAGAGACAGAGAGACAGAGGAGAGGGTGGAGGGAGGGAGACAGAGAGTAAATGTCACACATGCCATTGAGGGCTAGGAGCATCCCCAGGGCAAAGAAAATTTCTTCCCCAGCCAAATTTTTTAACGCAAACCTCGCTTCACCCTCTGGATTTGCACGCAAGATCCAGGAAAACTGGGCAGCGAGTTGACGAAAAGATTTTAAAAAGCGTACCGGCTGGGCGGGGTGGGGGTGGGAGGGGCGCGTTGCAGATAGAAGTGATTTGAATCGGCCTCTTTGCAAAATAAATAAATAAATAAAAAAAAAAAGGAATAACCCTTTCCACCAGATTTCACTAGCCCGGCTCCCATCGGACACACCCGGAGCGTGACCTCACACTCGCTCCCTGCCCTCTGGACCGTTATCTCTGTGGGAATATTGGCAGGAGAGAATCATCCCCGCTCTGCCACGGGCAATAAAACCATAACTAAAAGGACAAAGGGGTGTCAGAATCTATTTGCCAAGGCTGAAAGGGAAGGGAGGGGTGGGTCTCTCTGTTGTGGACCCCGCCCCCACTCTCTACAGATAAGGGGAGGAAAGGAGACCACCAAGCAGCTTATTTCATTCCCAACAGGTGTGGGAGGAGTTGCAAAAGAAGAGAGGCTTTGAAATCTCTTGAAATGTTAATCTCCTGCTGTAAATAACCCCAAGAGCCCCTACTAGGTAGTTTTTCAGGACCCCCCACCCACCCAAATACCAGTTTATGGATTAAAACTCTGTTTTGGTTATCAGCTTCTGTCCTGTTTAAAGCAGTATTTCTCAACTGTAATGATTTCAAGATAGGTGGACTTCAACACCCAGGATTCTCTAGCTAGCATGCTTTAAGGTGGGTGGGCTTCTGTTCCCAGAGATCCCTAGCCAGCAAGGAATTCTGGGAGTTGAAGTCCATCCCTCTTAAAGTATGCCGGCTGGGGGATTCTGGGAGTCGAAGTCCATCCCTCTTAAAGCATGCTGGCTGGGGGATTTTGGGAGTCAAAGTCCATCCCTCTTAAAGCATGCTGGCTGGGGGATTCTGGGAGTTGAAGTCCACCCCCCTTAAAGTATGCCGGCTGGGGGATTCTGGGAGTTGAAGTCCCATTCCCCCCCCCAAAGTTGACTAGGTTGAGAAAAAAAATTCTTGAAAAGGCTTAAACCCGAAGCCAAAGAAGTTTCCCAGCATGGCTCAAATCCCTTCAGGGGGTGGGGAGGGGGGAGAGAGAGAGAGAGAGACCCGACACGGTTCTACGTGCGGATTTGACCCCTTGGCGATCTGTAAAATCTCGGATTTGACTTCATCTTGGATTCCTTGGGAGATTCCGCCCTGCAGCTGCTGTCTGAGAACGGATTTCGAAGCCAAAATCGGAGGGATCCAAAGTTGGCAGAAAAATCCGAGAACATGTTGCTTTGGACTTACATCCAAATATTTGTCAAGAGTTCTTTTCACATCCTTCAGGCAGGAAAAAGGGGAAGGGAAGAAGAGAGGAGACCGAAAGGAAGATGGGAACCTCTGGGGTAGAGGCCCCCTAAATCGTGACCCCCCCTCATTCACCTCCATTTGGCCCCACCTATTGCTTTTGGGGCTCTCCAGCTCCCCCAACACCCTTCCATCCTACCCCAGCCTTTTCTTCTCCTTGCAAAGACCTGCAGACAGCAGCTGTTTAATGAAAAGAAGGAATACGCGATAGCAGTTTTCCAATATTTGAGGGGCTGCCCCAGAGAAGATTTGGGGGGTCAAGCTATTCTCCAAAGGCAGGACGAGAAGCGACGGATGGAAACTATTCAAGGAGAGAAGAACTTAGAACTAAGGAGAAACTCTTCCTAACAGTTGGAACAATTAACAACTTGCCTCCCGAAGTTGTGATTGCTCCAACACTGGAAGTTTTTGAGAAGAGACTGGGACAAACTTAGGGTTCCCTGCTTGAGGAGGGGGCTGGATTAACAGAATAAAAGGAGTCTTGGCGGCCCAGCTGCCTGCAATTTCTGCGAGTTCGAATCTCACCAGGGCTCAAGGTGGACTCAGCCTTCCATCCTTCCGAGGTAGGCAAAAGGAGGATTGTGGGGGCAATAAGCTGACTTTGTATAAAAAAAGAACACCACTTAGGGGTGGGGGGCGAAAGCCCTACTAAGCAGGTATATATACAAAGGTATGAAGGCTATTGCTTAACGCATTGTAAGCCATCCTGAGTCTCCGGAGAAGGGCGCCATATAAATCTAACCAATAAATAAACAAACAAACAAACAAACAAACAAACAAAATTGGAAGGGACCTTGGAGGTCTTCTAGTCCAACCCCCTGTTTGTCTGCCCAATCTCTTCTTAAAATCCTCCAGTGTTGGAGCCCCCCACAACTTCTGGAGGCAAGTAGTTCCACTGATGAATTGTTCTCACTGTCGGGCAATTTCTCCTTGGTTCTAGGCTGCTTCTCTCCTTGGAGGCCTCCAAGGTCCAGTAATTCCAACTCTTGTTATTCGGTAAAAAAAAGTTCGGCCTTCGCTTTCTTCCCTACCTCAGCAAGTCTGGGTGACACCGCAAAGGAGAAACGGAGGCTGCCTTTCGAGACCCACAACGATGGAGAGGGTGTGCCTGCAACCCACAACCCAGTGCCTTTGCGATGCCACAAATTGCAGACTTCCTTCTGTCCCTGTAAGACAGCTGGTAGGTATGTCTTTGGTTATTCGGGTCTTCTCCCGTGTAAAATTGGAAGTATCTTGGCGACGTTTCGACGAAGTCTCATTCGTCATCTTCAGGCTGGTGTTCTCGGCTTCATGCTTCCAGGAGCAAGCACGAAGGAGCAAGCATTGCTCCTGGAAGCACGAAGCCGAGAACACCAGCCTGAAGATGACGAATGAGACTTCGTCGAAACGTCGCCAAGATACTTCCAATTCTACGCGGGAGAAGACCCGAATAACCAAAGAGCTACATATATATATATATATATATATATATATATATATATATATATATATATATAATTTTACTTTCGTAGGTCTTTATGTGTATATTTCTTTATGCCAGGGATTTTCCTACGTATATCAAGATGTTTCATAGCCTCATTTTCAGTGAAATCTCAATTCACCAGCTTTTAGGCCTTCCCAAACACCACAGCAGCCATTCTGCTATCTGTTTGAATTTCTGAGGGAGACTGGAATAGATCTATTTCTATCTATTTATTTATATATAAATATAAATAAATAAATATATAAATATAAATAATTTATTTATTTATTTTTCTTGAGCAGCTCTTAATTTTTCCTCTTTCAATTGGTGTGTGTGTGTGGGGGGGGGTGTCCTCTTTCTCCGCACCCCTCCCTTTCTATTTCTCTGAGTCCCTCGGCATTAGAGACTCAATTGGATGGGCTATCTCTTTTATTTGACTGCTTTTCTTTCCTTTTCTTTTTTTTTTTCATGTCTAAGCCTCAACTTGGCTACTTCCTTTTTTGGGATTGAAGAGAAGGAAGTAGTCAACCCAACCCGGGGCGGGTTGCGAGAGACTGTTGAAGATTGTGAGGTTGTGAGGTTGTGAAACCCACAGCGGGGAGGGAGGGAGGGAGGGAGGGGGGCAGGCAACGCACGAACCAGGGTGGGTGGGGGAAATGGGAGGTAAGGAAGGACCCTTAACAGAAAAGGCAGTGAGAGGCTTGATAGGGAAAAAAATGTGAATTCTAGGGGATGAATTGGGATATTTGGGGGAAAGACACAAAGCTGGGAAGATTATATATTATATCAGGAATTAGCGCAGGAACAAAGCAACACGGTTTAGCCGTACGCCTCTAGCCCTCTTTCTCAACCCATTTTTTTACCAATTTTTCAGACGGGTGGATGGACTTCAACTCCCAGAATTCCCTTAGCCAGCTTTTTGCCGCTGGTGGAGATTTCTGGGAGTTGAAGTCCCCCATTGTCTTTAAAGTTGCCGAAGTTATTAACCGAGTCACAAATGAACTGGAAGGGACCTTGCAGGTCATCTAGTCCAACCCCAAATCAGAAAGCTAAATCAAGGAGAGTTTTTGGAGCAGGACGATTCCAGATGGGCGGACTTCAACTCCCAGAAGTCTCCACCATGGCAAGCAACTGCTGGCTAAGGGGGAATTCTGGGAGTTGAAGTCTGTCCATTGTAAAGTGACCAAGGTTATTTTTGGCTCTCACCTGCCCAATGTTTCCAGCTTCAGGTACAGGAAGGGACACCTCTCCCAGGAGACCCCCCCCCCAAATTAGTAAGTGTCATGCTAAACACCAGGAAAGTATTGGCACAGATGGGTCAAGAGATGTGTCTACAAAGCTAGCTTGGATGGGCCATAAGAAAGTGTATGGATCAAGATTTTGGAGTGGAGGGGGAGAGAAAGGGGGGGGGAGAAGAGGAGGAGAAAGGAAGGGGCCACTTTCTAAAAGGACCCAGAGAACCTCAAGCAAAGGGGGAGGGCCTTTTTAAGGGGGAAAGGGCTCTTGAAGTAGGGGTGGAGGGTTTAGGGTCTTTGAAAGGGGAAGGGGGCTCTTGGAGAAGGGAGGGGGCCCAAGCAGGCCCCAGGGCCTCAAAGCCAATTAATGGGCAGGGGTCTTTTTTGCAACTCCCCTCCCCCCCCCAAAGGAATCACAGCAAATAAAGCAAAGCTTGCAACGATCTGATGAATTGACCAGGCAAGGAAGGAGCAAAGGATGAGCGATGGACATCTATCTGTCTCACTTGAAAAAGAGGGAGGGGTCTTCTTGGGGGGGAGGGGCGAGATGCTAATGGAGAAAGAGGGAGCCGGATTGCGGGCGAAATTTGCATAAGGAAAGAGTTCTCTCTCTCTCTCTCTCTCTCTTTCTCTCTCTCTCTCTCTATATATATATTTGTTTTCTTTCCTTTTTGTAGGCTTTATGTGTATCTCTCTTTAGCCAGGTTCTTCCTACGTAAACCAAGATTTTTATGCAGCCCTAGTTCAGTGAAATCACAATCCACTAGTTTCTAGGCTTTTTTTCAGGCAGCCAGCAGACCTCTGCTGCCAATGGGCAGCAGAGGGTCTCCCAATGGGCAGCAGAGGGTCTCCCAATGGGCAGCAGAGGGTCTGCTGGCTGCTGGAAAAAAAAAGGAAGAACCTGGCTAAAGAGAAATACATACATACATACAAATTCCACCCTCCTGCAGCTACAAAGAATTAGGAAGTTTGGAAGGAAAGGAATTTAAGAGCGTCTTACGAAATATAAGGATGGAGGCGGGGGGGGGGGGAGAGAGAGGGGGAGAGAGAGAGAGAGAGAGAGAGAGAGAGAGGAAAGAAGGAAGGAAGGAAGGAAGGAAGGAAGGAAGGAAGGAAGGAAGGAAGGAAGGAAGGAAGGAAGGAAGGAACCAGCAGCCATTCTGGCTGGGGGGGGGTATCCTTTGTGCCCCCCTCCCCTATAGCAGCAGACGGGGGGGGCATAACTCCGTGAAAAGTGAAAGGACTTTTAAGAAGGACGCTCTCTCTCTTTCTCTCCCCCCCCTCCCGCCAAGTGCCAGCAAGAAAAGATAAAATAATAATAATAATAATCCCAGAAAAGCATTTGCTTGTATGTCACTCATCCCCCCCCCCTCCGGCCGCGTTCTTAAGTAAGCAGGCGGTTCCCACCCAGCCTCCCACCTCCCCCCGGATGTAAAGATACGGGGTGCGAAGAAAGGGAAAGTGGGCGAGGGAGGGGCGGGGCGAGGGTCTCTTTTGAAAGGACTTGCAAGAAAAGGGAGGCGAGGAAAGGCGAGAAACCTTTGCGCCTCCGTGAGGCGTGGAAGGAAGGAAGGACGGACGGACAGGGGAGGGTGCTAAAGAAAGACGGAAAGAAAAGAGAGTGAGCGAAGGAAGGAAAAAAGAGAAGAAGGAAGGTATGAAGAAATGAAGGAAGGAAGAAAAGGGAGGGGCGGTTTGAGAGGGAAGGAAGGAAAAGAGAAGGAGAGGGCAAAAGAAGGGAGGAAGGGAGGAAGGAAGGAGAGAAAGAGGGGAAAGGAGGGAGTAGAGAGGGAAGGAAGGAAAAGAGGAGAGAAAGAAGGGAGGGAGGGAGGAGAGCAGGAGGGGGAAGGAGAGAGTAGACAGGGAAAGAAAAGAGAAGGAGAGAAGGAAGGAAGGACTGGAGGGAGGGAGGGAGAAGAGGAGAAGGGGGAAGGAGAGAAGGAGGGGGGAGAGAGGGAAGGAAGGAAGGAAAACAGAAGGAGAGGAAGAACGGAGGAATGGAGGAGAGAAGAAGGGAAACAAGCAGGGGAGAAGAAAGGAAGGACTGGAGGGAGGGAGAAGAGAGGAAGGCGGGAAGGAAGGAAGGAGAGAAGAAGGGGGGAAGGAGGGAGTCGAGAGGGAAGGAAGGAAAAGAGAAAGAGAGAAAGAAGGAAGGAGTAGAGAGGAAAGGAAGCAAGGCAAAGAGAAGGAAAGAAAGAAGGAAGGGTGGAGAGAGGAAAGAGTAGAGAGGGAAGGAAGGAAAAGAGAAAGGAGAGCGCGGAAAGGAAGGAAAGAAAGAAAAACAAGGGGGCTCATGCCCCGGGTTGCGTGGGGAGGGGGGTAGCTCACCCACCTCGTCCCATTTCATGAACTTGCTGCCCTTGATGAGGGTCTCGGGCACGCGGAGGGGCTCCAGCTGGAGCGCGTGGACCCCTGGGCGCGCCCCGGCCATGGCTGCGCGCTGCTGGCCGCCGGGACCCCCGCCGCCGTCCCTCGCCTGTCTCTAGCCGCTTCTCGCCTGCCTTTCCCAGGGCCGGAGCCTCCGGAGGCAGCGAGGCGGAGACTGAGCGGGAGGTGGGTCCGGGCCAGGGGAGGAGAAGCAGCTTAAAGAGGCCGTCCCGGTTCTCCCCCCCATTCCGCCCCGGGGAGGAGCAGAAGGAGAGAAAAAGTTGGCCAACTTTTTGGCCAACTTCCCACGGGGGTGGGGGGGTGGGGTGGCAGGACTGCAGAGCCCATCGTTCCCCGCCCGGGTGGGCCTAGAAACCAGATCCATGGGCTTTTAAGGGGAGGGGGCTTGGAGGAAGGACCTGCAAGGGATTGGGGGGAGGGAGGGGGGAGATAAAAGCGAAAGGAGGGGCCCAGAAAAGTTTACAAACTTTTTGATCTGGAGATGCAGATCAAAAGAGAAGCAGGGATACAGTGTGTCCAAATTTTTTTAAAAAGGGCAGAATCTTACAGAATAGTCCTCGGGTTTATGACCAGAATGGGTTCAATCTGGAATGTCCTGTTGCAGAGCGAGGCGGTTGTTAAGCGAGGAGAAATGGAGGGAGGGAGGGAAGAGAGAGGCAGGGAAGGAGAAAGGAAGGAAGGAAGGGGGAGGGAGGGAGGGAGGGAGGAAGGAAGAAAAGAGGAAGGAAGGAAGGGGAGGGAGGCAGGAGAAATGGAGGGAGGGAGGGAAGAGAGGGAAGGAGAAAGGAAGGAAGGGGGAGGGAGGAAGGAAGGAAGAAAAGAGGAAGGAAGGAAGGAAGGGAAGAGGAGGGAGGCAGGAAAGGAGAAATGGAGGGAGGGAGTGAAGAGAGGGAAGAAGAAAGGAAGGAAGGAAGGGAAGAAAAGTGGAAGGAAGGAAAAGGAGGGAGGGAGGGAAAAGAGGGAGGCAGGGAAGGAGAAAGGGAGGAAGGGAGAAAGGGGAGGGAGGGGAGGGAGGAAGGAAAACATTGAGAAGATAGGGAAGGAAAGAAGGAAAAGATAAAGAAGGAAGAAAGGAGGGAGGGAGGGAAAGATAGGGAAGGTAGGGAAGGAAGCCCCCCCCCCTCTTTTTAAAAAAAAAATCTGGAGAGGCTCCACTCAGATTCCCGCAAACTTCTAGAAAAACATTTTTTCCCCAGTCCCAAAAATGTCATTCCGGCTTCTGCAACTTTTTGAATTGTTGGAATTCTTCTGCAGTTCTTTTTGGACGTCTGAATTTTTTGCACACTCCGCATCTGTTTTTATTTTTATTTTTATTTTTTACCCCCCCACCCCACCCCTTTTCGGGGTCTTGTTTACTAGTCCTTCAGTTCCCGCTGACGTTCTCCGCTTCAAACCCTCTGGAAGTTCGAAAATGAAGTCAGCTGGATGCGAGCCAAGTTGGCTTAATGCTCTCATGTTGTTAAATATGTTTCGGGCGAAAGCCAAAATAAATCTCTTCCGAGGTTTTTCCTTCAGTTCCTGGGAAATCCTAGACTTTCCAAGCAACTGCACGGGCCGTGACATTTCTAATTTTAAGTTTTCTGAACTTCACCCCCCCCCCCAGACGGCTCTCACGAAGACGAGGCTTAACAACGGCCCGTTTACCAACCGTTCCAAAGTTACAACGGCCTTGGGGGGAAAAAAAGGGGGAGGCTTAATAGGACTGTTTTTTCGCACTTAACGACCGTTTGCAAAGTCGCGTGATAGAAATTCAGATGCTAGATAATAAAGCATGGAGATGAAATATGAAATGAATGTGTGATATAATGCATGATGTGAAATGTTTTCTCGTGTTCAATAATGGTTATATGAGTATTATAATAATACAAAGGGATATATAGAGTCTTGGCGCAGCAGATTAAAGTGCTGTTAAGTGACACCAGTTGCCTGCAATTACTGCGAGTTCGAATCTCACCAGGCTCAAGGTTGACTCAGCCTTCCATCCTTCCGAGGTAGGTAAAATGAGGACCCGGATTGTGGGGGCAATAAACTGACTTTGTATAAAAAAGAACACCGCTTGGGGGGGGGGGGGCGGAAAAGCCCTAGTAAGCAGGTATATACGAAAGTATGAAGGCTATTGCTTAACGCATTGTAAGCCGCCCTGAGTCTCCGGCATATAAATCGAACCAATAAATAAATATATAAAACTGTTAAATAAGAGAAATTAAATAATTGGTGATTTTGGATACAGGATTGTACACACAAGAATTTTGACCGATCGACACACTGTCTGTGATTGTATTTGAATGAGGATTTCTGTTTTGTTTTTGTTTTAAATAAACGAAATTTTCAAAAAATAAAAAATAAAAAAATTCAGACGCTTGGAAACTGACCGGTGTTTAGGATGGTTGCAAGGTTTCGAGATGTGGATTCCCCCCCTTTTGCGACCTTCAGACAAGCAGAGTCAATGGGGAAGGCAGATTCATTTAACGACCGTGTTGCTGTCGTTAAGTGAGTCGCTTAACTGCGGCAAGGAAAGTCGTAAAAATGGGGCGAAATTCACTTAACAATCAGCGACAGAAAATTTGGGCTGAGTTGTGGTTGTTAAGTCCAGGACTACCTGAATGGTGGCTCCTTATTTCCCCAGCTCTTTGTTTTAATGTGAGGACTAGCAGCTTGCTCAATCTTTCAAACCTTGCGACAGGCGAGAGGGTTGAAAGCCACAAAGGCAGGCTGAGACTTTTGAAAGAGCTGCTAGCTGGGATCCTGGAGCGGAGTTTTCGTCGCTTTTCTGGCACCCCCTCCAAAAAGGAGCATGTTTTTTTTTTTATGATTCGCTACTACTCAGAAAACCATCCCTGCAGGGCCTGGCGAGACACCAAACTTGGAGCGTTTTCCTTCATTTGGCAGAGCGAATCAAAGGCTCCAGCAGAATTGTCGGGTTTTCCTTGGCTGTGAAACCAAAACAGGCATAATCCTCGACTTACGGCCACAATTCTGGGATCAGAATTTTGGTTGCTAAGCGAGGTAGCTGTTCACCGAGTTGCGCCCGATCTTGAGTGATCTGTCCCCCCCCCTTCAGAGACCCACAAAAACACAGCCAGCCGAGGGTTAAGACTCACTTGGCACACTCTGCAGTTCTTATCTCAACCTTGGCAGCGATATGCACACCGTCTGCCAAGGACTTTATTGGTTTACACAAACAAGAAAATCACCTACGTAGCTTTGCCGTTCATCCAGCTTCCAAGACTACGAGGTTGCTCCGTTTGTTTAGCTGTGCAGTTAGCTTTGTTCGTCACGAACTTCGTGACCCATTGTACTGTCTTAAATAGATATGCTTCTGGGTGTGGTCCAGTGAGTCATGGATCCTATGACTCCAATCCAATGACTCAGGATTTCCTCATACGCCGCAGCTGCAGTACCCTTTTCTCTCGCCTTCTTTGGCGTGCGTCCAGGAATGACGTCTCTCCCTCACTCTCATCTGAGACACCTGTTTCCCCACTACTTGGCTCTCTTTCAGCTGGCACCTGAGCCGGTGCCAGAGGGGGAGGGCTGGGAGATCTGGCTGGCTCCTCTTCCTCCTGCTCAGAGTTGCCTTCCTCCAAAGGGATAGGCTCAGAGGACGGGGCCACAACACTATCCCCCACCGCAGGGCCCTTCCCCCGGGTCTGACGGTCGGGATGGGGTCGGGACGGGAACTGTTCGTGGAAAGTCCGCACCAGGTCAGGGGCCTGAACGGCAGATGCGTCCACCCAGGTGAAATCCTCGGCCCCGTACCCTTTCCAAGCGATGAGGTATTGGAAGCGCCCCTTCAGCCAACGGGAGTCCCGAATACTGTCCACCTCATACGTCGAGGCGTCGTCCTCGTCGGCTGCGGCTGGGGGGGCAGGCGGCGGCGGGCGGCGGAGACGGCTAGTGGGAGTCTCAGGGACCAGGAGGGACCGATGAAAAACGGGGTGGAGCCGCATGGAGCGGGGTAGAGTCAACCGATAGGCCACCGGGTTGATGACCGCCTCGATGGGGAAGGGACCGATAAAGCGGTGGGCCAGTTTCCTCACCGGCTGGTCCGTGGGGAGGTGTTTCGTGGACAGCCACACCCGATCTCCAACTTCCAGCGGTGGCGTCGCCCGGCGGCCGCGATCGGCGAACCGTTTATAGTCCTCTTTCGCCCGGATCAGCTGCCGCCGCACCAGTTGCTGCACCGCCTGCAGCTCCGAGAGGAAGTCCCGGGTCTCAGGAACAGGGGAGTCCATGATGGTCAACGGAAAAAAACGTGGATGGTACCCGACGTTGGCATGGAACGGTGTCATCTGGGTGGAGGTATGTTGGGAGTTGTTAAAAGCGAACTCCGCCAGGGGAAGGTACTCGGCCCAGTTGTCCTGCTGCTGGTTGACAAAACAGCGGAGGTACTGCTCCAGTATGCCAATGACCTTCTCCGTGCCCCCGTCAGTCTCCGGGTGGTGTGATGACGACAGGCACACCTGCACCTCCAGCGCAGCCATCAGGCTTTTCCAGAAGCGGGCCGTGAACTGGGCCCCGCGATCCGAAACCACCCGGTCCGGCAGGCCGTGGAGGCGGAAGATGTGTTGCAGGAACAGGCGAGCCGTGGTACGAGCTGAGGGCAGGCCGCGGCACGGGATGAAATGTGCCATCTTCGTGAGCGCATCCACCACCACGAGGACGGTCGTGAACGTAGCGGACAGGGGCAGGTCAGTCAGGAAGTCCATGGAGATGGCTCCCCACGGTCTCTCCGGTGTCGGCAGCGGCTGGAGGAGTCCAGGAGGGGGGCCGGACGCGGCTTTGGCCTGTCGGCATGGCACACAGGACGTCACGTAGGCGTGCACGTCGTGCCGTACCCGAGGCCACCAAAAAGTCCGCGTCACTAGGTTCAAGGTCTTAAAGAAGCCGAAGTGCCCCGCCGCGGGGTTGTCATGGCACTGGTTCATGACGAGGGCTCGGAGCGGACTTGTGGGCACGTACAGCCGACCCCGGTGCCTGAGCAAGCCCTCCTCCACGGTCCATGGGGACGCGGGGCCGACGTCCGCTCTCCGCTGCTGCGACCAGTCGTCCCGTCGCTGCGCTTCCAGCACCTGAGTCCGCAGGTCCACCGGTTCCTGGACCGCGGCCAAGGAGTCCGCTGGCAGCACCGTCCGGGGGGAAAGGGAGTCCTTTGGGCAAAAGTATTCCGGCTTACGGGATAGCGCGTCCGCCCTCTGGTTGAGGTGGCTCGGAATGTATGTGACGTGGAAGTTGAACCGGGCGAAAAACAACGACCACCGGATCTGCCGCTGGTTCAAATTCCTGGCCGTGGTGAGGTGCTCCAGGTTCCGATGGTCCGTCCGCACCTCCACCTGGTGTCGGGCCCCCTCGAGGTGATGTCGCCAAGCCTCGAACGCGGCCTTGATAGCCAGCAACTCCTTTTCCCAGATGGTGTAGTTGCGCTCGGAAGGAGTGAGTTTCCGGGAGTAGTAAGCGCAGGGAAAAAGAGTGCCACCATCCACCGGAGCCTGTAGCAGCACCGCTCCAATCGCCACGTTGGACGCGTCTGTCTCAACCACGAACGGACGGTGTGGATCGGGGTGCCTCAGGACCGGCTCCGTGACAAAGGCCTGCTTGAGAACCTCGAAGGCCTGCTGCTGCGGGGGCCCCCACTGGAACGGAACCTTCTTCCGAAGGAGCTGGGTCAACGGCACGGTCAGGGTGGCAAAGCCCGGGATGAAGGTCCGGTAGTAGTTGGCGAATCCCAACAGACGCTGGACGTCCTTCACCCGACGCGGGGGTTCCCAACTGCGCAAGGCCGCCACCTTGTGTGGGTCCATCGCGATGCCCTCGGGGGTGATGATGTGCCCGAGGAACTCTATGGAAGTCTGGAAGAAGTAACATTTCTCCAACTTCGCATAGAGCTGGTGCTCCCGCAGGCGCTGCAGGACCTGGCAGACATGCTGGAGGTGACTCTCCGGGGTCCGGGAATAGATCAAAATATCATCCAGGTAGATCACCACGAACCGATCCAGCATGTCCCGGAACACGTCGTTCATCAAGTGCTGGAAGACCGCGGGGGCGTTGGTCAACCCGAACGGCATGACGGTATATTCAAAGTGTCCGTATCGGGTGCCAAATGCCGTCTTCCACTCGTCCCCCTCTCGCATCCGCACCAGGTTGTAGGCTCCCCGGAGGTCGAGCTTGGTGAAAATCGAGGCCTCCCGCAACCTCTCCATCAGCTCCGGGATCAGCGGCAGGGGATAGCGATTCCGTACCGTGATGGCATTCAAGCGCCGGTAGTCGCAACACAGGCGCAAGTCCCCCGTCTTCTTTTTCACGAAGAGGACTGGGGCCGAGAGCGGGGAGGTCGAAGGCCGGATGAACCCACGGGCCAGGTTCTTGTCCAGAAAGTCCCGTAAGGCGGCCAGCTCGGGCTCCGACATGGAGTACAGGCGTCCCGAGGGCAGGGGCGCGTTGGGCATCAAGTCCACCGCGCAGTCGTAGGGTCGGTGCGGGGGCAAGCGATCCGCCTCCTTCTCGCTGAACACGTCGGCGAAGGATGTCAGCTCCGGAGGCAAGGAGACGTTCGGGGCAGAGACGTCCTGGCCGGCACAGGTGTGGCGAAGGTGGTCGACACACTGCAGGCTGGGGAACGAGATGGCATTTCTCGACCACGCCACCTGAGGGTCGTGCGCCCGAAGCCAGGCCATCCCCAGGACCAAGGGGAAGTGCAGGTCCGCCGTCACATAAAACTGGATCGCCTCCTCATGGTTCCCAATGGCAAGGCGCAAGGGCTGAGTAGCGAAGTTGATGGGCCCCGCCACAAGTTCCCGCCCATCAATAGTTTCGACCCTCAACGGAGGGTCCACTGGAACCAAGGGAACCTTGTAATGGGCCACAAAGGCCTGGTCCATAAAGTTCGTGGTGGCCCCCGAGTCCACCAGCGCGTGCGCCTGGAGCCCCTCCGACCGGTTAGCCAACAACACCCGGGTGTTCAAAATCAGGTGCCGAGGGGGCTCACAGTCCACAGCCGCCGCCTCCGGCGGGGCATGGTCACCTGCCTGACCCAGAGTTTCCCCTAGGCCAGGCCTGACCCGTTTCCCGGCTGGTCACGCCGAGGCTCCGGAACAGGCTTGAGCGATCCACTCCGCTTCCGGGGACACGAGGCGGCGAAATGTCCAGCCTCGCCGCAATAGAGGCACAACCCCCCTTGGCGTCTCCGCATCCGCTCCTGGGCCGTCAGTTGAGGTCTGGCTGCTCCGAGCTCCATGGGCTCCTCAGCCGTCGCCACCAAACGCGGTACGGTCCGGGGCGCTGTTGGTACGAAACGCGGGGGTGCCGGCACTGTCGGTGGTTCCGGAAGAGCCCTACGGGGCCGTCGCCGTTGTAGGCGGGCATCGATGCGCAGGCATTGGGTCACCAGCGTGTCCAGGGTCTGTGGCGCCTCCACCCGAACCAGCTCGTCCTGCATCTCATCGCAGAGGCCGTCCTGGAAGGCATCCATCAGCGCCGCCTCATTCCAGGCCGAATCCTGGCCTAGCAATCGGAACTCCGCAATATAGTCCTGCAGGGGGCGCTTGCCTTGGCGGAGGTCTTTGATGCGCCTCGCTGCCGCCTGCACCCGGAGGGGGTCCTCAAACATGGTGCGCAGGTGTTGCAAAAAGCCCTGATAGTCCAGAAGCAAGGGGCTGTCTTGCAGCAACAGGGGCGTGGCCCATCGGGCGGCAGTGCCAGAGAGGGAGCTGATAATAAAAGCCACCCGAACCCGGTCATCCGGAAAATCCTCCGGCCGCATTGCCATGTACAGCTGGCACTGTCCCAAGAAGGCCGGGAACATTTCCTGCTGTCCAGAAAACTTATCTGGCATGTTCACTGGGCATCTTGGACGGGGAAGGGGAGCAGGTGGAGCTGCTACAGGAGCATTTCCCAAAGCAAGTTGTGCAGTTAGCTGTGCTACTTGCTGTTGCAGAAGTTGATTGGCCTCCAGCATCTGCTGTACCTGCTGCTGCAGCTGTTGGTCCATCGTGGGTTAACGATGGAGTTTTGGGTGACGAACAAGATGATCTGTCCCCCCCCCTTCAGAGACCCACAAAAACACAGCCAGCCGAGGGTTAAGACTCACTTGGCACACTCTGCAGTTCTTATCTCAACCTTGGCAGCGATATGCACACCGTCTGCCAAGGACTTTATTGGTTTACACAAACAAGAAAATCACCTACGTAGCTTTGCCGTTCATCCAGCTTCCAAGACTACGAGGTTGCTCCGTTTGTTTAGCTGTGCAGTTAGCTTTGTTCGTCACGAACTTCGTGACCCATTGTACTGTCTTAAATAGATATGCTTCTGGGTGTGGTCCAGTGAGTCATGGATCCTATGACTCCAATCCAATGACTCAGGATTTCCTCATACGCCGCAGCTGCAGTACCCTTTTCTCTCGCCTTCTTTGGCGTGCGTCCAGGAATGACGTCTCTCCCTCACTCTCATCTGAGACACCTGTTTCCCCACTACTTGGCTCTCTTTCAGCTGGCACCTGAGCCGGTGCCAGAGGGGGAGGGCTGGGAGATCTGGCTGGCTCCTCTTCCTCCTGCTCAGAGTTGCCTTCCTCCAAAGGGATAGGCTCAGAGGACGGGGCCACAACACTTGAGGTCCTTAAGCGGTTGTTAAGCGAATCCGGCTCCTCCCCCCTCCGCCGTTTCGATCACACAACCTGCGACGGTCCTTAAAGGGGAAGGACTGGTGGTAAATTCTTTTTTTTTTTTTTAACATGATGTAACTTCGAACGGTCGCTAAAACGATTCGTCGTTCTGTCAAGGGACTTACCTGGTACCGGCTAAATCGGGCGCCGGGTTTGTGAGCTGCAGTACCAGCTTTGAACCACTGGGGATGCCCAAGCGGGGTGATTGAGAAGCCACGACACACAGCGCCCTCTACGGGCGGAGAAGTGACACTGAAAGATTTGAAGAAGCTGATTGGAAGCCGAATATGAGTCGCATAATACAGCAATTCAGGATGGATTTCTTTAGAAAAAGGAGTTGAAAGGGTCCTTGTCTTTCGTGTGTGTGTGTGTGTGTGTGTGTGTGTGTGTGTGTGTGTGTGCGCGCGCGCACACGCGTGTGTTTGGCCAAAGGCATTTTTATTACAATGAGGTCTTGCAAAATAGTGTAGAAAATGCTTTTCATCTCCTGTTCCTAAAGTGTTGCTTTAAAAAAAGGGAGGGGAGAAAGAGAAAGAGGATGGGAAGTTTTCTTTCTTTCTTTCTTTCTTTTTTTCTTTCTTTCTTTCTTCTCCTTCCTTCCTTTCCCCACTCCTTTTCTTTCCTTCCTTCATCCCTTCCTTCCTTCCCCCACACCATTTTTTTCCTTTCTTCCTGCTGCCTCTTCTTTCTTTCTTTCTTTCTTTCTTTCTTTCTTTCTTTCTTTCTTCTCCTTCCTTCCTTTCCCACTCCTTTCCTTCTTTCTCTTTCTCATCTTTTCTTTCTTCATCTTCCTTTTCCCACCTCCTTTCCTTCCTTCCTCCTTCCTCGTTCTTGCTTTGACTTCTTACTTTTTTCATCTTTTCTTTCTTTGTCTACCTTTTCCCACTCCCATTCATTCCTTCGTTCCTTCTTTCTTTCTTGGGCTTACTTTTTTATCTTATCTTTCTTCGTCTCCCTTCCTTTTCCCACTCCTTCCTTCCTTGCTTCCCTCCCTCCTCTTTCTCTTCTTTCTTTCTCTTTCTCTTTCTTTCTTTCTTCTCCTTCCTTCCTTTCCCCATTCCTTTTCTTTCCTTCCTTCCTTCTTCCCTTCCTTCCATCCCCCACACCTTTTCCCTTTTTTCCTGCTCCCTCTTCTTTCTTTCTTCATCCTTTCTTCTCCTTCTTTCCTCCATCCCTCCTTTCTCTTCTTTCTTTCTTCGCCTTCTTTCTTTCATCTTTTCTTTCTTCTTCCTTTTCCCACTCCCCTTCCTTCCTTCCTACTTCCTCTTTCTTTCTTTGACTTCTTACTTTTTCATCTTTTCTTTCTTCATCTTCCTTCTTTTTCCCACTCTCCTTCCTTCCTTCTCTTTTTCTTTCTTCTCCTTCCTTCCTTTCTCCAATCCTTTTCCTTCCTTCCTTCCTTCCTTCCTTCCTTCCTTCCTTCCTTCCCTCTTTCTTTCTTTCTATCTCTGTCTCTCTCTTTCTTTCTCTCTCTCTCTTCCAGGCCGGAAAGAAAGTCTCAAAAATATCCTCGATGGATATTTTGGATGGATGGATGAACTGTACACCTGGCTGGAGTGTGATTAGAACTTGGATGAAAGACCACAAGGAGATCACGTGACTGGTCGAATAGAGCTTGAAATAAAAGAAATTGCAGAAAAATAAACCCTTTGGAATCCTTGCCAAGAACATCAGCCGGATGCGCCCGTAAGTCGCCAGCGCAAATGAAACAAGACTAAACATTTGAAAATTAAATTGCATTAAAATTAAATGGCATTTTGGCCCACTTGGTAGCTGGTCTTGGTCCTGGCCGTTCCGGTTTATTGCATAAGATTTTGCATATAAATCTTGTTTCAGTTATGGACATTTTTTTGTTTAGATGTTTGTTTTGTTTCGACTCGACCCCAAAACTGCCCTCAAAAACGCCCCTTCAGTTTCTCTTTTGCTGATTGGCAATTTTGGATTTTCAGACAAACCGACCCCGGAAGGTGGGTCCAAAAATTTGTTTTTGAGATGGGGTGGTGGGTGGCCCCGGACCCTGTAAACCAGCTCTTGGATCAGTGTCTCCCACAAAGAGAGAACGCATTCCTTAATGTATTCTTTTTAAATATAAACAACGGTTCTTTAACTCCCACAATAGTGCTTGGGCAATATTTCAGAATTCGACTCCTTTTATGGTGAAAAACTTGACGGCAGGTCCCTAAATCCAAATTTTATTAATGGGGAGTTTATTTTAAGATGACAACGTTTGCGCCCACAACTACCAGTCTTTCTTCTTTCTTTTCTTTTTCTTCCTTCCTTCCTTCTTTCTCTTTCCTTCCTTCCTTCTTTCTCTTTCCTTCCTTCCGTTCTCTCTTTTCCTTCCTTTCTTCCTCCCTCATCTTTTTCCTTCCTTCCTTTCTTCCCTATCTTCTCTATCTTTCCCTCCCTCCTTCTTTCCTTCCTTCTTCCTTCTCTACCTTCTCTATCTTTTCTTTCCTTCATTCCCTCCCTCCTTTCTTCCTTCTTTATCTTTTCCTTCTTTCCTTCCCTATCTTCTCAATGTTTTCCTTCCTCCCTCCCACTCCCTCTCCCTCCCTTCCTTCCTTTCTCCTTCCCTGCCTCTTTCCCTCTCTTGAGTGATCGATTGATTAGATTTATATACCGTCCTTCTCCCGAAGGACTCAATGCAGTATACAGCCATAATAAAAGACAATATATTGTACAAAATTTAAAACCCGTTTAAAACAAAATTAAACAAATCTTGGCTTTCTTAATTTAAAACCCCAAAATTTTAAAACTACCCCATCCAAATTTTATTTAGTCAGCCAGGCCCGCCTGGTGAAATAACAAGATCTTGAGAGCCCAGCGGAAATCACGGAGATCGGGAATCGTGCGTATCTTCCCTCCCTCCCTCCTTTCCCCTTCCTTCCTTCCTCTTCCCTTCCTCCTTCCTTGCCCTCCCTGCCCTCCCTTTCTCATTTCCTGACTCCCTCTTCTCGTTCTTCATTCCTCTTTTCTTCCCTCCCTCCCTGCCCTTCCTCCCTTCCTTTCTCCTTTCCTGACTCCCTCCCTCCCTCTTCCTTTTCTTCCTTCCTCTTTCCTTCTTTCCCTCTCTTCCTAAGAACATCCCTGCAGCCCAGTTCATTTGCAACTGGCCAGAAGCCAATTCCCAGGGGAAACCTTAATGGAAATAAACAGCAAATTGTGTTGTGACAAGCTCGCATTGTATGTGTGTGTGTGGGGGGGGGGGTTTCCTTCCAGAAAAAGAACACAGGTGCAAACCGAGACAGGTAGTCCTTGCCGTTACGACCGCCGTTGAGCCCAGAGGTCCCGTCGCTAAGCAAAACAGGCAAGCTGAAGTCAGAAACCCAGGAACCCAGGCAAGAGGGTTGTGGGAATGCAACCTGCGTTTCCCCCTTTGGGGGGAGGTGAGGTTAATTTACCGTATTTATCTTTTGACACCTGTGGATGCCGTTTGTCCTGGGAAGAGCCCGCCACCTTGTGGAGGGTGTGCAGAACTACATGTGGACTAAGAAACGTGGATCCTGGTTATTTATTTAAGGACAGAACTGACTGAGGAATACAAATCAAAAACCACCTTTTAAAAAAACATTTAAAAAGTATGAATCAAGAGCCGTTGTTGGTGAAGGAAAAGAAAACCCAGAAGTTATATCATCAACTTGAATGGGGGTCCTCTTTTTTCTTTCCTCCTCTTCCTCCTTCCTTCTCTCCCCCTCCCTCCTCCTCTTTATTCTTTCCTCCTCTTCTTCCCTCTTTCTTCCTCCTCGCCCTCGTCTTTATTCTTTTCTCTTCTTCCTCCTCCTCTCCTCTCCTCTTCCACTCCCTCCTCTTTATCCTTTTCTCCCTTTTCCACCTCTCCTTCCTCCTCCTCCCCCTCTCGTTCCTTTCTCTCATCTTCCTCCTCTCCCACATCTTTATCCTTTTCTCTTCCTCCTCCTCTCCTTCCTCCTCCTCCACTCCCTCTTTATCCTTTTCTCTTCCTCCTCCTCTCCTTCCTCCTCCTCCACTCCCTCCTCTTTATCCTTTTCTCTTCTTCCTCCTTCTCTCCTTCCTCCTCCTCCTCTCCCACATCTTTATCCTTTTCTCTTCTTCCTCCTCTCCTTCCTCCTCTTCCCCCTCTCCTTCCCTCCTTTCCCTCCTCCTCCTCTCCCACATCTTTATCCTCTTCTCTTCTTCCTCCTCTTCCCCCTCTCCTTCCCTCCTTTCCCTCCTCCTCCTCCTCCTCTCCCACATCTTTATCCTTTTCTCTTCTTCCTCCTCCTCTCCTTCCTCCTCTTCCCCCTCTCCTTCCCTCCTTTCCCTCCTCCTCCTCTCCCACATCTTTATCCTTTTCTCTTCTTCCTCCTTGTCCTTTCTGCAAACCTGCTCCCCTCTAGCACTGATGATCTTACCTAGTTGGATCATGAGACGTCTCCAAGAAAACCACCCAGCTCAGACAGCCCCAAGGATCTCCTCATCTTACCAAAGTCATCCTTATATCCTTTTCCCCAACTCGAAAGAAAGCAGCGTTCGGCCTTCCCATCAGGAGCAGATGCTCAAAAGGCCGAAGAATCCGGCTCTAGATCAAAATCTCTTTGGACAAGATGTTAACGTCTTTCGCCAGCAGACGCTGAATCTGCAAAAGGCAGTATGGCTTAAATTTCGTCGCTGGCTTTGGAATCTCCCTATCAGCCGGCTGCAGATTTATTTTATTTGCTGGCTGGGGTGTCTACAGCTAGTCCTCGATTTCTGACCACAATCAGAACCAGAAGTTGCATTTGTTAGGTAACCCAGTTAAGTGAGTTGCGCCCAATTTTATGACAGTTTTTTTGCCACCGTGAAGTTGTACCACTGCAGTTGTTAAGCGAATCGATTAAGGGCAATAAGCAAATCAGGCTTCCTCCATTAACTTTGCTTGACCCTACGATGCTGCATCCGTTGTAAACGAAGCCAACTGCCACGCGCCTAATTTCACAGGACTGGGACATGCTGTAACGGTTGTAAATGTGAGGATTGGTCGTAAGTCACTTTTTTCATTGCCATTGCAACTTTGAACAGCTATTAAATGCAAAGACGGAAAAAGAAAGGAAGGAAAAGAGAGAGGGAGGGAGGGAGGGAGGGAGGAAGGAGGGAAGGAAGGAAGGAGGGAGGGAGGGAGGAAGGAACTAGTACGCTCTCATAGAGAGGGGCTCCTCAGGGTGCCGTCGGCCAAACAGTGTCGACTGGCGGCCCCCAGGGGGAGAGCCTTCTCTGTGGGGGCACCTGCCATCTGGAATGAGCTCCCCCCGGAGATACGGAGGATCCTGGATCTGCGCACTTTTCGTCGTGCTCGCAAAACATTTTTATTCCAGCAGGCTGGCCTGGCCTGACTCTCCCTTTTAAGTTTTAAATTGTTTTTAATCTGTTTTATAAATTGGGTGTTTTAAATTTGTTTTTGGGCCAAAACATTTAATAATTTAAATGGGTTTTTAACGTTTGCATTGTCTGTATTTTATCTTGGCTGTTCACCGCCCTGAGTCCTTCGGGAGTAGGGTGGTATATAAATTTGATAGATAGATAGATAGATAGATAGATAGATAAATAAATAAATAAATAAATAAATAAATAAAGGAGGGAGGGAGGGAGGAAGGAGGCAGGGAGGAAGGGGGAGAAAGAGAGAAAAATGAAGGAACGAAGAAGGGAGAAAGGAAGGGAGGAAGGGAGGGAGGAAGAAGAAAGAAAGAAAGAAGGAAGGAAGGAAGGAAAGAAAGTAGGAAAGAAAGGCAGGCAAGATAGGCAGGCAGGAAGAAAAACTGGAGGAAGGGAGAAGGAAGGAGCAAAGGGAGGGAGGGAGGGAGGGAGGGAAGGAAGGAAAGGAAGGAAGGAAGGAAGGAAGGAAGGAAGGAAGGAAGGAAGAAAGAAAGAAAGAAAGAAAGAAAGAAAGAAAGAAAGAAAGAAAGAAAGAAAGAAAGAAAGAAAGAAAGAAAGAAAGAAAAGAAAGGCAGGCAGGAAAGGCAGGCAGGCAGGCGGAAGGAAAACGGAAGGGAGGGAGGGAGGGAGGAAGGAAGGAAGGAAGAAGGGAGGCAGGGTGGCAGGGAGGAAGGAAGGGAGAGAGACAGAAAGGAAAGAAGGAAGGAAGGAAGGAAGAAGGGAGGAAGGGGAGAAAGAGAGAGAAAGGAAGGAAGGGAGAAGGGAGGAAGGAAGGGAGGAAGGAAAGAAGGAAGAAGAAGGAAGGAAGGAAGGAAGGAAAGGCAGGCAGGCAGGAAAACTGGAGGACGGGAGAAAGGGAGGGAGAAAGGAAGGAAGGAGGGAAGGAGGATGGGAGGAACATTGGAGGGAGGGAGGGAGGGAGGGAGGGAGGGAGGAAAAGAAAGAATCAAAGGAGAGAAAGGAAGGAAGGCTCTGCACATGCTCAAAAATACCCAGTTCTCTCCCACATGTAAAGCTAGGCATCTTCATCCACAAAAGCTTCTAAATGGCCCCTTCATGAACAAGAAAAGCAAAATCCGAGAGCAGGATTGGGCGATCCGTGCAGTAGTAGAAGGAGGCCCCAAGGAGGAGGCTTTCTCCCGGATTCTCCCTTGGGACAAGAGAGGAGGAAGTCTGGCTTTATTGATGGACGGGATGGATTTAATTTAATCCCCTTTTTTCAAAAACCAGCAAATTACAGTCGCTGGATTTCATGGGTGGATCTCCTTTGTCCTGTCAAAAAATCTCCCCTACGTGATTTCTCAGTGGAGCCAGAAGGGGGCAGACGTGAGCTGAGCGGTGCACTCCCATTCGGAGACCTGCGTTTATCAGACTGGTTATCTTATAATGTTCTTTTTTTTTCTTTTGTTCTTTCCTTCCTTCCTTTCCTTCCTTCCTTCTTTCTCTATATTTCCTTCCTTCCTTCCCTCTCTATATTTCCCTCCTTCCTTCTCTATCCCTTCCTTCCTTTCCTTCTTCTTCACTTCTTCCCTGTCTTTTCTTTTTCTTTCATTCCTCTTCTCTTCCTTCCTTCTCCATTTCATTTTTCCTTCCTTCCTTTCTTCCCTTCTTCATTTCCTCCTCCATCCTTTTTTCCTTTCCTTTCTCTTCTCTTCCTTCCTTCCTCATTTCCTTTCATTTTTCCTTCCTTCCTTTCTTCCCTTCTTCATTTCCTCCTCCATCCTTTTTTCCTTTCCTTTCTCTTCTCTTCCTTCCTTCCTCATTTCCTTTCATTTTTCCTTCCTTCCTTTCTTCCCTTCTTCATTTCCTCCTCCATCCTTTTTTCCTTTCCTTTCTCTTCTCTTCCTTCCTTCCTCATTTCCTTTCATTTTTCCTTCCTTCCTTCTCCCTCCCTCTTGTATTTTTTCTTTAATTCCTCTTCTTTTCCTTTCCTTCCTTTCTTCTTTCCCTCCCTCCCTTCCCTCCTCTCTTTCTCTTTTCCTTCCTTCCTTCCTTTTTTCCCTCTTTTCTTTTTCATTTAATGACTGTCCAGAGAACCAGAGGCTGGCAACTGCTGTTTTCAAGGCAGACTAACTGATCTGGAGAATGAATGAATGAATGAATGAATTAGGAAGGCAATTTTTCAGTTTCTGTAAGTGATCACAGATCCGGGCTACAGATGTTTGGCTTGGTGGGCAAGGTGTGGCTTGGTGGGCACGGCAGGGGAAGGATACTGCAAAATCTCCATTCCCACCCCACTCTGGGGCCAGCCAGAGGTGGTATTTGCTGGTTCTCTGAATTGCTCAAAATTTCCACTACAGGTTCTCCAGAACCTGTCAGAACCTGCTGGATTTCACCCCTGATCTTGGGGATAATCCATCCGCACAACTTCCAGCCTCAAAATGTGGATATTGGTGGAAGAATTCCAATAGAAAAAGGGAAGGAAGGACTGGATGGGAAGAGGAAGAAAAAGGAGGGAGGGAGAACAGAGGGAAGCAATGAAAGGAGGGTGTAGAGAGAGGAGGAAAGAGGGGAGAAAGGAGAAAAGGAAAGGAAGGGGAAAGGAGGCAGAAGGAAAGGGAAAGGAAATGGAAGGAAAGGAAATGGAAGGGAAGGGAAGGGAAGGGAAGGAAAGGAAAGGAAAGGAAAGGAGGCAGAAGGAAAGGGAAAGGAAAGGAAAGAAAGAAAGGAAAAGTTTTCTACTAAGTTTAAGCAAGAAACCTCTTGCTTCCTTGGCATCTGCTTCCAAGGGGGAGCCCTTCCCCTTTTCCTAGGATTTCTCCCCCACCCCCCAAAAAACCCCTCGCATTTCATAGGAGGCCTGCTTCTCCAGCCCCTGGGAAAACTGCTCTTAATCTGGAGCAGACCAGGAGAAGAAAGTCTGACTCAGCGCAGCTGCTCTGACTTTTCTTCTCCTTGGCAGGAAGTGGCTGAATTGAGCTTCTATTGGGGCCCAGACCACGTGACCCCCCCCTCTTCTTCTCCCCCTCTTCTGCCTCTCCCCCCCCCCCTCAACTTTCCCTTGCAAGGATCCTGTATCTTAAAGCCATAGAAATCTCTCTTTGGGACTGTCACACAATAGGCCATTTTCTTGCAAGCACATCCGTGCTCAGCACTGGCCTTTATTATTATTATCATTATTTTTTTTTCCCCTTGCAGGATAACAAAGTGTCTTGTTCGCACCTCGTGACTTTGTCAACAATCGGCCCGATTCTGCTTTTCTGAATACCTGCTTAAAAAATACTCAATTTTTCTTATTCGGGGTGCAGAATTCCCTTTTTTTTTTTTTAAGGGAATCCTGCAAAGGAGCAAGCCCTAAAAAATAGCATTTTCCCCCCTATTGCCCTTTCTGCTCTTGATTGCAAAAATCTTTTGCAAAGATTTACTTAAACCTTTGCAAAAAGTAAATAAACAAATCTTAAATTTACTTTTTAATTTAGGTCAAAAAGATCACTCCTTTTGTTTACTTTTCGTTTTGATTTAGGGTAAGGAGGTGAGATGGAGAAGGAGCAGGAAGGGGAAGGGGAATGGGAGAAGGAGAGGAAGAGGAGAGAAGAGAAGAGAAGGAGAAAAAGAAAGCAGGAAGAGCAGGAGGAGGAAGAAGAGGGAGAAGAGCAGGACAAACAGAAGGAGGAGGAAAAGGAAGAGGAGAGAAGAGGAAAAAGAAGGAAGAGCAGGAGGAGGAAAAGGAAGAAGAGCAGGACAAAGAGAAGGAGGAGGAAAAGGAAAGGGAATGGGGGAAGGAGAGGAAAAAGACGGGAAGAAGGAGAAGGAGAGGAAGAGGAGAGGAGAAGAGGAAAAAGAAGGAACAGGAAGAAGAAGAGCAGGAGGGGAAGAGGAAGAGGAAGAAGAGCAGGACAAAGAGGAGGAGGAGGAAAAGGAAGGGGAGTGGGGGAAGGAGAGGAAGAAGATGGAGGGGAAGAAGGAGAAGAGGAAGAGGAAGAGGAAGAGAAGGAGGCGAGGGGGAAGAGGAAGAAGGAGGAGGAAAAGGAAAGGGGAATGGAAGGAGAGGATGATGTAGTAGGGGAAGAGTGAGAAGGAGAAGATGAAGGAAAAGTAGAAGGAGTAGAGGGAGAGGGAGAGAAGGGGGCAGGAAGGAGGAGGAGGAAAAGAAGAAGAAGAAGAAGAAGAAGAAGAAGAAGAAGAAGAAGAAGAAGAAGAAGAAGAAAATAGTCCTCCACGACCATCCTCACTCGAATTCCGCCAGAAAAGGCAGCCACCTCCGCCGGGTGGGCGTAAGGTGCGAATAATCGCGGGGTGGAAGGCAGCGGGTGGAGTGGGCAGGGAGGGAGAGAGGGAGGGCAACGGTCCTGCCCTTCCCTTCCCTGGGACGGTGGTGCGGGGGGGGGGGGCATATCCTGCGCAGGGAGGCCAGCCAGCGCAACCGGGACAAAGCCGGGAGGGGGGGGGAGGACAGGGAGGGAGGGGAAAGCGAGAGCGGGCCCTTTAAGGGGGCGGGGTGGGGAGGGGAGGGGAGGAGGGGAGGGGGAGGGAGCCAGCGACACCGGCGGAGGCAGCAGCAGCAAGCGGAGCCTCGGCGGACGCAGCTTCGGGACAAAGGGCAGGCTGGGGATCGGGACCACAGACCCTGCGCCCCATCCTCCCTCTTGCCAAACAAAAGAAAAGGAGGAGAGAAAGAAAGAAAAGAAAAGGAGGAGAGAAAGGAAAGGAAAGGAAAGAGGGAGAGTTGGGGGGGCTCGGGATTGCACGTGGGGAAGCGGAGGAGGAAGCGGAGGAGGGGGAGAGCCGCGCCCTCCGCCAGAGCCGGCTGGGCTTTCCTCCCCGGCACGTGCTGCGCGGACTCCGGCCGGGAACAAAAGCGGCGCGCCCGCCCGGCTGCTCGGCGGGCGGATGGCGGCTCCCTGCAGCCCGGAGAGCGGCCCGCCGGGGGATCGGCCCCGCGTCTACTTCCAGAGCCCCCCGGCGGGGACGGGGCCGGGGGCGGCCGGCGGGGAAGCCGAGGACGAGGAGGGCCCGGTGCGGCGCCAGGGACGGGTGACGGTGAAATACGACCGCAAGGAGCTGCGGAAGCGGCTGCACTTGGAGGAGTGGATCCTCGAACAGCTGACCGTCCTCTACGACTGCCAGGTGGGCGCTTGAGAGAGGGAAGGCAGGGAGGAGAAGAGGGAGGGAAGGAGGAAGAAAGGACAGAAAAGAGAAAGGGAAGGAAGGAAAAGAGAGGGAGAGGGAAGGGGAAAGAGGGAAGGAGAAAGAAAGAGAGAGAAGGAAGGACAGAAAAAAGAGGGAAGGAGAAAGAAAGAGAAGGAAGGCAGGTGTGGAGGAGGAAGGAAAGGAGAAAGAAAGAGGGAGGAAGGAAGAGAGGGAACGAGAAAGAGAAGGTGTGGATGAGGAAGGGAGGAAGAAAAAAAGGGGAGAGGGAAGGAGAAAGAGGGGAGGAAGGAGAAGAGAGAGAGCAGGAAGGTGTAGATGAGGAAGGAAGGAAGAGACAGGGAAGGAGAAAGAAAGGGAAGGAAGGTGTAGATAAAGAAGGAAGGAAGGAAGGAAAAGAGAAGGAGAGGGAAGGAGAAAGAGAAAGAGGGAAGGAAGAAAAAGAGAGAGAAGGAAGGAAAGGATGACAAAGGAAAAAAGGAAAAGAGAGGAAGAGGGAAGGAGAGAGAAGGAAGGAAGGTGTGGATGAGAAAGGAAGGAAGGAAAAGACCCTTCCCCAATCTAGGGGTTTGCCAGCAAAGGGGGTGACTCAGAACTGGGCAGTAGAGGAAGAAGGGCTGTTCAGCCCACCCATCCCCCCCACCCAGTTTTCCAGAGGTGAAGCCCCTATCTCAGTCCACATCCTAAAACAGCCCCTGAGCTTTGCTCCCTTAAACTTCCTCCTTTAAGTATTCCCCCACCACCCCGTAAGGCGGTGCCAGCGGGCGCCCCTTGACCCAGTGCCCAGCAAAGGTGGACCCTTCTCTGGAGCTCCGAAGGGTCCCGCAGGAGCTGGAAGCGGGCAATGAAACCGGTTGTGTCCCAAACCCAACTTGGGGTCTTCCTGGGGGTCCCCCTAAAAGGAGAACCTGGAAACCCCCCAAAAAGAAACATCCTCCCTCCCCCCCCACTACTCCAAATCGGCTTGTTTCCAGCCAGGGATCTCTTCCCCATTGTGGTCACCCACCCACCCCCCCTTCCCTGACCCAGAATCCTGGTGACCTCAGATCTGATGGGAAGGGGCAGCGCCCCCGCCCTGCCACCCGGCAACCCTACTGAATGAGAAGTGGGAATTCTGGGAGCTGTAGTCCCTGCATATGCGGAGGAGGCTTTCTTGGGTTGCTAAACCGGGTTAACCCAACCTCTCCCACTGGTTGATTCCCACAGTGGATCGCTTCAAGGGCAGGAATCTCCCCATTCCTGAAAAGATAACTCAAGAGGGAAGGTCGTTTAAGGTCACTGGCATCCCAAGCCCTTCTGGGGTGGCGTGGAAAAAACTTTGGCGCGGGGTCTCGAACGTCGGAATAGGGCCTTTTAAAAAAACACAACTCCAGTTGTATAAAGTGGCACGAATTGGGTTGAAGAGCAGGGGGGGGGAGGGAGGGATGCCCCTAAATTTGCCCAACCTGGCAGCTGGCACATGTCCCCCCCCTTCCCCTGAAACCCTGCAGCTTTCTGGGTGGCATGGAAAAAACTTTTGTGCGGGGTCTCAAACGTCGGAATAGGGCCTTTTAAAAAAAAACGCAACTCCAGTTGTATAAAGTATGAGTTGGGTTAAAGAGGGGGGGAGGAGACGGAGGGATGCCCCTAACTTTGCCCAACCTAGCAGCTGGTACGTGCCCTTCCTTCCCTGAAATCCTGCAGCCTTTCTCTTCAGTGTGTGTGTGTGGGGGGGGGGGGGAGTGTTTGTCACGAGATTGGACAGGAATTGGGTTTTTCTCCCAAATTGGCAATCTGGGCAGATCCCGAGATGGTATCCCTCTGCTCTCCCCCCACCCCCACCCCTGGCAGCTTTCGAACCCGGCTTTCTAAATGTGGATCACAATAGCGGGATCGGCTTTCAGGCCCTGCGGTCTTGTCTCGCGGGCACTTTGGCGACTGCTAAATGCCATCTGCTAACTAACCAGCTTCGGCGTGGCTTTTTTGGAGGGGGGTGGGAGAAAGGACCGAGAGAGGTCGGTGGGATGGGTCTTAGGGCGCAACCTAAGCGAGGCGCAAGTTAAGAGATGGGCCCCTCCTGGGCTAGATTTTCCAGTTATGCAACTTCTAGTGGCAGGCTGTTCCTCTGGTTAATTATTCTCAATGGTTAGGAAATTTCTCTTTTAATTCCAGGTGGCTTCTCTCTCCTTGGTTAGCTTCCATCTGTTGCTTCTCGTCCTGCCTTCGGGGGCTTTGGGGAATAGTTTGATCCCCCCTCCCTCTTCTTTGGGGCAACCCTCCTGGTCCTTCTCTTCATTAAATTAATTCCTGCAACGATTCATGTTTTAGCCTCCAACCCCCCATTTTAATCCTCTTTGTTGCTCTTCCCTGCATTTTTTTTTCTTCTAGAGTGTCAACATTTATTATTTTTTAAAATATTTTTTTAACTGAAACTGGGTGTTAATATTCCCGGCATGGCCTTGGCAAGGTGTTATAAAAGCGTTATTAACACTTCACGTGATCTTGATTCCATCCGGCCTGTGTTTGGCCTTTTTTTGGGGGGGCGACGGCAAACTCTAGTTGACCATTAGCTTAAAGAAGCCATAAAGGGCAACCTTGAAAAGGAGAGGCCAAGCCCAGTTTGAAAAGAGAAGAAATAAAACTTTGCACCTATGCAGGCTGCTCCCGAGTTAATCTCACTTTTTTTCCCCTTTGTTTTTAACCAAGGTTGCATGTGTGAATGGGGAAAAACAAAAAATTAGGTGTTGTGTGGGTGGATGGATGGGTGGGTGGGTGAGTGAAGGCCGTTTCCCAAGGCAAGAGAGCAAAATGTTTTAAGATACAGGTAGTCCTCGATTTGCAACAGAGGTTTAGCGACCGTTCAAAGTTACGACGGCACTGAAAAAAAGCGACTTGGGATCTTGTTTTTCCCACACTTACGACCGTTCCGGGGTTACAGGATCAAAATTCAGACCCTTGGCAACTGTTTCACACTTACGGCCGCTGTGGCATCCCCAGAGTCACGGGATCAAAAATTCAGACCCTTGGCAACCGACTCACATTTATGACGGTTGCGGTTATGGGATCTGTTTTGTGACCTTCTGGAGAGCAATGTCGGGGGGGGGGGGGAGAAGCCAGATTTGCTTAACAACTGTGTGACTGACATAACAGCCGCAGCGATTCTCTTAATGACGATGGCAAGAAAGGTCGTAAAACGGGGCAAAACCCGTTTCACTCAGCGGTGGAAATTTTGGCCTTTCAAGGTCATAAGTCGCCTATTTTAAAGACAGGGATAGGATCTTTTGGGAAGGGCTCTTTGAGAGGGGGGGTGGGAATTAACCCAATATGAAGGTGAAAGCTTCTGTGCAATGAGGACAGGTATTAAAAAGCCATTTAGCCATCAAAAAAGAAAGTAAACGGCTTGGCCTGGCTCTTGGAAAGACGATGTCCTTTTAAAGATCAATTTTTAATCAATCGGCCTGATTAATTTATAGGGTTAGTGCTGGGTCTTAAGTGCAGGATTGGTGTCTTCTATAGGGGGGTGGAGAGGACAAGTTTCCATTATCCTTTTAATTGAGGATGATGGGAAATGTTCCCCTAAGTCACCTTCCTCTTAGAGAGCAGGGGTTTCTCAACTTTTAAACCGGGTGGACTTTAACTCCCAGAATCCCCCCCCCAGCTGGGGGAATTCTGGGAGTTGAAGTCCACCCGGCTTAAAAGTTAAGGGATGCTGGTTGCTGGACAGGTTGCTTGGAGCTAAGACAGGGGTCCAAGCAATCTCCAAGCAGAGCTGGCTGGAGAATTCTGGGAACTGAAGTCCACAAGAGTTAAAGCTGCCAAGTTTGAAGACCTCTGAGCTAAGATGTTAAGAGGCCGGGTTTAAAAATAGGATTCGCCCCGCGGGCTCCCCTGCAAGGAGAGAGCTAGCTGATCAATAAAAAATTAAACCTTTTCCACGAACTTCCGGGAAGGTTTAGAAATGGGCACAGAATTGATTCCATTTGGCACCTTCGATGGATCCTATTTCGGAAGAAATGGAGGGAGGGAGGTTAGCAAGTTGGCAGAGATTTAACCCTAAAAATAGGTCTCCCTCTGATTGGAGGGGGGGGGGGGGGCAGAATGAAAGTAACTTGCTCCTTCCTTCCTTCTTTTTCCTGACCTTCCTTTTCTCTTCCTTCCTTCCTTCCCTTCCTTCTCTCTCCAACTTTCCTTTCTGTTGTCCGTCTTTTCCTTCCTCCCTCCAATTTTCTTTCCTTCCTTCCCTCCCCATCCCACCAATTTTCCTTCCTTCCCTCCCTCCAATTCTTTCTTTCCTTCCTTTCCTTTTCACCCCTTCCTCTAAACTTCCTCCCTCTCCAATTTTCTTTCTTTCCTTCCCCATCCCACCAGTTTTCCTTCCTGCCTTTCTCTTTTCCTTCCTTCCCTCCAATTCTTTCCTTCTTTTCCTTGTTTTCACCCCTTCCGCCAAACTTCCTCCCTCCCTCCTTCTAATTTTCCTTCCTTTCCTTTTCTCCTCTCTCCCTTTCCTTCTTTTTCTCCCTTCCTTCCCTTTATCTTTTCCTCCTCTCCTCTTTTTCTCTCTTTTTCCCTTTCCTTCCTTTTTCTCTCTGCCTTTCCTCCTTTCCTTTCCTCTCTTCCTCCCTCCCATGGGATCTTTTGCAGGGCATCCCAATGGGACTCAAATAACGACTGGGCACTTTTGCAGCCAACGGGAAGATGCAGAGAATGATCCTAACTGCAAAATCCTCTGGTCTCTTTTGGGGGGGCGGGGGGGGTGACCCTGTGCCCCTTCCTCAACACGGGAAAAGTTTAAATTGCAAGGGGGAAGATTCTCCCAAGGTGCCAGGCTCCGAAATACAAACAGCTGAAATTTTCCTAGATTAGGCCGGGGTGGAAATATGATTTTTGATCGGATGGCTTGGACCGCGCATCTTTTGAATCGAGGCGATATTTTCCCACCGGCCAATATGCACCCTCCCGGTCTGTTTCCCCACCCCCCATTCCCCAATCTCTCCCTATTTATGGATCCCAGCAAGAGGAATAACGTGTAAAAACTTGGCCTTTTCCCCCCTCCAATCCTTTTTTTCTTTGCAGGAAGAAGAAATCCCCGAATTAGAAATAGATGTGGATGAACTTTTGGATATGGAGAGCGATGAATTGCGGAGCGCCAGGGTGAAGGTAAAAAATCCAAGGAAGAAAAGTGTCCCGTTTGCACACTTGGGGCGGGGGGGGGGGGGCACAGGTTACGGGGTGGGGGCTTGAGAAAGGGTGTGTGTGTTGTGTCTCGTTGCCTCTACACAAGTTACAAAAAGACCTTGTAAGGTGCAGGTCTCATGGTGTCTACGCAAAAGTTACTTGAAGGGTGTGTGATGTGTGCCTCGTCTACGCACACACACGTTTCAAGAGGATCTTGGGAGAAGGTGTGCATTTGTGCCTCATTCTCTCTACACAAAAGTTACAAGAAGGGCCTTGAGATGGGATGTGCACACACAAGTGTGCGTTTCATTGCCACTAACACCAGGGCCGTCACACAAAAGGCTCCTGGGTGGGGTCTTTTTAAGCAAGACGTGTAAGCCCCAGCTGGGACGTGCAACCTTAACCAAAACAATCGTCATCCAAATAAAGAGGGATTTTTTTTAAAGAAATCACAACTAGGTTTGGCCAGAGATGAAAGATCCCTGCAAGCTTTGAAAATAAGCACGGAGTTTCTCTGAATTTTATTTTACTTTTTCTTCCTGTTGCAGGAACTTCTGGTTGATTGCTACAAGCCCACAGAGGTATGTCTTTATTTTTTTATTTATTATTTTAAAAAAGAATATTTTTTTCTACAGCCAGCTTATTGGCAGTGGCCAGTTTCTCTTCCCTGTTTTCTCCCCCCTTCTTAAAACTCTCCAGGGAGGGCGCTAGTCCTTACTAGCTCTTTCCCAGCAGCTGCAAAACAGCTGCTGCCTCCAGCTCTGTGGGACCCACCCAGCACCTGTTAGGGGAGGAGGACTAGTATATATGTCGCGTCCCCCCCCCCTCTCCTTCCTTTTCTGGCCCCTTCTCCCAAGCCTGGTCTCCTGAAACAGAGAAGAGGGGGGAGAATGGAACAGGTTGTAGGGCAAAGCAGGAACAGCATTCACTATGGTGCAAAAAACAAAGACACACACACAAACACTGCAATGGGCAAGATGTAATCTGGATAATGCCAGATGTGGGTTTTCCGGCTCAATTTTCCATACTGAGCGGATGGGCCAAAATAAAGATTGCTTACCTGGGCCAGCCTCCCGCCCACCCCCCTAAACAATTAGAGCCAGCTAGGTACTGTGGGTTGTTCCCGCCCTAGTTTGGGGGGTAGACTGCATCTGTTCAAGGAGGCTTGGCTTTACAATCCCAGCTCAAGCAGTGCTGAAGGCCTTAAGTTCTTTTTAAGCCTAAAAGGTAGCGTTTCTCAGAAGATGGGCCACGTTTTAAGAGGAGTGGGTTTCAACTCCCAGAATTCCCCAGCCAGCAGTCAGAATGCAAGTCCACCCGTCTTTAAAG
The DNA here is from genome assembly GCA_030761175.1 of Masticophis lateralis. NCBI lineage: Eukaryota > Metazoa > Chordata > Lepidosauria > Squamata > Colubridae > Masticophis > Masticophis lateralis. Next base: position 8,592,272 of record JAUDYJ010000017.1, on the reverse strand, counting down.
CCTGCTGGCTGAGGAGTTCTGGGAGTTGAAGTCCGTCCATTTTAAAGCATGAGGAATTCTGGGGTCTGAAGTCTAGACATCATAAAACATGGTTCCTGGGGAATTCTGGGAGTTGAAGTCCATCCATCTTAAAAACCTTCTGGTTAGGGAATTTGGGAAGTCAAAGGCTACTACCCATCTGAAAGTGTGCTAGCTAGGGAATTCTGGGAGTTTGAAGTCTAGACATCTTAAAGCCTGCTGGTTGGGGAATTCTGGGAGAACATCCACCCATCTTAAAGCATGCTAGCTGGGGAATTCTGGGAATTGAAGTCCATCCATCTTAAAGCCTGCTGGTTGGGGAATTCTGGGAGAACGTCCACCCATCTTAAAGCATGCTAGCTGGGGAATTCTGGGAATTGAAGTCCACCCATCTTAAAGCATGAGGAATTTTGGGACCTGAAGTCCACCTATGTTAAATCATGCCATCTTAAAACATGGTGCCTGGGGAATTCTGGGAGTTGAAGTCCATCCATCTTAAAGCCTGCTGTTTAGGGAATTTGAGAAGTCAGTGTCCACCCATCTTAAAGCATGCTAGCTGGGGAATTCTGGGAGTTGAAGTCCACCCATCTTAAAGCATGAGGAATTCTGGGACCATCTTAAATTATGCCATCTGGAGAATTCTGGGAGTCAGTCCACCCATTTTCAAGCACGCTGGCTGGGGGATTCTGGGAGTTGAGAGTCCACCCCTCTTCAAGTTGCCAAGATTGACAAACTCTGCTATGGACACTTCCCAGGGAAGTAAAGTTTTACTCGTAAGCTTTTTCTTTTCCTTTCCGTTTCCCCTTCCAGGTTTTCGTAGCCGACTTGCTCGACAAGATCCGAGGGATGCAAAAACTAAGCACCCCGCAGAAGAAGTGACCTCCTGATTGTGAGCAGCTGTCCTGCGTGGCCCCGGCCATTCGTGGCCCATTGTGTCGCTGAAATGTCGGCAGTGCTGGGGTTTCAGGGAATGGGGGGTGGGGGCGGCTTTGAAAGGGCTGGGGAGAATCCATTAGTTTCCCCTCCCCTCAAGAACCACCACAAAAGAGGGGAGATTGGGGGGATGCTCTGATAATCAGAATAATTTGATCGCCTTTTAGCAATATCTCTCCACAGCTGCCTCCCCCCTCCGTCCCACCCCAAAATCTGTCCTGGCTCCACATCAGTGTGTCTGTGTGTGCAAAGGGGGGCGGGGACATTTGTTCTCAAGGTGGGGGAGCAGAAAGAGTAGGATCTTAAAACGAGATTCGGACAGGGTGGAGGGGAGTATCTGGATTTGGGGGAGGGCTGTTTTTTGTTTTTTTAATTATTGTGTTTTTATATAAATTTAATAAAGATGCTTTGAGAAGAGGCAGCCTGGTTTCTGCAACTGGGGGTGGGGAGAGAAGAGTGAGGATCAGTGGTGAGATCCTACCGGTTGGCAGCAATTCAGGCGAACCTGTAGCGATAAAAGCTACCAGTTCGGGCGAACCTATAGTGATAAAAGCTACCAGTTTGGGCGAAACCTGTAGTGATAAAAGCTACCAGTTCAGGCGAATCTGTAGTGATAAAAGCTACCAGTTCAGGCGAATCTGTAGTGATAAAAGCTACCAGTTTGGGCAAATCTGTAGTGATAAAAGCTACCAGTTCGGGCTAATCTGTAGTGATAAAAGCTACCAGTTCAGACGAAACCTCTAGTGATAAAAGCTACCAGTTCAGGCTAATCTGTAGTGATAAAAGCTACCCGTTTGGGCGAAACTGTAGTGATAAAAGCTACCAGTTCGGGCGAATCTGTAGTGATAAAACTACCAGTTCGGGCGAATCTGTAGTGATAAAACTACCAGTTCAGACAAAACCTGTAGTGATAAAAGTTACCAGTTCGGGTGAGCCGATAGTGATAAAAGCTCCGGTATTTCCGACAATCAGCTGAGCTTTCTAGCCAATCTAAATTGCGCGGCACAGCTGTTCCCCTCCTCCTTGCTGTTCTACTTACCTTAAGTGTCCTTTTTCTGCACGAAGCATGCATCTGGCGTGCACTGCACATGCGTGTGCTCAGAGCGTGTTTGCTGCACGTGTGTGGGCAGCGAAGCAGTGGCAAACCGCGGAGGATTTCACCAGTGGTGCGGATGAGAAAGTGTGTGTGGGGGGGTCACTACCGTTGGACGACACTGGTTTTGCGCAATTGTCGATTGTGGTCTGCCTTTCACAGACATGATGAGAAGACTCAAAAGGCCGATGGGTGTTGGGTTAAGAACATCTGGCAGAAAATCCTGCTGTAGGAATACCTAACAAGTTTGGGGCCTGCGTGGTTTTTCTGCAGCAAAATATATATATTTTTCTCGCCGGGGATTATTACGGGGGAAGACCCGAGGATAGCTGGCTATTCCAGGGATCACAGTTTCGCCAGACTTCTCTCCCCTTTTAAGCAACTCTGGCTGGGGAATCAACCCTCGGTGACTGTTTTTGCCTTGCGGGAGTGAAAAGGGACCTCGGAGGCCTTCTAGTCCAACCCGCTGCCTAAGCAGGAGACACCCTGTGCCATTCAGTCCAATCTCTTCTTATAAATCTCAGCTTCTTGGATCACTAGGGAGGTGTGGGGGAGGGGGGAAGGAGAAGAGGACCACTCTCCGCCCCCCAGCAAAAAAGGCACTTCCTTTCAAGCCGCTTCTAATTAGAGATGGGGGGAAAAAAAGAGAGACAGACGGCAGCAGCAGCCAGGCCCCTAGAGAGACGCCTTTGCCTCGATTGTCCCAACGGAGTTGTAAGACAGTGTTGCCTCCCTTTCTCTCTCTCTCTCTCTCCCCCCACCCACCCACCCCCGTCTCAGTGGTAGCGGTTGAACTCAGCAAGGAAGGAATGCTTTGCAGGGCCTGGAGCTAATCCCAGCATCGGCGTGTTTCCGGCCTTAAGTCCCCGCCCGAGCAAAATGCCTAATGCCTAAAATGCTTAATGCCTCCCCTCCCTCTCTTCCCTCGGATCTGCTAGCTCGTCCACGTGGCTTGGAGGTTGCTTTTGGCCAAGTCTGGCACCTCTTAAAGCCTAGAAGGGGCTGGGAAGAAAGAAGCAAGCCCAGGTTTGGGGGGAAAAGGCCACACCTGGAATAATTGCATCCCGGTTTGGTCATCACGTTCTAGAGATGTTGGGACGTCTGGAAAGAGTGCAGAGAAGAGCAACTGAGATGATATGGAGGGGGATGGAAGCTCAAACAGACGATGGACGGTATGCAGGAATTGGGTCCGTCCAGTTTAGTGAGAAGATGGACTAGGGGAGACAGGATAGCAGTCTTCCAATATTTGAGAGGCTGCCACAAAGAAGGGGGGGGGGGGTCAGCTTAATCTCCAAAGGATCAGAAGGCACAACAAAAATCACAAGAGACTGGTGGTGCTGTTAAAGTAGAACTTAGTTGCAAGCTGCCTGCAATTACTGCAAGTTCAAATCTCGCCAGGCTCAAGGTTGACTCAGCCTTCCATCCTTCCGAGGTAGGTAAAATGAGGCCCCGGATTGTGGGGACGATAAGCTGACTTTGTATAAAAAAGACCACCGCTTGTGGGGGGGGGGCCGAAAGCCCTACCAAGTAGGTATATACAAAAGTATGAAGGCTATTGCTTAACGCATTGTAAGCTGCTCTGAGTCTCCGGAGAAGGGCGGCATATAAATCTAACTAATAAATAAATAAATGGGTGGAAACTAAGCAAGGAGAGAGAAGCAACTTAGAGCTACGGAGAAACTTCCTAACCGTGAGAACAAATAAAACAGTGGAAGTGGAACGGCTTGCCACTAGAAGTTGTGGGTTCTCTAACACTGGAGGTTTTTAAGAAGAGACTGGACAGGGGTTGGACTGGAAGACCTCAATGGCCCCTTCCAGCTCTGTTATTCTGAAATACTGGGAATGTCTGCCAACAGGCTGGATCCCCGAAGACTGAAGGATGGGAGGTCCAGAAGAAGTTCAGAGGCTCTTCCCGACCAGAAGAACCGTGTCTCCCGATTTGAAAGGAGCAAGCACAAGCATGTAGAGGAAGTCCTCAATTTACAACCATTTGTTTAGTGACCGTTAACAACGGCGCTGAAAAAAGTGATTTGCAGCCTGGCCCTCGCGCTTAGGACCATCGCGGCATCAAAATTTGGATGTTTGGCACGCCTTTGCAATCTTCCCAGCCGGCTTCGGACGAGCAACGTCAATGTGGAGAGCTGGCTTCACGCTTAACGACCGTGTGACTCACTCAACTCTAGGGATTTGCTTAATCGGGGGGCAAAAAACAGTCGTTAAATCAGGCACGGCTCACTTAACCACAGCCGGTCTTCGCCAGTCGTTGTAAGCCGAGGACTACAGCTCTGCAAGACTCCCGAATTGATGATGCACACACAACCGTTGGCTTAAGGGAGAAAGCCACAATCTGGCCCACATGTGACTCTTCCCCACCACGTTTTTATTTTTTTTTAAAAAAGGAGAAAAGCAGCAGCATAAGCCACGATTTTGAAACGTTCCCACTTAACATCGTGGGGTGGAGAAAACCGCCACTGTGCACCCAATTTCAATACGAAAACCTTCCGGAGATACCCCCACTTCCCCTTCCAGAAACGCAAAACATACGGATTTGTTTTAAACCACGAATGTCTGGGACGGCACGGTTTGCTGCGAGGCTTAAAGACAATGCTGGCAAAAATCCAGCACTTTTCGCACTCCCGCCGCCTGCTCAGCAGCGCAAACCCATCCTGTTATCTCACTTTCTCGCCAGTTCCTTGCGGCAGGAACTTCCGTTCCTTTATTTACGGAGTCCCTGCTGTCCTTAAACAAACCTAAGGGGGGGGGTTTTTTCCTCCTGCGGTGGGAGAAACAGGCCTTTTACTTTTCAGTGGGGTTTTTTTTGCAAAAGCTTAGTAGGGGTATTCTCTGGACAGAGTCCCAGAATTCTATGGGGCAGCAAGGGAGAATTCTAGGATGCCTCTCCTCCGTCTAGGATGCATAAGGTCTAAGGCAGTCTTTCTCAATTTTGGCAGCTTGAGGATGCGGGGAGGAGGGGACTTCAACTCCCAGAATTCCCCAGCTAGCACGCTATGGGTTAATGGTGCAGTGTGGGGTAAGTTTTACTCACAGTCAAGTAGAGGGCTGGAGCAAGCCTTTTCTGAAGTCTTGACCAGTCTTGATTGAACCTCAAACAACGTCCAAAAGGGATGGACTTCAACTCCCAGAATTCCCAAGCCAGAATTCTGGAAATCGAAATCCACCCCTCTTAAAGCATGCTGGCTGCGGAATTCTGAGAGTTGAAGCCACCTCCTCTTAAAGCATGCTGGCTGGGGGATTCTGGGAGTTGAAGCTCACCACTCTTAAAGTATGTGAGCTGAGGGAATTCTAGGAGTTGAGGTCCACCAGTGTTTAAAAGCATGCCGGCTGGGGGATTCTGGGGGTTGAAGCCCACCCATCTCGAAGTTGCCAAGGTTGAAAAATAGTGGTCCTGACTGTTGGAACAGGCAGCCATTCCTGCTCAATTTAGGACCACGACTCAAAACCCATTCACAGGCCTTTCTAACCCCTCCCTCCTACCCCCCCCTTTTTTTTTCTTCCTCCTTGTTTTTAAAATGCCCCAGGATGCTGGCAATCTTTTGAACACAAGGCAATTCTGTCTCCTGGACAGTTTACACACACACACACACACCCCACCAAGCTGAGCCTTTGACTAGCTTTAAAGGTCTCGAGAGGGCAGGAGATCAGCCTGGCAAGCTGACCCTTCATGGAGGACTCTTGGGAGTTGAGTGCCAAAAATAGGATCCGTCCCCTCATCCTGTCCTCGGCTGGCCCACCCACTCGCCCGCCCGCGGACGACTGCCCCCCCTTCGCATTCATGGCGCAAAATCTGGTCTGTGCTTTTTAAAATTTATTTGGCCCATCGAGGAGCGACAAACCCTTTTCCCAGATCCTTCTCCGGCCTGTCCGTCCGTTTTTTTCCGCGTGCGCACCCCAACCCCGCGAGCCCCTCCTCCTGGGCAGAGACGCGCAGCTATAGTTCTTGGCGACGCTCAATTTTCAGTAGTTCGACTTCAAAGATGAGCGTGGCACCGCCTGGGAACAGCGTGGGGGAAAAAAATAAAAGAAAAGAAGGCAAAGAGATTGAAGAATGGAGGGATGGAAGTGGGGGGGGGGGGTAGGAAGAACGGAAATGTGGTAGTTTTTTTTTTTAAAAAATCGTCACGGCTGGATATGAACGAAGCCAAATCCATAAAAATGGAAAGAGATTTTAATTCCCACCATGGACAAATGGCTGCAAAAGCTGACGGGAGTTAGCAGATAGGGCTAAATGGACTTGTTTTGATGAAAAGAACACCAATTAATTTTGTTTCGACCGTGTTTTCCCGAAAATGAGCCCTCTCCCCAAAAATAAGCCCTCCCTGAAAAGATTTAACCGCATGCGTAGCCCGTGCCCGCCATTTCCTCTGGTTAGGGTTAGGGAGACAGAGCTGGAAATCCACCCACTCGCCCGGACGCTTCTGTGCATACGCACGAGCAAACCGGTAGCAAACTAAATTGAAAACCCACTACTGCTCACAGGGTTGTTGTTATGGGGGGGGGGGAAGGAGGAGGAAGATGTGTTGGAAATGTTCGCTGCCTTATTTGTAAAAATAATGAAGGTGAGATGCAAATAAATGAAGAAATAAAACAAAGAAATAAAATACCTGGGATTTTGGGCGGCGCTCCCCGATCTCCGTAACCTGCGAGATAGAGCACAGAAGCCAAATCAGCCGGATATCAAATGATGCAAGGAAACACCTCTACTCAAGCTCCGGAAAAGTTAAATGTTACACTATGCAAAGGAGTAACGAAACAATGCCAGGGCAAAAGTGCCACCTGAGTTAAGGAGAACGGGGACCATCCAGTGTTATTCCTGTACTCGTTTCGGCTCTCATTCCTTACCGAGCTCTGACGGGATGACTAACTTCCTTTTCTCGCCTTCGCACATCCTGAAACGGCAAAAAGAAGGCATTGTCGGTGTTTGCAAATCTTGAGGACTAGAATTTTAAGTCTCCACTCTTTTTAAACTCTGCCCTTCCTTCCCTGACCTTTCCAAACCCAGGCGGTCCAAACTATAAATTGTTTTTTTTAAAAATGACGACGTCAAAGCTACCAACGACCTCATTAAAGATAAATCACCTGGACGAAACAAGACAGACCCATATTGCTCCCTCCTCGCTGCCAACGATGCCTCTGATATTGCAGGGAAGGACCAAGGAATGGAATGCCCTCCACTTTATGGAAATATGCAAGCTAAAAGCTACCTCCTCAAGAGCCCCAGGAGGAAACGCACAGGGCAAGCTCAATTAGTCTTGGAGAAACCCAGCCAAAAATTCTGGAATGGGATAGGATAAAATATATGAGGCATATGAATATACTAAATATATACTCCTTGGTGGTCTCTGCGCTTGGTGGGGTTTTTTTTTTGGAAGACGTCTCGTGACCCAACTAGGTAACGTCCTCCATGCTAGAAGGGGGAAGGGTTTTCAGTGAGGAGGAGGAGGACTGTGGGGTCCTTTGGTGCTTGGTGGTTTTCTTGCAAGACGTTTCGTGACGCAACTAGGTAACATCCTCCATGCTAGAAGGGGCATTTGCAGCAAACTTCACACTCCCTTCTAGCATGGAGGACGTTACCTAGTTGCGTCACGAAACGTCTTGCAAGAAAACCACTGAGCTCAGAGAGCACCAAGCACCCCAAACTCCTCCTCATCTCCACAATCCCCATTACCTTCAGGCACTGATGATGTTATATAATAATAATAATAATAATAATAATAGCAACAACAACTTTATTGTCATTGTATGTGTATACACGGTATACCCATACAACAAAATTCATTTAACACCCAAAGACCAGGTGCAACACACATAATGCTGTTAAAGTAGCACTAAGCTGCCAGCTGCCTGCAATTACTGCGAGTTTGAATCTCGCCAGGCTCAAGGTTGACTCAGCCTTCCATCCTTCCGAGGTAGGTAAAATGAGGACCCGGATTGTGGAGGCAATAAGCTGACTTTGTATAAAAAAAGAACACCACTTAGGGGAGCCGAAAGCCCTACTAAGCAGGTATATACAAAAATATGAAGGCTATTGCTTAACGCATTGTAAGCTGCCCTGAGTCTCTGGAGAAGGGTGGCATATAAATCGAACCAATAAATCAATCAATAAATAACAATCCTCAAACACACCCCCACCCACCACAAATCCCCTTCCATTAATAAAAGATTCGATTCTGCTCGCCCGTCATGGGCGCCCCCCAAAAATCCATTCGAACCCCTGTTCCTCAGAAGCAGGCTTTTACCCGAGCAAGCCTTGTTCCCAGCCTTTGATGACTTGTCCGGTGCCCAAGGAGAAGATGAAGGGCTGATCGCGAGTTAAGCTGCTGTCAAACTCCGTCCCGTCTTCCAGTTTTCCCTGGGGAAGCGCAGAAGAGGAAAATTAAACGGAGGGCGAGTGAATGTGACCGACAAGGTTTCTTTTCCTCTGGAAGATGAATTAATTGCACGGAGATCTTGCTCTTCCCTGCTTCAAACCGGTGGCAGGTTTCATATTGTGCTACTGCCGGTTCGCTGCGCACACGCTCGCTTCCTGCCTGCCTTCTGCGCACGGGCTCTGATCGTGCGCGTGCTTTTCCGTGCATGCACCCGGCCTCAAAAATGTGCCTAAAAAGATGGCATAGAGCCGGGGCGAAGGGGCGGGCCCATCCCCACGATTTCCGCAACCGGTTCGGGCAAACTGATCCGAACCGGCTGAATTCCACCTACAGAGAACTTAAAGCTGAATCCAGAGTTTTATGCATCTTGTGTGTGTGTGTGTATGTGTGTGTAAGAATATAATAAGAAAACAAAACAGAAAGCTCAGAACTAGAGAGCAAAGGTTTAGATGAGAGACGATCCTTGACTCCAGACTGAAGCCGGGATTTGCAAGGAAGTTGGGAAGAAAGCCGCGCCCCGGTTTGGCCACCGTTATTAAACGAATCATGGCAGCTTTTAAGTGAGTCATTAAGGGAACTTGGCTTCCCCCACAGACTTTGTTTGTCGGAAGCCGGTTGGGAAGGCCGCAAATGGGGGATCACGTGACCCCCTACCCGGGATGCTGCCACCGTCGTAACTGCATTCAAAAGTCACTTCTTTCCCCTAGTCCTGTTGGAACGCTGGTCGCTAAATGAATGGCTGCGAGTCGAGGACTAACCTAGGCCTCAAAAGCTGGGAGGGTTTGGTTTTTTCCAGCTGTCATAAAACAGCAGGAGACTGGCCTTTATTCCATCTCCGCTTCTTCCATATATTTATCTAAATCTCATGCTAAAGCTGTTTACGGTAAGCATTATCCCTGGTGCCTTAAGGAAACTTACGAGTTTTTTTTTTCTCTGCCAGAAGATGAATTTCCTACAGGCCCCCAAATCTTTGTGAAAATAGAGCAATGGGGTATATTTCATTTGTTTATACGATCGATCAATGAACAGCCCTATTTTGTTGGGTGACTGCACTGCAACTACAAGAGGGAGCAAAATACCCTTTTCATGGCACGCTGTGGCCAGATCACTAATCTGGTTTTTCCTGCTCCCAATTCAGCTGTCAGTGGAAATTCTCAGTCATCCAGGTAAAGGTGTTTTTTCCAAGAGGCAACTGGAATTTCTTGTTTTTCTTTGAAGACGTTTCGCTTCTCATCCAAGAAGCTTCTTTAGTTCAATTATCTATATATCTATGTATCTGTATCTGTATCTATATCTAATCTATATCTATATCTATATCTATCTATATCTATCAAGGTAAAGGTTCCCCTTGCACATATGTGCTAGTCGTTCCCGACTTTAGGGGGCGGTGCTCATCTCCGTTTCACAGCCGAAGAGGCAGCGCTGTCTCAAGACGTCTCTGTGGCCATGTGGCCGGCATGATTCAATGGCAAAGGCACACGGAACGCTGTTCCCTTCCCACCAAAGGTGGTCCCTGTTTCTCTACTGGCATTTTTTAACCTGCTTTCGAACTGCTAGGTTGGCAGAAGTTGGGACAAGTCACGGGAGCTCACCCCATTACGCAGCACCAGGGATTCGAACCGTTGAACTGCCGACCTTTCGATCGACAAGCTCGGCGTCTTTGCCACTTAGCCACCTCGTCATATATATATATATATTATATATTTTAAAGACGTTAAAGACTTACAAGGGCTGTGTTGTATAAGCTAATACCTTGATTTAGCTTACAGAATAGAACAACAGAGTTGGAAGGGACCTTGGAGGTCTTCTAGTCCAACCCCATGCTTAGGCAGGAAACCCTACACCCCTTCAGACAAACAGTTCTCCAACCTCTTCTTAAAACCTTCCAGTGTTAGAGCAGTCACAATTTCTGGTGGCAGGCTGTTCCACTGATTAATTGTTCTCACTGTTAGGAAATTTCTCCTTAGTTCTAAGTTGCTTCTCTCCTTGATTAGTTTCCACCCATTGCCTTCAGGTGCTTTGGAGAATACCTTGACTCCTTCTTCTTTGGAGCAGCCCCTGAGATATTGGAAGACTGCTATCATGTCCTTCTTTTCATTAAACTAGACATACCCAGTTCCTGCAACTGTTCTTCGTATGTTTTAGCCTCTGGTCCACTAATATACATTCCCTTTATCATATTTTTCTGGTATTATGCGTAACAAAAAGAACTCTGGCTTAAAATCTGTATGCTGTCTTAATATTTTTTTCTAACCACAGATGCATTTTTGCTCAATTTCCCCCCCCCCCTTTTTTTTGTTTTGTTTTTGGGCATGTCCACCACAGGTGATGGTATGTGCCCAGTTTTTTATTCAATTCTGAAGAACTGAAGTACAGAGGTTTCTTGGGTGAGAAGCAAAACCTCTTGAAATAAAGTTCAGTTGAAAAAACACCTTGGGGATAACAGAATTTCCACTGGCAGCTGATTTGGGAGCATAAAAGGAAGAATCGGGCGCGGGTGGAGAAAGGTGTATCCATAAACCGAAGGTTTTATAGCACCTGAGTTCAAGGGGAAATTCTGAGAATGAGGAATCAGGTTTTGGCCACGTCATTCTTTCTAACTTGGCAAGGGAGCCTGCAAATTACACAAGAGTTTTCCACGGCCAGCTATTCCTGCTCTGCTTAAAAGTTGCCATCGCCGAGCCTTGAAACAGGCGTTTTTGTGAGTCAGCGAGGGTGTGTGTAGCTGAAAGACAGCTGAGGTGTTCAGTGCTCCAGGAGGCTGACTCAGAATCAGGGTGGCGATAAAAGCCAATTTTCAAGTCGCTTCCAGCCTCTAGGGAAGTGCCGAGTCAACTCTCCACAACCAGACTATTTCACAATTGGCCGGCTACCATATTCACACTGTCACACAAACCCCTTCTTGAATCAAGCCATCCAGAATTACCCAGATGGGCGGGGAAGGAAGGAAGGAAGGAAGGAAGGAAGGAAGATAGAAAGGAAGGAAGGAAGGAAGGAAGGAAGGAAGGAAGGAAGAAAAAGAAAGAGAAAGAAAGAGAAAGAAAGAAAGAAAGAAAATAAGTCACTAACTACAGTATTTTGTCTGTGGAAGGGGGGATCCCAGGACAATGAGACCGTCATAAATATGAGTCAGTTGCCAAGCAGCTGAATTTTCATCACGTGACCTTGGGGATATGGCAACGGGCGTAAGTGTGAAAAATGGTCCTAAGTCACTTTTTTCCTGTCTTATCACTTCACCTTATCTGGTCCTCAAGTCAATAGGAACTGCTCACCCCAGGAGAAAACAAATTTTAAGAGGGGTGGACTTCAACTCCCAGAATCCCCATCCAGCATGCTTTAAATGGGTGGACTTCAACTCCCAGAATCCCCCAGCCAACAGGCTTTAAGATGGGTGGACTTCAACTCCCAGAATCCCGCATCCAGCTTGCTTTTAAATGGGTGGACTTCAACTCCCAGAATCCTCCAGCCAGCATGCTTGTTAAATTGAACTCCACATCTCTTAAAAGTTGCCCAGTTTGAAAAAAACTAAACAAAACCCATCCCATTACAGTGAAAGGCAATGCATCGTACGCACGTACCTGGCTGGGTGTCTATTTTGGCTATTGTTTACAAGGGTTTTTAAACTTTGCTTTGGTTTCTAATACTCCCTTTTAACACGGTTTTGTCTCCTTCCGCCTCCCATTCCTAAATTCGGAAAGCTCCGGCTGTTAACACTCTTCCACGTTGGCCTGGCCACACTCACCGTGTAATGCATGTGGAGCACGTCGCCTTTGCGGGATTTGACGGGACAGTTGTCCACTCGTTTTTTGACTCCAATCTGCAGCTTCCGTTTGCTTTCCGTGCTCAGCCCAGGTGAGCAAAGCGCCCACAGGGCTAAGGCGAGCAGCGCCGTCCCCAGGTTCGTCTGCATTGCTGGAGCCCCTGCGGAGGAGACCCAGGCGGGTTAGCGGAGCGGCGCGCTCGGAAAATCACGACGCGATTATGAGAGTGGCCGGAAACGGCATGCAGCGAGAGGCACCTCCGTAGGATGGGAAGAGCGTGAAACTAAGCCGTCTAGAAAAACCTGTCCTGGGAAATTGTGTATGTGGTTGTCCTTGGTGTTCTGAGTTTGGTAGCTTTCTCGCAGACGTTTTGTGACCCAGCTGGGTAACGTCATCAGTATTGCAATAGAGTGGGTTTGTATAGTGTGAAGGAGGAGGAGGAGGAGACAATGAAGGAGATGGAGGAGGAGGAGGAGGAAGGGGGGATCAGTTTTAGTTTTAGTTAGTTTGTCATTGCACCTCGTACAACGAAATTCTTGTAGACATCTCAATGCCCAACTAGGGAATATCATCAATGCAAAAGGGATGAGGTGTTTGCATGATGATGATGATGGAGGAGGAGGAGGAGAAGACTGGGAGGTCCTTGGTGTTCTCTAAGTTTGGTTGTTTTCTAAATATCTCATGACCCAAATAGGGAATATCATCAATGCTTGAGGGATGAGGTGTTTGCATGATGATGGAGGAGAACGAGGAGGAGGAGGAGGAGGAGAGGAGGAGGAGGAGAAGAGGAGGAGGGGGAGGGGGAGACTGGGAGGTCCTTGGTGTTCTCTAAGTTTGGTTGTTTTCTAAATATCTCATGACGCAACTAGGGAATATCATCAATGTTAGAGGGATGAGGTGTTTGCATGATGATGGAGGAGAAGGAGGAGGAGAAGAGGAGGAGGAGGAGAGGAGGGGGAGGAAGAGGAGGAGGAGGAGGAGGAGGGGGGGTTAGGATAATATCATCCGTGCTAAAAGGAAGTAAGGTTTGCCCTCTGTTTATATACAGTGATTGCCTTATCAATGTTGAACTTTGAAGCAGTAAACAAGGAACTAGCAGCTCAGACAGGGTAAACAACAGCGTGATCGAGGACATCCCCGCTAATGCTAGCAGGCCAAGCCACTATTATATAAACATATATAATATATAAACTGATAATGTTACCTAACTGAGTCATGAAACACCTGGGGGGAAAAACCACCAAGTACAAAGAGCTCCAAGGACCCATAATAAAACTCTTGACCTACAAATATTCTTTCTACTTGTATATGAACAAGAGCACAAACCCCACTCCCTTCTAGCCCTGATGACGTTGCCTAGTTGGGTCATGAGACGCTTGCAGGAAAACCCACCAAACGCCAGAGTCTGTGTCTAAGGACCCCCCAGTTCAATCCTGAGCTACCAATATTCTCTTGATGTTGATATTCACATTTATTTATTTATTTATTTATTATTTCAATTTATATCCCGCCCTTCTCCCCGGGAGGGGGACTCAGGGCGGTGAACAACCAGATTTAAAACACATATAATACAAACATTAAAAGAATTATAAAATTAAATTAAATTCATTGGCGTTCCACATTTCCCAGAATCCATCCGTCACAATGGCCAGACTGGATAGGCTACCGTTCAGAAAGATCTGGAAGGCCACCATTTATTCACCCCTGCTCTATTCCCTAACTTCTCTCTCTTTGCTATGTTAGATTTGAGTTTTATGCTGGTCTCTAAAAACACCCGAGATCCTGGAATGGATAAAAGTTGGCAGGATTCATAGAGTTTGACCCATGCTGGATATATTATATTCAATAGCTAAGAGGCTTGGCTGATGTGAATCATTATGAGCTAGTCTTAAAAGGGAAAGGTTCCCCTTGCACATATGTGCTAGTCGTTCCCGACTCTAGGGGGCGGTGCTCATCTCCGTTTCAAAGCCGAAGAGCCAGCGCTGTCCGAAGACGTCTCCGTAGTCATGTGGCCGGCATGACTCAACGCCAAAGGCGCACGGAATGCTGTTCCCTTCCCACCAAAGGTGGTCCCTATTTTTCTACTTGCATTTTTTCAATGTGCTTTCAAACTGCTAGGTTGGCAGAAGCTGGGACAAGGAAAGGGAGCTCACCCCGCTAGGCGGCAGCACTCGGGATTCGAACCGCTGAACGGCCGACCCTTTCGATCGACAAGCTCAGCGTCCAGCCAGGGGGAATTCTGGGAGTTGAAGTCCACCTATCTTAAAAGTTGCTACGGTTGAAAAACGCTTAAGATAGGAGATTCCTATTGGCGGGTGAAGCTTTTCTCCACCGTACCCATCGGTGGTGCCTCAGTCTCATTCATGCAGGGTTTTTTTGCGCTCGAGATGTGTTTGGAGTTGCATGCTCACCCCAACTTCAAACCTGGCATGCACCAGCAAGCAGCCACCCACCCCCACACCACTTCTCCAGAGCCTCCGGACTTACCCGTGTGGCTAGTGGCGAGTCGGGCACTGCTCCCTCCCCTGGCACCACCGCCACGAGTCTTTCAAGGGTTTGCCACCCCAGAAGTTGGCACAGTTGTCTCTTGGCTCTGGCTACCCACCCCTTCCTGAAAGGATCTCCCCCCTACTTATCTCTCTAACCCCCTTGGTTGCTTTCAGAAAGAGGGGACTTCAATTCCCAGAATTCTTCAGCACGGATGGATGGATGGATGGATGGCCGGGGAATTCTGGGAATCGGAAATCCCTTGCCTCTTAAAACCTGTCAAGATTGAAAAAAACAAAACAACGCTGCTCCGTTTCTTCCGAAGGAGCCTAGTTTATCCTCCCCACATGTACAGGTAGTCCTCGACTTACAACGGTTCATTTAGCGACTGACGTGACAACGGCACGGTGGGAGGGACAAAAAAAATATGACTTCATGACTGTTTTTTCATATTTTTTACGATTACGGCAGCATCCCCAGCGTTTACGGGATCGAAATTTCAGACACTTGACAACTGACTCATATATTTATGATGGTTACAAATGTCCCAGGGGTGGTGGGGTGGGGGTGGGGTGACGTGATCCCCCTTTTGGTGACCTTCCGACAAAGCAAAGTCCATGGGGAAGCGAGAGTCACTGAACGACCATGTTACTCACTTAACAACGGTTTAAACGAGAAACGGCCCGTGAAAAGCTCACTTAACGAACGTCTCACTTCGCAACGTAAAAATTTGGGGGCTCGGCTGAGGTCGTACGTCGAGGACTAACCTGTATCTCCCACCCCACATCCCCACCCACCCACATCCCACCCGTTTCCCCCAGTCAGCTTCCCCACATGCTTCTTAAGAGACCCCGTACCCTCCCTCGCCTTCCCCCCCTTTCCTCGGACCCTCCTTCTGGAAGGTCCAAATACTGGCTTCATTCACCGCTTCCTCCTCGCTACAATTGGTCACCTTGGCCCAAACCCACATGATGCCGGTACCCGAGGGGTTCCTCACTTTGTGGACCCAGACGTCCCCGGACCCTCCTCCTCCGGGCGGGGCCGGCTTTTCCCGGGGGATCCACACCTGGTTAAGCTCCGCCGCCCCGCTTTTCCGCGGGATGGCCCCTTCTTTCAGCCAAGGCAGCCCCCCCATCGTCCTCTCGGGGGCCCTGCCCGGCTTACGGGGGACCCAGACTTGCCCCGAACTATCCGTGGGGTCCCGGGGCCACTCTTTTTGGAGCCAGCCCCCCGAGTCCCTTTTGGCCCCCGTGTGGCCTGGGAGACCCCCCGAGAGGCTGCGGCTGACCCCCAGAGTCAAGAGCCCCATGCTGTCTTCCAAGCGGTCCCGGGGGTCCCTGGACCCCAAATCCCAAGCTCTGTGGCTGTGCAAGCGTGGGGTCCCCCCTTTTCTGGGCTGCACCCCTTCTTTGGGGGCCCCGCAGCCTTCGCAAAGGCCCCCCGGCCAAGAGGCCCTTTTGTCCTGCCCCGCTTTGCTCTGGCTGCCAGGGGCCCCAGAGGCCGCCCCCCAAAGGGGCCCCTTGGCTGGGGGGGCCCCCCACCTCCCAGGGGCCCCCCTGAGGTCCCCTGGCTTGGGCTGGGGGTCCTCCCCGGCCGTCCTAGAGAGGCCCTCCCCGCCCCCAGAGGCCCCGCCCCCAGGGGCCCAAGACACCTGAGTCCCCACGTCCCTCAGCTCCGACCTCTTGGGGTCCAAGCGCCTCCCGGGCTCTTCCCCTTGGGGGTCCCCCTCTTCTCCTCTCCCTCCTCCCTCCTTTGGCTGGCCCTTAAGGCGCTGCCCGCCGCCCGGCTCCAGGCTCTTCGGCGCCCCGCGCCCGGGCCCCCCCCTTTCCTCAGGGCCCCCCATGTCTCTCTCTCTCCCCACCCCCCCACCTCTCTCACCTCTCCTTGCCTCAACGGATACCACCCACCCCCTTCTGCGCATGCGCCTTCCTCCGGCCCCCCCCTCCCTGGCGTTTCCGGAAGAAGCGGAAGAAGCCGACGTGGGAGCCGCCATATTGTTGGTTTTTCCCCTCCTTCTTCCCTCACCCGCGTCACGTGACCTCGCGGCCTTGCAAGAGCCAGCTGCAATTCAATTCCATTCCATTCATTCCATTCCATTCAGTTCAGTTCAGGGTTGAGGTTTTTAAAATCTGGGGGGAGCTAAATATATATATTCTTTTATTTATGTCTATTTTCTTTTATTTATATATATATATATATATATATATATATACACATATATATTTATTATTTTATTTTCGTAGGTCTTTATGTGTATCTTTCTTTATGCCAGGGATTTTCCTACGTATAAAAGATGTTTCATGGCCTAATTTTCGGTGAAATCTCAATTCACCAGCTTTTAGGCCTTTTTAAATATTAGGCAGAAATGGGTCCATTCTAGTCTCCCACATAAACTCAAACAGATAGCATATAGCTGCTGTAATATTTAAAAAGGCCTAAAAGCTGGTGAATTGAGATTTCACCGAAAATTAGGCCATGAAACATCTTAATATATGTAGGAAAATCCCTGGCATAAAGAAAGATACATATATATATATATATATGTATGTATGTATGTATGTATGTTTTTTGTATCAAGTCATCCTGGATTACCACGAATGGAGGAGATACCACAAATCTCCAATTCAAATCCCAGTAAGGGTATGACTGTCTGATGAGAGCAAATAAGCTCGAAATAGATCTATAACAGCCTCCCTTTATTTATAGTATTATCAGCAAAAATATTAAAATATATATATATATATGTGTGTGTGTGTGTGTGTGTGTGTGTTTTTCCTTTAAGCCAGGTTTTCATATATATGTATATATATTCATATATATATATATATATATATATATATATATATATATATATATATATATATATATATATATTCTTATATATATATTCTTATATATATATATATATATATAAACACACACACACACATACATATATATATATATTCTTATATATATATATATATATATATATATATATATATATATATATATATATATACACACACACACACACACACATATGTATATGTGTGTGTGTATATATATTAATTCAAAAGGTTGGAGGGCTGGGCCCTTTCACGTGACGAGGCGTGATGTCACTTCCTTCCCCGCGGTAGAGGCGGGGGGAGGAGTTCTCGATTGGGCGTGGTCAGGGCGCGTTTTGAGTGGGCGGGGCCGACGGAATCCCGCCTTCCTTTCGTTCTACCCAACTTGGAAGACCTTTCAGACTTGTGGACTTCAACTCCCAGAATTCCCAGCATAGCTCAAGCTCCCAGCATAGCTGTCTGTGAGAGTTCTGGGAGTTGAAGTCCACAAGTCTTAAAGCGGCCAAGTTTTGGGGGACCACCCTATTAACAGATGGAACAGAGTTGGACACATTAGAGGTCATCTAGTCCAACCCCCAACCCCCACCCCCGCTCCTAAAGCAGGAGACTATACACCATTTCTGACAGAGGGCAGTCCAATCTCTTCTTGAAAGATGCCCTCTATAAATAAAGAGGCAGATGTAATTTCCTGTACATATTTTTGTAATCTTAAAAAATAAATTTATAATAATAAGAATCTTATTTTGGGGGGGTGGGGTGGGATGGTCAAGTTATTCGCAATTAAAAATCGGATTTCTTGTTGTAGAGGAATTCGACCCTGGGCAGCTGGGGGAAAAAAACTTTTGGAGCCAAAATAAATAAAGATGAAAATAAATAGAAATACAGCCAAACATAAAGAGCCGCCGGCCCTGTGCAACTTATATGATGCAAGTAACAAAAATCAGAATAAGAGTTGGAAGGGATTTGGAGGTCTTCTAATCCAAGCTGGAGAACCTATTCCATTTCACACAAATGGCTGTCCAATCTCTTCTTAAGAGCCTCCAGTGATGGAGCTCCCGCAACTTCTGGTGGCAAGTCGTTCCACTGGCTAATTGTTCCGTTAGGAACTTCCTCCTCAATTCCACGTTGCTGCTTCTCCTTGGTTAGTTTCCGTCCTTTGCTTCTTGTCCTGCCTTCGGGTGCTTTTGAGAACTGCTTGACCCATTCTTCTTCGTGGCAGTCCCTCAAAAAATTTTGGAAGACCGCTCTCATGTCTCCCCGGTCCTTCACTCGAATAGCCAGGCCCAGTTCCTGCAACCCTTCTTCATATGTTTTAGCCTCCAGATTTTAGCAACAGGGGGAAAAAAATGAGGCTCTATCTCAAACATCTGTTTGAGCAGAAAACACATCCAGTAGCAGGGAGTTCCTCAGCTTAAATCGGGCAGAATATGAGTATGGCAAACCTGGCTGTCTGATAAATTTAACCCCAGCTTCAAAAGAGCTTTGTAGAAAGAGAGTTGACTTCTGTTCCCCCTGTCCGAGAGACACGAGGGCCTTTCTAAATATTGACTTATCAAAGGTTAAATCAGTTTTTATTTTTCTCCCTGGAAAAGCCACGGGGGATACACGGTTGTGTCCTTGGGCTTCCTGGTTTGGGAAGGAGTCCAATCTAGCTCATAATTCCAGTAACTCCCTCCAGATCAGAAAATATCCCTAGCTTCTTGGGCTGAAAGATAGACTGCCTCTGAATAGGGAGGTTGAACGGATGAATCTGTCCGTATGGATAGCCCTCAATTTAGTTCACTTAGTCAATGGCAAAGCCGGATTCCCTTAACAACCGGGGTTACCAATTTATCACTTAACAACTGTGGCAAGAAAGCTGTCATCTGCACCTCTATAACTGTCTGGTTTGGTTCTGCAACCCAACAAGACAGACACAAACTTCAAGGGATCATTACAGCTGCAGAAAAAAACAATGGCTACCAACCTGCCTTCCATTGAGGATCTGTTTACTGCATGAGTCAAAAAGAGGGCTGTGAAAATATCTACAGACCCCTCGCATCCTGGACATCAACTCTTTCAATTCCTACCCTCAAAATGACGCTATAGAGCACTGCACACCAGAACAACTAGACACAAGGACAGTTTTTTCCCGAATGCCATCACTCTGCTAAATAAATAATTCCCTCAACACTGTCAAATAATTTACTAAGACTGTATTGCTATTATTCTTCTCTTCCTTCCTAGTATCTATCTCTTCCCACTTAAGACTATAACCATGTTGCTTGTATCTTTCAATTTATATTGTTTTTGTTTCCTAGTACGATTTGATAGCTTATTAGTAACCTTGACTATCACTAATGCACCAAGACAAATTCCTTGTGTGTCCAATCACACTTGGCCAATAAAAAATTCTATTCTATTCTATTCTATTCTATTCTATTCTATTCTATTCTATTCTATTCTATTCTATTCTATTCTACTCTATTTTCTATTCCATCCCATCCCATTATTCTGTTCTATTCTATATTCTATCCCATCCCATCCCATCCCATCCCATCCCATCCCTCTATTCTATTCTATTCTATTCTATTCTATTCTATTCTATTCTATTCTATTCTATTCTATTCTATTCTATTCTATTCTAGTGTTGTATCTTTTTATTCTCAATTAATGCACTTTATTCTCCTTATGTACACTGAGAGCATATGCACCAAAGACAAATTCCTTGTGTGTCCAATCACACATGGCCAATAAAGAATTCTATTCTATTCTATTCTAATCCATTTTGGTGTGTGTGTGTGTGTGTGTGTGTGTGTGTGTGTGTTTTGTATGTCACCCAGCCCCAAAGAATCTGTTGTCCCCACAGGTGTGTCGTTAGGCAGAATCACACTTTCTGACAAACACAAAGGAAGGAAAACGGGTCGTTGTGTAAGCATCGTACGACAAAAAGCCACAAATAATGACACACACTGAACTGATGTAGGACAGCAAGCCATGATTCATCCAAGAAGCCACAAAGGGATGGGTTACTTTATACATGGGAAGTCTTCGACTTGACAACCATTCATTTAGGAGCCATTTCAGAGTTAACAACGGCACTGAAAAAAAGTTGATTTATGGTCACCGGTCCTCGCATTATGACCATCGCAATATCCCCATGGTCACATGATTAAAAAATTCAAGTGCTTGTTTGATGACCGGTGTGTATTTACAATGATGGAAGCATCCCAGAGTACACCTGATCGCCATTTGAAACCTTCCCAACAAGCGAAGTCAATGGCAGGGGTGGGTGGGAGGAGCTGGATTCATTTAATGACCACGTGATCGCTTAACCACTTTGGCGAAAAGGCCATCAAATCAAGTGGGCCTCCCTTAGCCGCCATTTTGCGTAGCAACAGAAATCCTGATGCCAATTGTGCCAACACATCCCAAAGTTAAACCTGTACCCAATTTTCTGCCCCCCCCCACCTCCCCACCCAGCCAAACTAGTGAGCATGTAAAGATTGATAGCCGATGGATAGTCAATGCTCTGTTGGGCTCGCTTCTTGCCTAGATTTAGCCTGCAATGTGGGTTTTACTCTTCTCCGCCCGATTCGTCCTCGGTGCTTCGCACATCTGGAAGGACAAAAAAAAAACATGTATTGATCGGCTGGCTGGCTCCTATTTTGCTTCAAGGGGGGTTTTTCAGGAAGAAAGAGGAGCTTTAGGGGTGCTCTCTCCCCCCTCCCCAAAGAGGCGCATTCAAACCAAGCACACCATCGAAAAAATAAACCATGTTTGCAATGAAAACATATTTTTTTTGCAATCGTCCGGTCTGGCTATATTTTTCTGCTTAAAGGTCTATAGATAAAGTTTTTTCCTGAAAAAGGAAGGGTTTTTTTTTTTTCCTCTTGAGTCTCAAATCATGAAAATAAAAGCTTCCTTTTTATAGCCCCAAAGAGGTTCTGGGGTGAAGTAGAACTGCAGAAAAAAATATGGTTACCAACCTGCCTTCTATTGAGGACCTGTATACTGCACGAGTCAAAAAGAGGGCTGGGAAAATATCTACAGACCCTTCACATCCTGGACATCAACTGTTTCAATTCCTACCCTCAAAATGACACTATAGAGCACTGCACACCAGAACAACTAGACACAAGGACAGTTTTTTCCCGAATGCCATCATTCTGCTAACAAATAATTCCCTCAACACTGTCAAATTATTCACTAAGTCTGCATTACTATTAATCTTCTCATCGTTCCTATCACCCATCTCCTCCCACTTATGACTATAGGACTGTAACCTTGTTGCTGGTATCCTTAAGATTTATATTGACTTGTTTCCCTATGACTATCATTAAGTGTTGTACCTTATGATTCTTGATGAACTTATCTTTTCTTTTATGTACACTGAGAGCATATGCACTAAAGACAAATTCCTTGTGTGTCCAATCACACTTGGCCAATAAAGAATTCTATTTTATTGTGCGGCATCCTTAACCTGGTTATGAATTTGTTATTTTTTTAAAAAAATCTGTTTCTTTTTATCTATTTGGATCCCTTTGCTGGACTTGCACCTTGTGTAAACTAGGTGCCACACTACGTATCCCAGAATCCTGTAGGACACTAATGTTTCTATAAAGGAAGTCCTTATTCATTAATAATAATTATTAGCCCTTAGAGCCGTGAGCGCGAACCTATGGCAGGCGTGCCACAGGTGGCACGCGGAGCCATATCGGTGGGCACGCGAGCTCAGCTCTGGAGCGCATGCGTGCACTGGCCAGCTGATTTTTGGGTTCTTTGAGAGCACCGGAAGTCCGGAAACAGGCTATTTCCGGCCTCCAGAGGGCCTTGGTGTGAGGGGAGGCTGTTTACACCCTCCCCAGGCTCCTAGAAAGGGCCTGGAGCCTGGGGAGAGAAAAAAATGGGCGTTCTGGTCCCACTGGAAGTCGGCAAATGGGCTTTTTCTGGCCTCCAGAGGGACTTGGGGTGAGGGGAGGCTGTTTACATCCTCCCCAGGCTCCTAGAAAGGGCCTGGAGCCTGGGGAGAGCAAAAAATGGGCCTTCTGATCCCACTGGAAGTCGGCAAATGGGCTGTTTCCGGCCTCCAGAGGGCCTTGGGGTGAGGGGAGGCTGTTTACACCCTCCCCAGGCTCCTAGAAAGGGCCTGGAGCCTGGAGAGAGCAAAAAATGGGCGTTCTGGTCCCACTGGAAGTCGGCAAATGGGCTTTTTCCGGCCTCCAGAGGGCCTTGGTGTGAGGGGAGGCTGTTTACGCGCTCCCCAGGCTCCTAGAAAGGGCCTGGAGCCTGGAGAGAGCAAAAAATGGGCGTTCTGGTCCCACTGGAAGTCAGCAAATGGGCTGTTTCCGGCCTCCAGAGGGCCTTGGTGTGAGGGGAGGCTGTTTACGCCCTCCCCAGGCTCCTAGAAAGGGCCTGGAGCCTGGGGAGAGCAAACAATGGGCGCTCTGGTCCCACTGGAAGTCGGCAAATGGGCTGCTTCCGGCCTCCGGAGGACCTCCCGGGTGGGTGGGTGGGGAAAGCTTTCGGAACCTGGGGAGGGCGAAAAACGGGCCTACTGGGCCCACTGCGCCATCATGTGCCAAAAGCGGGGGGAGCACGGAGGGGGGGGGGTCATGCACGCATACGCAGGGTGGCGGGGCGCATAGATTTATGGGTGTGGGCACGCACATGTGCGACTCCCTCCTGCCCCGCCCCGCTTTTGGCACGCAATGGCAAAAAAGGTTAGCCATCACTGCCCTAGTGGCTTTTTCTCATTCGGTAATGGTTTGCTAATTGGTTTTCTTTACAAGGCCAGTTGTAAGTGAAAAGAAAGAACAAGCCATTACAGAGGGAGAGAAAGCCTCTGCAGAGGGAGGGCAAGAGATATAAAAGAGAAGATGATCATTTCACCTGCAGGTCCTCTCGCTGAATTTCATCCCGCGCCTCTCACAATGTCCAGATCGGTGGCGACACACACATTTGCACGTCTGTGGATCCGGGTGCTTTTTCCTGTCCCGACACGGTGCGCAGGATTGACTAGATTAGAAGGAGAAGGAAACTACAGATTAAGCCCCTCAAATGTATTCAGGTACCAGTGGGATCACAAACTTGCTGTCATTGTTAACCCAAGAAGGACTGTGCGTTTTTGCAAAGAAATTGGCCAAACCTGACTGTTCTGGAAATACCTCCAAGGTCTACCCACCAGGACTCATTCTGTATGTTGTGTAAATCAGGTTTATGGGATCTGTTGGAAGGGAAGGGAAAGAGAAGAGGAGGGAGAGGGGATGGAGGGAAGGGAGAGAGAGAGGGGGAAAAGAGGGGAAAGAAGGAAGGAAGGAAGGAAGGAAGGAAGGAAGGAAGGAAGGAAGGAAGGAAGGTTGGAAAATTGGAGGGAGGGAGAAAGGAAGGGAAAAGAGAGAAAGGAAGGAAAGAGGGAGATTGGAAGGAGGGAGAAAGGGAAGGAAAAGAGAAGGAAAGAAAGGAAAATTGAAGAGAAAGTCAGGCAGAAAGGAGAAGGAAGGAAGGAAGGAAGGAGGAAGGGAAGGAAAATTGGAGAGAGAATGGGAGAAGGAAGGAAGGGAGGGAGAAAGGGAAGGAAAAGAGAAGGAAAGGAAGGAAAATTGATGAGAAAGGAAGACAGAAAAGAGAAGGAAAGAAAGAAAGAAAGAAAGAAGGAAGGAAGGAAGGAAGGAAGGAAGGAAGGAAGGAAGGAAGGAAGGGAAGGAAAATTGGAGAGAGAATGGGAGAAGGAAGGAAGGGAGGGAGGGAGGAAGGGAGATTGGAGGGAAGGAGAAAGGGAAGGAAAAGAGAAGGAAAGGAAGGAAAATTGATGAGAAAGGAAGACAGAAAAGAGAAGGAAAGAATGAAGGAAGGAAGGAGGAAGGGAAGGAAAATTGGAGAGAGAATGGGAGAAGGAAGGGAGGGAGGGAGGGAGGGAGGGAGGAAGGAAGGGAGATTGGAGGGAGGGAGAAAGGGAAGGAAAAGAGAAGGAAAGAAAGGAAAATTGAAGAGAAAGTCAGGCAGAAAGGAGAAGGAAGGAAGGAAGGAAGGAGGAAGGGAAGGAAAATTGGAGAGAGAATGGGAGAAGGAAGGAAGGGAGGGAGAAAGGGAAGGAAAAGAGAAGGAAAGGAAGGAAAATTGATGAGAAAGGAAGACAGAAAAGAGAAGGAAAGAAAGAAAGAAAGAAAGAAGGAAGGAAGGAAGGAAGGAAGGAAGGAAGGAAGGAAGGAAGGAAGGGAAGGAAAATTGGAGAGAGAATGGGAGAAGGAAGGAAGGGAGGGAGGGAGGAAGGGAGATTGGAGGGAAGGAGAAAGGGAAGGAAAAGAGAAGGAAAGGAAGGAAAATTGATGAGAAAGGAAGACAGAAAAGAGAAGGAAAGAATGAAGGAAGGAAGGAGGAAGGGAAGGAAAATTGGAGAGAGAATGGGAGAAGGAAGGGAGGGAGGGAGGGAGGGAGGGAGGAAGGAAGGGAGATTGGAGGGAGGGAGAAAGGGAAGGAAAAGAGAAGGAAAGGAAGGAAAATTGAAGAGAAAGGAAGACAGAAAAGAGAAGGAAAGAAGGAAGGAAGGAAGGAAGGGAGGAAGGAAGGAAGGAAGGAAGGAAGGAAGGAAGGAAGGAAGGAAGGAAGGAAGGAAGGAAGGAAGGAATCTTTTACCTAATTGAATTAGATCTGAAAAGCATCGTTCTCGATCTGAAAAATACAAGACAACAATAACAAGATTTAGCGACTTGACTTCCGAAGGGAATACATATACCTAGATTTAGGCGACCTGTGCACAAACATTTATCATCGCTATTGATTTAAAACCATTGGGTGCCCCATTTCCTCTCTTAAGAAAATCTCAGCCTCCCTCCTTCCCAAAGAAGTTAAACCTGCAGCCTCCTCCTCTTCCTCCTCCAGCCAGATTTGCAACGGACCATTTCAAAATAAACTACAACAACCTCAAACGTTTTTGGCTGGGCAGAGTTATGACAGCCACCAAGGATATGTGTAATAGGAAGGAGACGTGACTAATCTTCTAGTATGAGCAGAATAATAATAAACCCCAGGACCTCCTGCATTTTTAACAACTCTCCTGGACCAACAGCTAAGTTGTGCTGAATTTCTAAACACACACATCCTGAAGTTAATCCTTTCCTTTTAAACGCCCGAAGCAATCGCTTCTTTTATAATGTAAATCCAAACATTGTTGAGGATTTGAAAGGAGGTCTTTTGACATTTTTCATGGATTCCCCCTGGCCTACTTACATCAGAAGCCCATTCCTTGCTGTCACCAGCAGACAAAACGTTTTTAAAACGTTTTCTTTTATGAAGGCCACCATATAACAGGAAGAGCATTCAAGCAGGCCTTCTGCCCATTAATTCTGTAAGAACTCAGAATAATCCCCTTTTACTGTTTTTAAAAGGGACGCGGTGACTCGGTGGCTAAGACGCTGTGGTTGTCGATTGAAAAGGCCGGCGGTTCAGCGGTTCGAATCCCTAGTGCCGCGGAACGGGGTGAGCTCCCGTGACTTGTCCCAGCTTCTGCCAACCTAGCAGTTCGAAAGCAGGTAAAAAATAAAATGCAAGTAGAAAAATAGGGACCCCCTTTGGTGGGAAGGGAACAGCGTTCCGTGCGCCTTTGGCGTTGAGTCATGCCCGCCATGTGACCACGGAGATGTCTTCAGACAGCGCTGGCTCTTCGGCTTTGAAATGGAGATGAGCACCACCCCCTAGAGCCCTCAAAATGACACTATGGAGCACTGCACACCAGAACAACTAGACCCAAGGACAGGTTTTTCCCGAACGCCATCACTCTGCTAAACAAATAATTCCCTCGACACTGTCAAACTATTCACTACGTCTGCATTACTATTACTATTAATCTTCTCATCGTTCCTATCCTCCCACTTATGACTGTATGACTGTAACTTGTTGCTGGTATCCTTACGATTTATATTGATAGTTTCCTAGTATGATTTGATTGCTTGTTTGGACCCTATCGTTAAATGTTGTACCTTGTGATTCTTGACTAATGTATCTTGCCTTTTTATGTACACTGAGAGCGTATGCACCAAAGACAAATTCCTTGTGTGTCCAATCACACTTGGTCAATGAAGAATTCTATTCTATTCTATTCCATTCCATTCCATTCTTCGATTTGATTTGATTTGATTTGATTCCATTATTCTATTCTATTCTATTCTATTCTATTCTATTCTATTCTATTCTATTCTATTCTATTCTATTCCATCATATTTTCTATTTCTATTCTAATTCCTATTCCTACTCCATTCCATCCTATTATAATTTCTCTATTCTATTCTATTCTATTCTGTTCGGTTCTGTTCTATTCTATTCTATTCTATTCTATTCTATTCTATTCTATTCTATTCTATTCTATTCTATTCTATTCTATTCTATTCCATTCCATTCCATTCCATTCCTATTCTATTCTATTTGATTCTATTTGATTTGATTTGATTTGATTTGATTTGATTTGATTTGATTCGATTCGATTCGATTCGATTCGATTCGATTCGATTCTATTCTATTCTATTCTATTCCATTCCAATTTTATATATATTCTATTCTATTCTATTCTATTCTATTCTATTCTATTCTATTCTATTCTATTCCATTCCATTCCATTCCATTCCATTCCATTCCAATTTTATATATATTCTATTCTATTCTATTCTATTCTATTCTATTCTATTCTATTCTATTCCATTCCATTCCATTCCATTCCATTCCACTCCACTCCAGTCCAGTCCAGTCCAGTCCAGTCCATTCCATTCCATTCCATTCCATTCCATTCCATTCCAATTTTATATATATTCTATTCTATTCTATTCTATTCTATTCTATTCTATTCTATTCTATTCTATTCTATTCTATTCTATTCTATTCTATTCTATTCTATTCCATTCCATTCCATTCCATTCCATTCCAATTTTATATATATTCTATTCTATTCTATTCTATTCTATTCTACTCTACTCTACTCTACTCTACTCTACTCTACTCTACTCTACTCTACTCTACTCTACTCTACCCTACCCTACCCTACCCTACCCTACCCTACCCTACCCTACTCTACTCTACTCTACTCTACTAACAAATGTTTCCCTTAGCAACATCAATGTTGGGCTCAATTGCAGTCATAAGTCAAGGGCTACCTTATTCCAAAGCCTTACCTGCAGGTGCATTCCAGGTGCTCTTCAAAAGTCAGCTGGGTTATATATCTGTTTGGAAAAAGACTAGCCATTACCTAGAAAACAGGAAGAGGGAGACCTTCACTCTATACATCCAGGACTCAGTGCTAAATCCAAATATTGTTTGTTATCTCCAGTTGGAAATGGAAGTAGAATTCCCATTTCAATTCAGCGTATATTTCTGGCTGTTTTTTAACATCCCTAGACTGGAGGCGAAAACATACAATGAACGGGTTTGTCACACTTAACAACCATTGCCCCGTGGACACTGTGGTCAAAATTCAGATGCCTGGAAACCGATTCAAAAGTCACCATCTCGCTTAGCAGCAGGAACTCCGTTGTGGGCCGTAAGTCAAGGACTACCCATATGCAAAATCAAGAATTCTCCTCTCACCAAGAGTGAGAGTAGAAGTCGTGAAAATCAGCAGCCAAGCTTGGAAGAAAATTAGCAGCCCAAACCCTTGCAGACATCAGGGAAAATAAATGGTGTGTTGCAATTTTCTCACACTAAGACCGAGTGAGCAGGAATTCGAATCCGGAGCTGACTTTCTTCTCCCGACCTTCCTGGGTGTCTTCCCCATGTCTGCCCTCCCCTCCCCACCCCACATACCTCCAAGATGACTTTCCGGGAACGGTTGGGCACGCAATCTAAGGAATCGTCCGAACAGCAGCCGGTACAGCGCCTGAGGGCCACGCAGGATGGGATCATGATGTGATTGTCCAGAGACGGATGCTCTGCCGTGACGGACACCATCATCTCTTTGGGCTGACAGACACTGCGGTTGTAGACCTCCAAAAAATGGATCACTGCCAGGTGAGAGACACATCCGGGCTTTTAGCTGGCTCAACTGTCATCAAAGAAGGGCTGGGCCTACGGTTAGGTTCCAATTCTCCTTCCTTCCTTCCTTCCTTCCTTCCTTCCTTCCTTCTTCCATTCTGTCTGTCTATTTATCTATTATTGCTCTCTTCTCTCTCTCTCATCTATCTATCTACTGCTACCTATCTATCTATTTTGTCTCTTATCCGTCTCTATCATCTATCTTTTTCTATTTGTCTGTCGATCTATCTACCTACCTATCTATCATCTCTCTCTCTACCTACCTATTATCTCTCTCTTATCCGCCTCTATCATCTATCATCTATCTCTATTTGTGTCTCTGTCTGTTCTGTCTGTATCTGTCTATTATCTCTACCTACCTACTAACCGACCTACCTATTATCTCTCTATCTTTGTCTCTACCTACCTGTCTCTCTCTTCTATCTATCTATCTATCTATCTATCTATCTATCTATCTATCTATCTATCTATCTATCTATCTATCATCTATCTATCCATCCATCTTCCACCCACCATCCATCCATCCATCCATCTATCTATCACCTGTCTATCAATCATCTATTTTCTATCACCTGTCAACTCTCAATCATCTCTTTATCAATCATTTATTTGTCAGTCTGTCTGTCTGTCTATCTATCTATCTAATCTATCAAAACTACATTATATATTCTATCATTTATCTATAATCCATCCATCCATCCATTCATCATTTATCTGTTCTGTCTGTCTGTCCATCTGTCTGTCTGTCTGTCTATCTATCTATCTATCTATCTATCTATCTATCTATCTATCTATCTATCATCTATCTATCTATCTATTTATCTAATCTATCTAAACAATCTACATTATCTATTCTATCGTTTATCTATGATCCATCTATCTATCTATCTATCTATCTATCTATCTATCTATCTGTTTACCTAATCTATTTAAACAATCTACATTATATATTCTATTGTTTATCTATAGATAGCCATCTATAGATAGCCATCACCTATCTATCTATCTATCTATCATCTATCTATCTATCTATCTATCTATCTATCTATCTATCTATCTATCTGTTTATCTAATCTATCTAAACAATCTACATTATCTATTCTATTGTTTATCTATAGATAGCCATCTATAGATAGCCATCACCTATCTATCTATCTATCTATCATCTATCTATCTATCTATCTATCTATCTATCTATCTATCTATCTATCTATCTATCTATCTATCTATCTGTTTATCTAATCTATCTAAACAATCTACATTATCTATTCTATCGTTTATCTATGATCTATCCATCTATCTATCTATCTAACTATGGTCATCCATCCATCCATCTATCTATCCATCTATCTAAATTTCTATGATTGCCCAATTCACCCATAGGTGACTCAGGACAGCTTACAACATTTAACAATCCACACCATAGATAAAACCCCCATAAAACCCCACCCCATTTATTTTACCCACCCCACATTAGAGCAGGTATAAACGTGGGGGGCACTCGCTCCCTCCCACTCCCCACTCATAACATTTCCCAGTTTTCAGCATCTTTTAAGGGAGGGTTTGCTGCTACAATTTCTACCTGTGGAGTGAAGATGTTGGACGTGTGATCCAAACAAACCCATTGAAAAGACTGGAGGGAGGCAGGTTTAACAAGTGGTGGGGGGGGGCTCTTTTTCACATACCCCCGATCCCATCCTTACCTTCTGCAGTGGGCAGCATCTTCTGAAATTCACCCCCCTTCCTCTCAGAAGGGGACATTGTCTGCCAATAGAAGAGCGTGGGGGAAAAAAAAAAGCATCAGGATTTATTTCAATTGACCAAAACTGAGAATTTTAAGCGTGTTTTGGGTGGTCATCACTCAGCCAACAAAGGCTTCCTTGGGAGGTGTGCTTAGGGCAGGGGTCAGCAACCTGCATTTCTGGAGCTGCGTGTGGCTCTTTCAGCCCTCTGCTGCGGCTCCCCATCACTCAAAATATGCGTCACAACCGCCAATGTGCAACACCCACCATGGGTCCATTCACAACTTCTGGAGGCATCTTAAACTCCTTTCCAGTTCCATTCTGATTGATGGATCAATTGAAATGATACAGGGTCTCCTGCTTAGGCAGCGGGTTGGGGTCCCTTCCGCTCTGCTCTATTCTGATCGAAAACCAACAAGACCAATGCAACGGAATTGTGCCTCCCTCCTCATGCTGGCCTTCGTTTTTCTCCAGGACGTCCCAAGGGTGAAGGATGCCAGGGGCCACCGATTCAAGAGCGGAGAGATATTTGGCAATTGGAAATATTTGGCAGAGATGCACCCTCGACTGGCATCTCTGCCAAAGGGGAGGAATTATGGCCATTGCATCCTGACCGAGCTCTGCAACGAACCCCCAAGGAAGTGGATCCAGCTGTGCCAAGGCTTGGCATCTTTGCCCATACCTCTCTCGATCCGGGCACGCAATTTATGGAAAAAGTTAGATGGGGATTACTACGCGGCTGCCCTTAAGACTGGGTCAAAACCCATCTCCCACGAGGTAGCTCTTGCTGCCCGGCTCCCCGATGCCCATCTCGTCACCAGCACCCACCCTGGCATTTCGCACCGCCACCTACCGTCGGTGAGCAGGTTGGCAGCTGCCAAGCTGCCATCGTGAGAAGACAGAGGAACCCACGCAGAGTTTTCATGGCCAAGGGGATAAGGAAAGGGTAGAGGGGGCTTCGAAAAGTTTTTTCCTCCCCCCCTTCGCCGTGCGAGGGAGCAAGCTGGCTTCAGTCCAAGGCCAGGCTCGCTGCCAGCTGGTGCCAGGCAGTTTGAAAGAGAGGCAGCTTGCAATTCTCCTGCAATTCAAAATAATGCAGATTTTTTTTGCCCAGGAAGCTGATATCTCAAGGGCACAGGAGACGAAGGAGCTGATGTTTATTCTGCTTTTCTTCTTCCTCTTTCAAAGCCATGCCCTCCCCAGGTGAGGCAGCCACAGGTGCCAGGCGAAAGGGCAGAGGCCTGCAGGTGCTCCAGCTGCTGGTGACCCTCCGGCCGTCCAGACGGGCAGCTGGGATGCTGGCCACCGACCGCCAGAAAGGAGGAGATTGGGAGCTGCTGGCCGAGCGGGCAGGGTGGCCCAGAGAGGGCGGTTCATGTGACTGCAGAGTGCCAGGGCTGGGGAGGGGAGGGAGCCCGGGGAGGTGGGGAGGGAGAGGAGACTGGCAGCCGGCCAGAAATTTGGAGGGAAGAAGGACGAAGGGTGGTGGATTGGCTGTCTTATTTAAGTTAGTGCTAGCCTTCCCTTGTTATTTTGGGCAACTAACTGCAGGCAGGGAAGGTATCCAGCGTACCTTCCTTTTCCACACAACAACCCTGCAGAGTGGGATGCTTTGAGAGAGAAAGGGATGGAACTAGAACTCCGCGTCACCTGGCAAGTGGTCCAAAGTCACCCAGTTGGCTCTCAGGCCTAAAGCGGGAGGCAGGACTAGAATTCCCCGTTTCGTGGGGATTGAAACAAATTCCCCCAATCGGCTTTCGTGCGAAAGGCATGCTAGAACTCACAGTCCCCTGGGTGATTGGTGCAGTCACCCAGCTGGCTTTCATGTCTAAGGCGGGACTAGAACTCACCGTCTCCTGGTGATTGGCCCAAAGTCACCCAGTTGGCTCTCAGGCCTAAGGCGGGACTAGAACTCACCATCTCCTGGTGATTGGCCCAAAGTCAACCAGCCAGTTCTGATGGCTAAGGTGGAAATAGAACTCACTGTCTAGATTTGTGAGTCTTCTTAGGCATGTACAGAGTGCTTTTTCCATCCCACTGAGATTGTTATTGGCCGGCCCCCAGCTCTAAAAAAAAGCGATTTCTTTCAGATCGAGCAGTGACCCCATTTCAGGCACTGATTTAATTGGGTTTCTTCCACTAAAACGGAGCAAATTTTATTTTAACTGGATTTTTAAATTCAAGATCATCCTTACTTCTCGCTTTTATGGGGCAGGTCTTTTGATCGCTTCTCCATGATGGGAAAAATAAAAGGTTGGGTTTAATAAGAATTGGATATTCTCCAGCCCACCCCACCTTTAATTTAGCAGTTGTGTGTTTTGTAGGAGAGTTTCTGCTGACCTCCTTTTGTGTGTTCGCACCCTGACAAACTCCCCCCCCCCTATTTTTTTCTTGCAGACTTGAGATTAAAACAGTATTTCACACCTACGTCTCACCACAATTGTGGTGCTGGCAGAAAACAAGCTGGAAGGACCAATTGTGCATCTGTAGGAAAAAAGCACAGGCTTTTGTGTGTATTTGTGTGTGTGTGTGTGTGTGTTTCATCCCACAGGTAGTCCATGATTTATGGAACTTCTATCGGCCGTTAAATGAGCCGCACCCGATTTTACCACCTTTCCGGGCCTTGTAGTTGCTAAGCGAATCTGGCAGTCGTTAAGCGAATCGTGCGGTCCTTCAAGCGAAGCCGGCTCTTTCCCGCATTATCTTGGCTGGTTGGAAACCTGCCCTCCCACCCCCACCCCACCCCTCGGGGAAGGTCACAAATGGTCATTACGTGATGCCGGCTGGGGAATTCTGGGAGTTGAAGTCCAGAAGTCCAGTCTCTTCTTAAAAGCCTCCAGTGATGGAGCGCCCACAATTTCTGGTGGCCAGCTGTTCCACTGGTGAATTGTCCTCCCTGTTAGGAAGTTTCTCTTCTCCTTAATTCCAGGTTGCTTCTCTCCTTGATTGGTTTCCATCCGTTGTTTCTTGTCCTGCCTTCTGGTGCTTTGGAGAATAATTTTACACACACATCCCTTCTTTGGGGCAGCCCCTTAAATATTGGAACTCTCAAATCTGAAATGCTGCTATCCTGTCACCCCTAATTCTTCTTTTCTTTAGACTAGCCAGACCCAAATCCTGCAGCCGTTCTTCATATATTTTAGTCTCCAGGCCTTTTGATCATCTTAGTTGCCCTTCTCTGCACTTTTTCCCAAAGTCTCAACCTCTTTTTTGTAACATGGTGATCAAAATTGGTTGCAAGTATTCCAGGTGGGGTCTTACTAGGGTTTTATAAAGCGGTTCTAATACTTTAAGTGATCTTGATTCTACACCTTTTATACAACCCAGGATTGTATTCGCTGTTTTTCAGAGTTAAGAAGGAACATTTGCGAGTAATTTTCCTCCCCGATCCATCCCCATCGTCTTCCCCAGCTTTGAACCTGGAGGACAGAAGGAAGATTGTCTGAACCTGGATGCTGGGGTTCCCATTTGGACCTGTGGGTGGAGATTCTGCCCCTCCCACTGTTGTGGCCCACCAGATTCGGACAGTGAGGAGGTTGGGGAGGAACCTGGGCCAGTCCTGGAGTCTGGGGAAGGCTCTGCGTCGGAGGCAGAGAGGGGGCCAGGGCCGTCTGATAGTTATCAGCTGCCTTCGGAGTCAGATATCAGTGAGGCAGAAGAACAGCTGGAGTCTGTTCCCAGTGTGCGCATACGCAGAGTTGTCAGACGGAAGGGAACAGCTAAAGAACAAGGGTCGACTCAGGAGTAAAGCCACAGGTGGACGATGAATGGCCCCTCCCAGAGGGAATAAAAGAGGAGCGAAAGGGGAGTGGAGTTTGCAGGAGGCAATTAGTCCGCTTAATTGGTTCGTGATTCTCTGAGACTCCTTGACAAGTTTTGAAGATATCGGCCTGGCAACTCTCCAAGCCAGGTAAGGTCTGTGACTGTGAATTCTCCCTTGAAAGACTTTGCTAGGTGTGAATGAGAAGAATTCACAGTCACTTAATAAAACGGGTTTTTTTTTATCGGGACAAGAAGTCTGCTTCGTGGTTTGGGGAAGCCTAGGTAAGAATGCCCACCCACTCCCCAAATCCTCTTCCCTGCTTTTGATCTAAATCCTGAGCGGACGATACGCAGGACTTCCTTGGAAAATGAGGATCAAAGAGAGGAAGCGTAGCGAAGGGCTTCTATTGACAAGAATTGGGGGAGCAAGAGAAAGGGGTCCGAAGGGGGAGACGCTGAGAGTCTCGGCCAGCAGGCTGGAAAAGGGCCAGCTGCAACCGGATTACTTGGCAGTTGCAACGGGAGGAACCGTATCCTTTATGGAGTCCAAGATTTCCGAGTGTGGTTTAGAGGAGGTGGGGTCTTTCTCCAGAATTGGGGTGCCCTTCTGTCGTAGACGCTCTTCGTGCCTGGCTCTGTGGGGCAGAGGGGAAAGGAGGGTCAGAAAAATTCCTCAAGGGCTCCCACTCGGCGGTCGAGAGCCCCCAAATCACCGCGTTTAGCTGATGGCTTCTGGCGGGGATGGCCTACAAATCCCAGAATTCTCTGCCAGCACGGCTGATGGGGGGATGGGATGATCAGCGCTCCTAGAGAGGCCCCTCCCCTGCAGGACCCCAGTCAAAGGTGCCCCCAATGGGGGTTTAGTAGTTGGAAATGTGTCTATTAATTATGATGGGTTCGAATGCTGACATGGGTTTGTAATCGGCGCAGAGGGGGCTGGGGAAGGAGAGGGGAAGGAAGGAAGGAAGGAAGGAAGGAAGGAAGGAGATAAAGAGAAGGAAGGAAGGAAGGAGGGAAGGAAGGAGGGAAGGAAGGAAGGAGATAAAGGGGAAGGAAGGAAGGAAGGAAGGAAGGAAGGAAGGAAGGAAGGAAGGAAAGAAGGAAGGAAGGAAGGAAGGCTGAGTCAACCTTGAGCCGGTCAGGATCGAACTCCTGGCTGTGAGCAGAGTCAACCTGCAATGCTGCATTCTACCCCCCACTGGGAGGGAGGGAGGGAGGGAGGGAAGGAAGGAAGGAAGGAAAGAAAAAGGAAAGAAGGAAAAAGGAAAGAGCAGAAGGAAAGGGAAGTGGGAAGGTGGGAGGGAAAGGAAGGAGAAGGGAAGGGGCAGGAGGAGCGGAAGAGGAAAGATGGAAGTAAGGAAAAAACATGGAAAGGAAAGGAAAAGGAAAAAGGAAAAAGAAAATGGAATTGAAGTGCCATCCTTTGCCACTGCAACAATTTTCTCAGCCCATGAAATCCATCTTTCTTTGTCTCAATTAATTTGGGGGGGGGGGGGGGGTTAATTGTTTGCATAAAATAAAAATTGAAAGATAATAGATAGATAGATAGATAGATAGATAGATAGATAGATAGATAGATAGATAGATAGATAGATATACCTGGCTTGCTCCTTTGCCTTAATAAGGGCCTGAGTGATCATGCGGTCCTTCTCGTCCATGAAGCTTGTGTGAAGTTTTGCGATCTGCCTGCACGAAAAAATGGAAGACGTTCAGAGGCCAACACGAAACTGGAGAGACGGGGATATACAGCAGGGAGAAAGGCAGAACTCCCACCTTTGGGAATTTGAGAGAGAGAGAGAGGGAGGGAGGGAGAGAGAGATCCATTGCTTTGCCTCCATCACCGATTGTACAGCCATTTCTCTGAAACGGTATAGGGTCTCCTGCTGAGCAGGGGGTTGGACTAGAAGACCTCCAAGGTCCCTTCCAGCTCTGTCCTTCCTTCCTTCCTTCCTTCCTTCCTTCCTTCCTTCCTTCCTTCCTTCCCTCCTTCCTTCCTTCCCTCCCTCCCTCCCTCCCTCCCTCCCTCCCTCCCTCCCTCCCTTCCTTTCTTTTCCTTCAAAAAAACAAGGTTTTTAAGAAGAGATTGGACAGCCACTTGTCTGAAATGGCAGGGGTGGGTTATCCCTGGTTTGGACCGGTTCGCAAGAATCGGTAGTAAACCGGCAGGAGTCCCCACCCACCGCCCTGGATGTCGTCAGCAGCAATCTGGGCATGCAGGTCTGAAAATGGCCCCCAAAATGGTCGGAAAATGGCCTAAAAACGGCCGGAAAATGGCCCCCAAAATGGCCTGAAAACAGCCTGGCAAACGGCCTGAAAATGGCCCCCAAAATGGCCTGAAAACAGCCTGAAAATGGCCTGAAAACAGCCTGAAAATGGCCCCCAAAATGGCCTGAAAATGGCCCCCATAATGGCCTGAAAACAGCCCGGAAAACGGCCTGAAAACAGCCCCCCAAAAGGCCCCCCAAAAGGCCTAAAAACGGCTCAAAAACGGCCCGAATATGGCCTCCAAAATGGCCTGAAAACAGCCTGAAAATGGCCCCCAAAATGGCCTGAAAACAGCCTGAAAACAGCCCCAAAATGGCCTGAAAACAGCACAGAAAACGGCCTGAAAATGGCCCCCCAAAATGGCCTGAAAACAGCCCCAAAACAGCCTGAAAACAGCCCATTGTTTTTTTTTTTTAATTCTTCCCAGAGAAAGAGATGCTTTCTCCACCCTCCTTTCTGCTCTGGGCTCAGTGTTCTCTTATCAGATGGTTGTCCAGGCTACGATGTCTTCCTTCTTCCGTCTCCCAAGGTCATTCACACAAGTTAAGGCCAAAAAGGGATGCCGGATGCCGACAGATGGAAAAAGCCAGCTTGAGCGAGCACCGATTGCTGGTGTCAAGCAGACGCTCACCCAGCTGTTGGGGGGGGGGTGAGAATTACCATCATTTGCAATTTTCTTTTTCCAGGAGGGGGGAGGCATATCGACGGAGCCGGTCCCCCGCTTGCTGCTCACCGGCGTGCAAGATTTGATTCCATATGTTTCTTCCCAGCTCCCTTTGAAGCACTCATCGCTAGTTCGGGCTTAAGTGGAGAGTTTAATTGCCCGAGATTTGATTAGAGGCCGTTCCTGATTAATCTTTCCCTGGTCACAGCTGGCTAATGAGGCGAAGGATTAGAAGAAAGGACCAGACGGCGGATAGAGACGGTTGGCAAGCTGCCGTGCCCGGGGAGGAGGTTGGGCGGGGGCGGTCGGGGGGAGAAGATGCTGAGTGGAAATAATGTTGATGGAGCTGATGAGATCTTCACAGGCTTTTAAAACAAGCTGATCTGTATCCTCAAAGCCATTTTCATCCTACATCAAGAGATCCCCAACCCTGGCAGTTTGAAGACCTGTGGACTTCAACTCCCAGAATTCCCCAAGCCAGCATGTCACGTGTCGCTTTAATAATTCAGGGAAGGAATGACCCACCTCGGCAGCTTTAAGACCTGTGTACTTGTAGTTGGAAGGGACCTTGGAGGTCATCCAGTCCAACCCCCCACTCAAGAAGGAGACCCCACACTATTTTGGATGGTCTCTTCTTGAAAGCTTCCGGTGATGAAGCTCCCACAACTTCTGAAGGCAACAAGGAGGGAGGGAGGGAGGGAGGGAGGGAAGGAAAAGGAAGGAAGAAAGGAAGGGAAGGAAGGCAACAAGGAAGGGAAGGAAGGAAACAAAAAGGAAGGAAGGAAGGAAGGAAGAAGGAAGGAAGAAGGAAGGAAAGAAGGAAGGAAACAAGAAGGAAGGAAGGAAGGAAGGAAATAAAAAGGAAGGAAGGAAGGAAGAAGGAAGGAAAGAAGGAAGGAAACAAGAAGGAAGGAAGGAAACAAGGAAGGGAGGAAGGAAACAAGAAGGAAGGAAGGAAGGAAAGAAGGAAAGAAGGAAAGAAACAAGAAGGAAGGAAGGAAGGAAGGAAGGAAGGAAGGAAAGAAGGAAGGAAGGAAGGAAACAAGAAGGAAGGAAGGAAGGAAACGAAGGAAGGAAGGAAACAAAAAGGAAGGAAGGAAGGAAGGAAAATAGCAATAGCACTTAGACTTATATTCCGCTTTACAGTGCTTTACAGCCCTCTCTAAGCAGTTTACAGTCAGCGTAGGAGAGGAGGGAGGGAAGGAAAGAAGGAAGGAAAGAAGGAAGGAAAATAGCAGTAGCACTTAGACTTATATACCGCTTCACAGTGCTTTACAGCCTTCTCTAAGCGGTTTACAGAGTCAGCCTCTTGCACCCCAACAATCTGGGTCCTCATTTTACCCACCTCGGAAGGATGGAAGGCTGAGTCAACCTTGAGCTGGTCAGGATTGAACTCCTGGCTGTGGGCAGTGAGCTGGGCTACAAGGAACCCTACCTGTACGATAGGAAGTGAACCACGAGGCTTCCAGACATGATCAGCAAACAGTACATTACGATCCTCAGGTTGCGTCGATTCCTTCTCTTGAACTCATGGTCTGCATACCACTCCGGAGGCGTTTTGTGGAATTCTTGCCAGTAGGCATCGTCCCCATAGGGGTCTGGATTTCTAGTGGGGGGGGGGAGGAAGAGGGAAAAGAACATCATGGATGAGAAGAAGGGGAGGGGAAAAGGAACCAGGAGGTCACAGGTAGGAGGTAGCCCCCCCCCACCCTGAAAATATATTTAAAATACTTTACACACACACGGGACACTGCGACGGTCGTAAATACCAACCCGTTGCCAATCGTCCGGATTTTGAGCACAAGACCATGGGGGGATGCTGCTACGGTTGTTAAGAGTGAAAAACGGTCCTAAATCCCCTTTTTTCCAGTGCCGTTGTAATGTTGAACGGCCACTAAATGAATTGTTCTAAATTGAGGACTATCTGCATTCAATTTTTTTAATAATGCTATTAGGCTGGAAAAAATTGGAATGTTGACGCCTTCGCTTCTGGTTACAGAATGCAAACTTAAATGTGGTTTCTTAAACATTCTTAAATATTGTGCGTCTAATTACACTTGGCCAATAAAGAATTCTATTCTATTCTATTCTGTTCTGTTCTGTTCTGTTCTGTTCTATTATCTACTTCTTATTCTATTCTTTCATTCTTAATGCTATTTATTTCTATTTCTATTTCTATTCTATTCTTTCATTCTTTATTCTATTTCTATTTCTATTTCTATTCTATTCTATTCTATTCTTATTCTCATTCTATTCTTTCATTCTTAATTCCATTCTATTTCTATTCTTTCTTTTTTTTATTTCAAGTTTTTTATTTTCTTTTACATATACATATCAATGCGTGAACAGTGTGGCATCTGAGTGTCATACAATTTAATACAGATAAAACTAGTAATATTAATCATAATTGTTACATTCAACCAGCTTACATGTTCCTAATAATAATATACATTTATATTAAATTATAAACTTTCATTATTAAATTATTCCATGTTTCAATATATTGTTCTAATGCCACTCACCATATTATTTAAACATACATAAAGATATCGCCATTCCATTTCTAAACTTCCCTCTTGTTGTTGCTTTTATTTTATTATGAAAAAATGTCTATACTAATATTTCCCCTTTTTCTTATTTCTGTCTCTAGTCTGACTCTATTCTTTCATTCTTAATTCTATTCTACTCTTTCATTCTTAATTTTATTCTGTTTCTATTCTATGTCTATTCTATTTCTATTGTCTCATTCTTATCTATTCTATCCTATCATTCTTAATTCTATTCTATATTCTATTCTGTTTCTATTCTATTTCTATTGTCTCATTAATTCTATTCTATTCTATTCTATTCTATTCTATTCTATTCTATTCTATTCTATTCTATTCTATTCTATTCTATTCTATTCTATTCTATTCTATTCTATTCTATTCTATTCTTATTCCATTCCATCCTTTTCATTTTACATATGAATGAGCCTTTAACCTCTATCCACTATAAATCCCTTTTTTTCCCCAGGGCTGTTGTTGCAACTTCGAACGTAACGTAAATGGATAGTTGTAAATCCGAGGCTCCCTGCCCTGCACTTACTACCTGCGTTTACTTACCGTCCCGTTTCTTGAAAGTGATCGGAATTGAAAGGGTCTTCAGCCGAACGCTTGCGGGAGCTTTGATGCTCCCAGGATTTCTGGTTCCTTGGCTGGCGATGGATGTGAAGATCGCTGAAGGGGTCTCGGGTCTTCCGGATGGTTTGCTGGGCATCATAAACACGGCGGCTTTTCTCTTTGCTCAAGGTGTTGTAGGCTTCGTTCAGCTTCACGAACTGGCTGTGCAGCTCGGGATTGGTGGGGTTACTGTCAGGATGGAGCTGCAAATGGGGAAAAAAAAAGGGGGGGGGGAAATCCTAAAATCATAGGTTTCTCAACTTAATGTCAGCGCTCTGAGTAATGCACCCCATGGAAAGGAGAGCTCCGGGGCAGGCGGATTCCTCAAAAAACAGCTTATTGGATCATCAGTCACATTATCCAACTGAGGTGCTGACCGGTTGCTTGGTTACTTCGCTCCTCCTCTCCTCCTTGCCGGAATGACCTTGGTTCCCACAAGAAAAACTTTTTGCTTTGACTGCAAAACCCCAGCTAACTAATATTTCCCCCCTCCCCACCCCCTCTTCTGCCTTGTAGCGATCCTGAAGCCACAAAGATGGCCTCAGTTAGGTCTGCTTCAGGGTTGATAGCTTGGCAACGGGAAGATGGATGGAACTTCAACTCCCAGAATTTGTCCAGGATGGTATATAAGGACTCTTGTTTGAATGACGGGTTGGACTAAAAGACCTCCGAGGTCCCTTACGACTCTGTTATTCTGTTACAGATAGTCCTTGGCTTAAAACAGTTCATTTACTGATCATTCGAAGTGGCGACGTCACTGGGAAAAAACCTGACTTATGACCGTTTTTCTTATTTACGACCGTTGTAGCATGCCCCCACCGTCACGCGATCAAAATTCCCCGGGATCACGTGCTCCCTTTTTGCAACCTTTTGACACGCCAAGTCAACGGGGAAGTCGGATTCATTTAACGACCGTATGATGAACTTAAAGCATGGCAGGGATTCCCTTAACAACGGTAGCCAGAAAGGCAGTAAAAATGGAGGAAAATGGACTTAACCAATGTCTCGCTTAAGCGGCGGAAATTTTGGGCTCGGTTTTGGTCATAAACCAAGGACTACCTGTGTTCCGTTGGAAAGGTTCAACATTTCCGAAAAGGCAGAGAAGGCAGCTTCTCTCCCTGCCTTTGATCTAAAAGGCTCCCGCTCCCCTCCAGCTTTGCGTCCAAATCATCATTTAATTAACCGTAAGGGAGGATTTATTAGCGCCTCAACCCGGGGGAACGTTAGTTAAACAGGGCTGTTTAATTTCATGCCGCTGTTTAGCTTGTGTTGTGTGTGTGTGTGTGTGTGAGAGAGAGAGGGGCGGGGGGCTGCGTGCACCAGCAAGGGAAAATGCAAACCATATTGGCTTTTGAATTCTCCCACCGTCTACAGGCAGTCCTCGACTTACGACACTTCCAGGAGTGGGCTTCAAAGATTTCAGC
This sequence comes from Masticophis lateralis, assembly GCA_030761175.1. Taxonomy (NCBI): domain Eukaryota; kingdom Metazoa; phylum Chordata; class Lepidosauria; order Squamata; family Colubridae; genus Masticophis; species Masticophis lateralis. The sequence goes on along the minus strand of JAUDYJ010000017.1, from coordinate 8,550,750 downwards.
AAGGGGCTCTCTGCCTGGTTACTGAGTGGCCGTGGCCTAGTCAGCCTCTTGCACCATGGGGGGGGGGGGCTTTTTGCCCTCCCCGGGCTCCCGAGGCTTTCCTCAAGGCTCCAGGAGGGCGAAAAGGGCCTCCTCAGGCTCCAGAGGCCCAAATTTCCGGTAGGCCCATTTTTCGCCCTCCTTGAACCTCTGTGCATGCCCTACACTTACCTGCATCCAAATTGGGCCGCGTGGAGACTCCTGGAAGGGGTGGGGTAGGCCGGGCCAGCCAGGAGTGGGATTTGGGAGGTTCTCTGAACTGCACAGAATCTTAGCTAGAGGTTCTCCCGAACCCCTGTGAACCCCCAGCAGCTCACCCCTGGACAGTTCATTTAGTGACCGTTCGAAGTTACACCGGCACTGAAAAAAGCGAGCAATTTTCACACGGATGACCATCAGGGGCCTCCCCATGGATTTAAGTTTGGGCACTCGGCAACGGACTCATATTTATGACGGTCGCAGCTTCGGGGGGGTTGTCACATGATTCCCTCCCCCCCCTTATGGAGGCTTTCTGACCAGTAAAGTCCACGGGGAAGCCATTATTCATTTAACGACCATGTGACTGGTTTGATGACGGCAGGGATTCACTGAACAAATGTGGCACAAGAAGTTGTAAAAATGGGACAAAACTGACTTAGCAAGGTAAATGCTGGTGGCTCGACCGCGGTCGTAAGTCGAGGACTGTCTGTATTAAACGGCCCGGCTGAAAGGCTAGGAAATTAACACCCTTCTACTTAAGTGAAAAATTTCCTTGCAAATCTTAAATTTCCTTTATTTCTGTTGGAAATACGCTTTCGTATTCGTCTGTAGCTCCAGCTTCTTTCTTTGCTGGGCGAGAAATCTTGTAATGGTGAGTCCTCGGCTTATGACCACAAAGGAACCCAAAATTTCTCTTGCTAAGTGAGCCATTTGCGAATGGGAGTTTTGTCCCGTTTTACGACCTATCTTTGCCAGAGTTGTTTAAGGGAATCACTGCCGTTAAAGTTCGTAAACTTTAAAGTTTGCTTGTCAGAGGGTCGCAAAAGTGGGATCCCGCCACCCCGGGACGTTGCGACCGTCATAAAGAGGAGTCAACTGCCAAGCGGCTGAATTTTGATCATGTGACCGGGTGGGGGGAGTGGGGAGGCCGCAATGACCAGTCATTAAGGATGAAAAACGATTGTAAGTCCCCTTTTTAGTGCTGTGATAATTCGTCAGTGTTGAAAACGGTCACTAAATGGACTGTTGTAAGTCGAGGACTACCTGAAAGGAGAGATTGTGCCATCTTATATTCTTATTATTATATTATATTCTTATTCTTATACTATTTGGGGATTATATTCTTATTATTATATTATAATCTTATTCTTATACTATTTGGAGATTTTTTTTAAAAAAAACTCTTATTTTATACTTTAAACGTGCTTCATTTTGGACGAACAGATTGCAAAGCTCGGCTGAGTTTGCAGTAACGGCTGAACGGACTCGTTCGATTCCAGAGGGAGCTGTATTTACTTTATAAAGAACTGGAACCCTTTGTAGAGGCTTTTGCCGAGGATCGATAAACACGAACGGCTGATTAAGGGATTTATTGATTAAAGGGGTCGGTTGATAGGAAGAAAGCATCTGTGATACGCAGCATGGGAGGGTAGAAACAGCAGTGGTTGTTTATAACTGCTGCGGAGAAGATTGCAAGTTGCTTTTTAGATTTTTTTTTTTTATGTGTTCTTCTTATTCTTTACTTTTTTTTTTAACCCTTTTATAGTTTTTTTCTCTTTTCCTATTTCTTCTACGTTTCTGTAGTTTTAAAGTTAAGGCACCAAGCTAGAAAACGGGAGACTGGGAGTTCTAGTCCCGCCAGAGATACGAAAGCCTAATAGGTGACGTTGCATCAATCACCAGGAGACGGGGAGTTCTAGTCCTGCCTTAGGCATGAAAGCCAGCTGGGTAACTTTGCGTCAATCACTAGGAGATAGTGAGTTCTAGTCCTGCCTTAGGCATGAAAGCCAGCTGGGTGACTTTGCATCAATCACCAGGAGATGGTGAGTTCTAGTCCTGCCCTAGACATGAAAGCCAGCTGGGTGACTTTGCGTCAATCACCAGGACACTGTGAGTTCTAGTCCTGCCTTAGGCCTGAAAGCCAGCTGGGTGACTTTGCATCAATCACCAGGAAACTGTGAGTTCTAGTCCTGCCTTAGACATGAAAGTCAGCTGGGCGACTTTGCGTCAATCACCAGGAGCCAGGAAGTTCTAGTCCTGCCTTAGGCATGAAAGCCGATTGGGAGAATTTGCACCAATCACCAGGAGATAGTGAGTTCTAATCTTGCCTTAGGCATGAAAGCCAGCCGGCTGACTTTGCGTCAATCACCAGGAGCCAGGGAGTTCTAGTCCTGCCTTAGGCATGAAAGTCAGCTGGGTAACTTTGCGTCAATCACCAGGAGATAGTGAGTTCTAGTTCTGCCTTAGGTGTGAAAGCCGATTGGGAGAATTTGCACCAATCACTAGGAGACTGTGAGTTCTAGCCCCGCGTTAGACATGAAAGCCAGCTGGGTGACATTGGCCTAGTTCCTCTCTCTTAACCCAACCCACCTCACAAGGTTGTTGTCGCTGGGAAAAAAGGAGGAGACAGGTGTGCTTGGATAGGTTCGCTGCCTTAAGTTATTTGAAGAAATACTATACCAGGTAAATGAACCATAGAGGCTCATTGGCAGAACCTGCTAAGCTAAACAAGTGAAAATGGAATCAACTTAATGTGCTTAATATCATCCCAGCAATGTGGCGAGTTTATGATTCAGTCTACTGTGCAAAAAGCACAATTGTGCAAACCTCGCCGTTCTGCCGGGCTTGTCATTCAGCGTCCTGTGCCAAGCGTGTTTTGTGAACCCGGCAGCTGTGGCGAGTTTGCGATGCGGTGTATATTGTGGAAGCTGAGAAAAAAAAAAGAGGATGAAACAGACAAAACGGCCTTTGTGTCTTAACGCAGACGCTAACACTGCGAGCTTGTTTCCCCGAGCTGTGCTGTTGCATCGAGGCAGTGCGAAACTCACGGAACGGCCCCGTCGATTGTGCAATATTTTTTAACTCGTCCTTCCCCAATACCAACATTGTGCTTGACCCAAGAGAGAAATAATTCAGAATACGGGCAAGAGAGGGGACCTGAGGGGAACTAACTGTGGGCCTCTCCTTGAGTTAAAAATCAAATCGGAGAGGTTGGGCCAAAAAGAAAAGTGTGGAAGAGGAGAAAGGGAAGAGGAGAAGGAGAAGGAGGCGAGAAGAGGAGAAGAAGAGGAGGAGGAAAAGAGGAGAATGGGACGAGGTGAGAAGAGAAGATGAAAAAGAGGAGGAGGAGAAAGAGAAGGATGGGAAGAGGAGGAGAGAAGAGAAGATGGATAAGAGGAGGAGGAAAACGGAAGAGGAGGACGGGAGAAGGAGGCGAGAAGAGAAGGAGGAGGAGAGGAGGGGGAGGATGGGAGGAGGAGGTGAGAACAGAAGATGGAGAAGAGGAGGAGGAGGAGAGGAAGACAGAAAAAGAAGAGGAGAAAGGGAAGAAGAAGGGAAGGGAAAAAAAGACATATTTACAAAGTGACTGGAGAAATTTCATCACCAACGGTCTGATCCAGTTTATTGCCTAAGAAACGATGCTTGATGAACACAGAATCTTTCTCCAAAGGGCCAAAAGAGAGATTTGAGTGGGCAGACCTCCAAGGATGGGGGTGGGTGGATTGGGAGAGCAAGGAAGCAGGGGAGAAGCTAGCTAAAGCTTCTGCCAACCCTTCTCTGGGAAGGCCTGGTGGCCCTTGGAGACCAGTGAATAAGCACCAGGGAATGGTGGCAAAGGTTTTGCTAGAAGAGATTCAACAAAAGGCTACGAGGAGCAAAATCGGTTCATTCCACCAAGCAACACCCACTGGTGCAGAGGTCAGCATATTTTTATTATTATTAAATTGATAAGCCAGCCATCTCACCCTTCGGGAGACGCCAGGCACCTTAAGTAAAGGGAAAGGTTCCCCTCGCATATACGTGCTAGTCGTTCCCGACTCTAGGGGGCACTGCTCATCTCTGTTTCAAAGCCGAACAGCCAGCGCTGTCCAAAGACGTCTCCGTGGTCATGTGGTCGGTGTGACTCAACGCCAAAGGCACACGGAACGCTGTTCCCCTCCCACCAAAGCGGGTCCCTGTTTTTCTACTTGCATTTTATTTTTTACCTGCTTTCAAACTGCTAGGTTGGCGGAAGCTGGGACAAGTCACGGGAGCTCACCCTGTTAGGCGGCAGCAACAGGGATTCGAACCGCTGAACTGCCGACCCCTTTCGATCGACAAGCTCGGCGTCTTAGCCCTTGAGCTGCCGCGTCCCCTTAGGCACCTTACCACAAGGTAAACGAACAAACAAACAAAAAACTATATAAAACAAAATATTAAAATCGTAAAGCGTAGTATAAGATAAGAAATTTTGAGAGAGAACAGTGAGAACAATTCATTCAACAGATTGGCATTTGTCCCGAATAGTATAAGGTTTCCTGTTTGAGCACCGGGTTGGACCTCTGAGATCCCTTCCAACTGTGCTGTATGTTCAAACCAATCAATGCCCACAAGCCCAGATAGATCTTCCTCTAGGGAAGTCCACGGTGGGGTGTGTGTGTGTGTGTGTGTGTGTGTGTGTGTGTGTTTGTGGTTCAAGGCTGCCCTCTTCAGGAAAAAGCCAAAAATTTGCAAACCGGTTTTCGCAGACCTTAACTAGGTTTTCAACTAGTTTAACAACCTTTCGAGTTCTAACCAATGGCCCTTTGTTTTAGCCATGGCCGTCAAATCTGAGCTTTTGAAAGAACCCAAGAAGGTTTGAGGGACCCATTTGACTCTGCATCGTAAGCTTTGTGGTTTCATCAGACATTTTCAACTCAGAAGGAAAGCAGAAAGCGGGAAAAATGCTGATCAGCTTTCGCACCCGTGCCCGGATATTTTAACGCCATTATTGTCATAAATCATGGACTAACTTATACCAGCTTCTGTTAATCTGGTCCTTTGGTCTTTAACTGGCTTCAAAACTAGGTAAAAAGGTAAAGTTTCCCTTCGCACATATGTGCTAGTTGTTCCTGACTCTAGGGGGCAGTGCTCATCTCCGTTTCAAAGCCGAAGAGCCAGCGCTGTCTGAAGACGTCTCCGTGGTCACATACCCAGCATGACTCAACGCCATAGGTGCACAGAATGCTGTTCCCTTCCCACCAAAGGTGGTCCCTGTTTTCCTACTTGCATTTTTTACCTGCTTTCAAACTGCTACGTTGGCAGAAGCTGGGACAAGTCACGAGAGCTCACCCCATTACGCAGCGCTAGGAATTCGAACAATTGAACTGCCAGTCTTTTGATCGACAAGCTCGGCGTCTTAGCCGCCGAGCCACCGCATCCCTTCAAAACTATCTTGTATTTATTAATTCATGTATTATGAAATTTGGCTTTCCGCTCAGTCCCATCAAATGGGCCCGGGGTTATTTATAAAACCCCAATTTGATCAATACTGTCCCCAATTTAAACCCATCAAGCCAACCAATGCACAACAATAAAACCATATAGAATCTTATCCCATGGGCATCATGCATAAATAATATAGAGTCCTTTTAAAAGGTTGCTCAACTTCCCTTTGAAAGCAGTCGGAGACGGAAAAAAAATGTACGTTGTGCATTGTGTAAAGTCTGTTTTTGAGACCGCCTTAAATTGGCAACTGGTCACAACCAAACTTATCCCAGAGTCTTCCAAAGGAGGGCCCCCTTCCTTCCCTGCCCCCACCGTACCCCAAAATGGAAGCTTACCTGTTTTGATTTCTTAAAAAAGGCTTGCTTGATCTCCTTCGAAGTAGCATCCTCTTTGATCCCCAGAACTTCATAGTGGCTAATATGCCTAGCTGAAGACCTAGGAAGACGACACGGTTACTCTGCTGAAAACCATAGCGTAGAAACATTAGAGAAGGTCAATCTGGGCTTATTTCAAACAGGGTTTTGTTAAACAAAAATTAATTGTGATGTTGAAAAGTCTAGGAAGGTGCAATTTGCATTGGTTGCCGGTTGCCCTCCAGGTGAGATTCAAGGTGCTGGTGATGACCTACATGGCTTAGGCCCAGGATATTTGGCGGACCACCTGCAGCCAGCAACGACATCCCATCGCCCAGTTCGCACCCATAGAGAGACTAGTATAGATCTATTTCAAGCTATTTAGCTCTCATCAGTTAGCCATACCCTTATTTGGATTCGAACTTGGGCTGCAAGTTCGGCAATTGTTTTTGCAATTTTTTTTTTTGCAAAAATTTGCAATTCGGCAAACTTCTCAGGGTGCCATCACTAAAGCAATGCCGACTAGTGGTTCCCAGAGAAAGAGCCTTTTCTGTTGGGGCACCTACCCTTTGGAACAGGTTACCCCCGGGGATACGAATGATCCCAGATCTTCGTACTTTCCGTCGTGCACTTAAGACCTTTCTTTTTCACCAAGCCGGTCTGGCATAAATCTTTTCTAATTTTGTAAATCTTTATGCTGAAGATTCTTAACTGTCGAGCCAAACTGGCTTAATTATTTATATTCACATTCTATATGTATGTCATTTTAACTGTTCACCGCCCTGAGTCCTTCGGGAGAAGGGCGGTATAGAAATTGAATAAATAAATAAATAAATAAATAAAATTGTATTAATTGCATGTTAGGCAATTGTATTAACCTCTGAGCCACAAGTTCTCCTCCCTTCATCATCTTGAGCCAGGGGAGAGATTAAGTGTTTTTCTATCTAGACACCTGGTCTACCCCAGCATGTGGGAGGGAGCATACTGCATCCCTTTCACCTTTCAGCTCTAATGGAGGAGCCCTCAAGCAGCCGCATTCACAACAAACCATTTTATACCAAATTTATATTTCGCTGATAAAGAAATAAAGGGAGACTAGTATTGATCTATTTCAAGCTATTTAGCCCTCATCAGCTAGCCATACCCTTACTTGAATGCGACTGCTTGAGGGCTCCTGGATTGGAGCTGAAAGGCGAAAGGGATGCAGTATGCTCCCTCCCACATGCTGAGGTATACCAGGTGCCTCGATAGAAAAACACTTTATATGTGTGTGTGTGTGTGTGTGTGTGTGTGTGTGTGTGAGATAAGATAAAAATCTAGTAATAAAAATAATGTGTACTTGTAATAAGGGTAAGTGCTGATCTGTAAACCTCTTTTTGTAATCTCCACTTGTAATCAGTCTCACATGTTACTGGCATCTGCATAATCAACCTCTTCACTGCCTTTCCCCCACCTCCCTTCAATTTAAACCCATCAGTTGAGCCACTTCACTGCCTCTGACGAAGTGGTTTACCAAAGCTTATATCTTTTAATATAATTTGTCGGAAAAGGTGCTTCCCCCACCCCCAGAGTCTTATCAGTTCAAAGGGCCTGAATGAATTGCAAGAAAAAGACTCACCAGCAGTAGATTGCGGAAGTAAAAGCCCGATGTGAACGGGAATTTTGACAACGTTGGCAACAGCGACAAAGGAAACACAGATTAGTCAAGGCCATTTCTTGAAATCCTTGCTCCTGTTCTTATCCTGTCAAATGGAATGAGGAAAGACAGAGGGAGTCATTACAATGTAAGCAACTGGTCGAAGTTTATATATTTACAGTGCTTGTGGGATTTTGAGGGTGTGTGTGTGTGTGTGTGTGTGTGTGTGTGTCCGTAGAGCACAAAGGTAGTCCTCGCAATTGCAACGGAGCCCCCATTTTCTGTCCACTAAGCGAGACAATCGATAAGCTTTGCCCCCATTTTCCTTGCTACAGCTGTTCAGCGAATCCTTGCAATGATAAAGCTGTGAAGTGAATCTTTTTTAAATCCAATAAATCCAATAAATCTAATCTAAATCTAAATCTAAATCTAAATCTAAATCTAAATCTAAATCTAAATCTAAATCTAAATCTAAATCTAAATCTTTCCTTGCAGAAGGTCGCAAAAGAGGGGATGGGCGTGATTCCGGGACACACTGCAGCCGTCGTAAGTAGGAGTCAGTTGCTTAGCATCCGGATTTTGATCAAGTGACCATGGGGATGCTGCGACGGTCGTAAGGTGTGAAAAACGGTCATAAAGTGTGAAAAACAGTTATGTCATTTTTTTTTCAGTGTTGTGATTTTGAACGGTCACTAAATGAATGGCTGGAAGTCGAGGACTACCTCTAAAAAGGATGCAAACAAGGACCCAGCTAAAGGAAGAAAGGCTCAAGAGCAAATTTTCTTAGCCATCAAAGCAAAATCAATTTGTCCCCTTTGCAATTTGTCCTGCATTAAAGATGGATGAGTTTAGAGGATGGATGGACTGGCCTTTTTGACGGCAATAAACCAAAATAGAGCCAATAAATAATTGTGATGGCACTAAGCCGGGTGACTACAACTCCCATCGCTCGGCTGAAGCAACCGAGCCAAGAATCCCCCTTAAATGGGATGTAAAAGCATTAAGGGTTAACCATCGGAAGGGGCGGAACCTTAAGAAGCCTGGCTGCTATTTCCGGGGGGGAAGAAATTATAAGGAGGACCCTTACGGCAGAAAGCCACCTTGGGAACCCGGAAGTGCAGCGGAAGGGAAGTTCCATAACAATCCGAAGAGAAAACCGGAGAAACAGGTCAAGGGACGTTTTCATATCCGCTCGTCCTTTAAAAAAAAACAAAACAACCCCCCCCCCAAACTGCAGCCACTCTCAACTGCCGGAGCAAACGCGGGAAGGTGACTTGCGGTGGAGAGGGGGGGCAGAAAAGAGGGACGGGCAATGACAGGGGATGGCGGGAACACGGCGGTTACCATAGAAACTCACCAACGGGTGCGTCGACTCCGGCCGCCATTTTGTTCTCCCTGCCGCGAGCCTCGAAGGGAGGGAGGGAGGGAGGGAGCGAGCGACATCCGGGTACTCTCGAAGGATTCCAGCTCTCCAAAGGGGCTGGGCCTACAAGTCCCAGAATTCCTTGCTCACAATGCTGAGGCGGGCGGGGAAAGCGTAGATGTATCATGTCAGGATGGGGCAGTTATATTATTATTATTATTATTATTATTATTATTATTATTATTATTATTATTATTATTATTATTATTATTATTATTATTATTATTCCTCTTTTTCTGAAGTTCTGATTAGGACGTTAGATGTCAAAAACAGGTGTATCTTTCCCTCAGGGTTTGGTGAAAAATTGGAGTTATGCACCCAAACATACATACAGGGTGTTCAATGAAAAGCTAGGCTGGGTTTTTTTCTCGACCTTAGCAAGAATTCCCCGAATTCCCCAGCTGGCATGCTTTAAAAGGTGGGGACTACAAGTTCCAAAATTCCCCAGCTAACATGCTTTACGGGATGTGGACTATAAGTCCCAGAACTCCCAGTCAGCATGCTTTACAGAGTGTGGACTATAAGTCCCAGAATTCCCCAGTTAGTGTGCTTTAAGAGGTGTGGATTACAACTCCCAGAATTCCCCAGCTGGCACGCTTTAAAAAGTGGGGACTACAAGTCCCATCATTCCCCAGTTAGTGTGCTTTACAGGGTGTGGACTACAAGTCCCATCATTCCCCAGTTAGTGTGCTTTACAGGGTGTGGATTACAAGTCCCATCATTCCCCAGTTAGTGTGCTTTACAGGGTGTGGACTATAAGTCCCATCATTCCCCAGTTAGTGTGCTTTGCAGGGTGTGGACTATAAATCCCAGAATTCCCCAGTTAGTGTGCCTTAAGAGGTGTGGACTACAAGTCCCAGAATTCCCCAGCTAGTGTGCTTTAAACCGTGTGGGCTACAACTCCCAGAATTCCCCAGCCAGAAGTCCACACATCTGAAAGGTTGAGAAATACCTAAAGCATGTCAAAAAATTTTAAATGTTTAGGTTTAAGTGAAACAGCCCAGCAATGTGCTGAGACGTGGTGGTCTCGGGACCCCTTTACATTCTTAAAAATGATGGAGCCCCCCCACCCCCCCAAAGAGCTTATATTTATATATACATATAAGTTCAATTGATCAGTTATTGCTGAGACATTTAAAAATATTCATTTATGTGACTTCATGGAACCCCTGAAAAGGTCTTGGGGTCACCTTGAGAATCACTGCATTAGACCATGTCAAGTTTTATACGTGCCATATATTTATACACGAGCCTATTTGTATGCATATAAATTGTATTTCAGGTGAAAGGTGCTTTAAAAGGTGCTTTAAAAGACCAAGTCCAGTTTAATATACAACCACATTCACGCATGTATTTTATATATTTTGATGTAATAGGCAAAAAAATTAAACAATGTCACATTTATGCACAATACACACACAGTTGGTGAAATGCTAAACGATGAGATTTTACAGATGCACGCAAACATACACATTTTAGACGAAAGATCAAATTTACACACACGCACAACGTACACTAGATTTAGTTTTACAGGTATTTAATATGTTTGTCTATATATATATTTGTGTGTGCGAATGCTAATTCAAATGGATCTGTGTGCTTAGCTCTTTTTCTTGCCTGCTTACAGATCCGAAAAGCCTGCGTGATTTTCTAATAACCCCAGATGGTCCTGACGTCATGGGTGTAGGTCAAACTTTAAAGCAGAAAATTGGGGGCCAAGCGACAATGGGCAGCCGGGGGTCTATCAAATGCACAATTGTCCCCCTCCTCCAGACACCGAGGGGGTCTCCCTTTTTAACAACAGCCAAAGGTGCCCGAAGCCAAGTCCCGACTGCTGAATCGAGCCCCAGTGGATGAATCTTCGCTTTATGCAAAAGGGGTTTCCCCCTCCCATACACACACAAAAAAAATTAAATTGAAAGATGCCAATTCGAAAGGTTGAAAGGCGAGGGAACAGCTGGCTGTGGCATCTCTTGCCAGGCCTGTGACTCTTGATTTGAGAAAGATATTACAGTTGCTTTTGTAAAGTTGCTGGGCAAAAAGACTCGTATTTGCTCAGCCGTGAAATATATGGGAAGGGTGCCAGCAGCCTTCCAGTGAAAATGTGCCAGGGAGCCCAACCAACAAAACACACTTTTGTCATAGGTGCGACAGTGACGTCTATCTTTCACTGAATGGACTTTCTATTTTATTTTATTTCATTTTTGAATGAGTTACGGGAGGGTGGGGGGGAGGTTTCTCCTACAAAGGGCCCAGTCAGGATAGCTTAGGAAAACCGGTGTCAAAAGGGAAGTATGTTGTTGCCAACGAGAAATGCCAAATTTTTCCATGGTATGAAAGAGAGGCAAACGATAAAAAAAAAAAAACTGTGCCGGAAATTAATGCTTCATGCTTCAGGCTCCAAGATGAGAATGGCCTTAGATTAGGGCTTACCAAATTTTGCAGGATTTTGAACCCCTGGAAATGAGAAATCAGTTTGTTTAAAAAAAAAACCCACAAAATTACTTTATTGGCATCAGGATTGGTCAAGAAATAACCACGCTATCGACTTTTAAGGATTCCATTTTAATCCATATAACACAGATATTCTCAGATGTTTTGGTCTTCCAGTGATCCATGGTGGCTTTGCGCAGGTAACGTGAGGAATGGACTTTAAGAGCCTTGGCAATTTTTTAAAGCAGAATTAAACCCTGCTTCTATTTTATCTGGCTGAGTTCGCAGCTGGTTTAAAGAGATAAAACAGAGAGCCAAAACAGAACGTGTTTTTACCAGTTCTTGCCCTTTGCCTGTACAAACCCAATTCAGGTTTTTAAAAAAATTCATTGTAACCCAATAAAGGAGAATATTTGTAGCTCAGGGTTGAAATGAGGGCTCCTTGGTATTCGCTGAGCTTGGTTATTTCCTAGCATACGTTTCATAACCCAACTTGGTAACATCATCTGTGCTAGAAGGTACATCTGGAGCAAATCTCTCTCCCTTCTAGCACTGATGATGTAACCTAGCTGGGTAACAAAACATCTTCAAGAAAACCACTAAGCTCAGAGAGCACCAAGAACCCCTCAAATTGTTACCCCTCTCCTTTATGTCTGTCTGTTTGTCTGTCTGACAATCCTTCTATAGCATCTGATTTTGACATTTTGTCTGAAAAATCGCACTCTTAAATCAGGGCTGTTTTTGTTAGTTATAGGACTTTGGTGAATGCCCAGCCGGGCCAGCCTTTGGAGCCGATCCCTTGTGGACTCATCCTGCAAATGGTTGCATAAAGAACTGACAACTGAAGGTACAAAGCTTTCTCCGATTGCCATTGCAAGACGGATACGTCACAACGTGAGGCTTTTCCTAATACTTAATAATTCATTATACATAGTATCTGGGTTGAGAATAGATAGTAAGCTAAAATCCCCAATCTTGTTGTGGCTCGCCAGCAATCAGCAGAGCTGACAGCAGATTCGGACAGTGAGGAGGTTGGGGAGGAATGTGGGCCAGTCCTGGAGTCTGGGGATGGCTCGGACGAGGGCTCTGCATCAGAGGCAGAGAGGGAGCCAAGGCCATCTGGTAGTTCTTTGCTGCCTCCGAAGTCTCCGGAGTTTGACAGCAGCGAGGCAGAAGAACAGCGGGAGCCTGTTCCCAGTGTGCGCATGCGCTAGGGTGCCAGGAGACAGAAACAATTAAGAAAACAGGGTCGACTTGGGAGTAAGGCTTGGAGATGATTGGCCCCTTCCATAAGACATAAAAGAGAAGCGAACAGGACGTGAGCTTTTGCAGGAAACAATTAGTTCATCCGGCCGATTCAAGATTCACAAACTTCTGTTTGTGACTCTGTGCCAAGTTTGGCCTTGCCCTGCCTCTGGAAATTAGCTCCCTGGCAGCGTTCCAGGTGAGATAAGGTGGGTGTTGATAACCTTTCTCTGAAAGACTGTTTATCAAGCCTTGCGGACTGTAAATGAAAATAATTTACAGCCCTATGAATTAAAGAGGTTTGCCGGGATTAAGCTTGTGCTGTTTAATTTCTAGCTCAGAACCAATCTTATTTTAGCCTGTCCTGTATTGTGTGAGCATGCGCTAAATATTAAAGTCACCGCCAGCCAAAACACAACCACGGTTACCCAACCTAGCCAATTCCAAGCTGCCGGATTCTTCGGAAACGCAAACCAACTTTACGGCAGTACAGTACAGGTACCCCTCAACCTGCGATCACAGCTGAGCCCAAAATGTCTGTTGCTAAGCGAGACCGTTGCTAAGTGAGTTTTGCCCCAGTTTACCGCCTTCCTTGCCAGAGTTGTTCAGTGAATCGCTCTCGTTATCAAGTCAGTAACACAGCTATTAAGGGAATCTGACTTGTCTTGTTGATTTTGCTTATCAGAAGGTCGCAAAAGAGGTGCGACGACGTGTCCCTGGGTCGTAAATAGGAACCAGTTTGCCAAGCGTCTGAATTTCAATGCCATGATCCCAGGGACGCTGGAAATGTTGTAACTGTGAAAAAATGGTCCTAAGTCCCTTTTTTCCAGTGCCGTTGTAACTTTGAACGGTCACTAAAGCAAACAGTTGTAAGTCAACTGTTAGCATCTTGGTAACAATGGTTTTAACCTAGAAATGAATTAGCATCTTCCAGAAATGCTAAAGCCTGATGCTCTCAATTCTATTGAAATTTTATTCTATTCTAAATCTAATGAGCAGTGGTGGCGCAGTGGTTAGAGAGCAGTACTGCAGCCTCCTTCTGCTGACTGCCGGCTGCCTGCAATTTGGCAGTTCAAATCTCAACCAGGCTCAAGGTTGACTCAGCCTTCCATCCTTCCGAGGTGGGTCAAATGAGGACCCAGATTGTTGGGGGCAAGAGGCTGGCTCTATAAACCGCTTAGAGAGGATAGTAAAGCACTGTGAAGCAGTATATAAGTCTAAGTATTATTGCTATTGCCCTTCCTTCCTTCCTTCTTTCGCTTCCTTCCTTCCTTCCTTCCTGTTTCCTTCCTTTCTTCTTGTTTCCTTCCTTCTTTCCCTTCCTTCCTTTTTGTTTCCTTCTTTCCTTCCTTCTTCTTTCCTTTCTTCCTTCCTTCTTGTTTCTTTCCTTCCCTTCCTTCCCTTCCTTCCTTCCCTTCCTTCCTTCCCTTCCTTCCTTCTTTTCTTCCTTTATGTTTCCTTCCTTCCTTCCTTCTTGTTTCCTTCCTTTTTTCTTGTTTCCTTCCTTCCTTCCTTCCTTCCTTCCTTCCTTTTTGTTTCCTTCTTTCCTTCCTTCTTGTTTCCTTCCTTCCTTCCTTCCTTCCTTCCTTCCTTCCTTCCTTCCTTTCCTTCCTTCCTGTTAGAATGCAGTATTGCAGGCTGACTCTGCCTACTGCCAGCAGTTCAACCCTGACCAACTCAGCCTTCTGTCCTTCCAAGATGGGTAAAATGAGGACCCAGATTGTTGGGGGCAAGAGGCTGACTCTGTAAACCGCTTAGAGAGGGCTGAAAAAGCACTGTGAAGCAGTATATAAGTCTAAGTGCTGTTGCTATTTAAAAAACAAAACCACAAAAATATACAGGAGAAACAAGAGATGATAGAAGTTGGTCACCCTGGTTTGGACTTCAAGGGAAAAAGAATCCAGTTCATAGAAGCCCCCGCCCCCAAATCTTCCCACCAAGATTAACATGAATTAGTGCCCATTACAAATCAGATTATACACATCCCGTGTTCGCACGTGTGGAAATCTCTCTTGAATGGGGCTATTGCCAGAGAGGCATATCAGGTGTTTGGTACCCCCTGGAGAAAAAAAAAAACAACAACCATCCACGTGCATTTTGACACCTAAAAAAATGGCCATAATCCCCTCTTAACTCCTGCATTTTAGGATTCCTGGCATTCGTCGCTAGGCCACCTCAATTTTAAGACCTCTTAATCTTGGAAGTCGTCCTCTTGAATCAGCAATGCAAGGGGGAATTTAAGAAAAGTGATAGTTAGATATTTAGTGCTCCTTGCAATTCTGGGAGTTCTGGGACGTCCCCACATCTTAAAGCTCTCAAGACTGAAAAAAAGACTGCTCCATTTCTTCCAAAGGAGCCTAGTTTTTCCTTCCCATCCCTTCCCAGTTTGCAGTAGAGGTAGTTCTCGACTTACAACGGTTCATTCAGCGACCGTTGGAAGTTATGACTGTGTTTCTGACTTTAATACTAGAGTGATTCGCTTAGCAGCTGTGGCAAGGAAAAAAGTGACTTACGACCATTTTTCACCCTTCACTCAGATGCTGGGCAACCGATTCATATTTATGACGGTTGCGTGCGACCTTCTAACAAGCAAAGTCGGGGTGGGGGGGGAGCTAGATTCACTTAAACCACTTAACAACCGAAGTGATTCATTTCACAAATGTGTCAAGACAGAGCCTTGATGGCGCAGCAGTTTAAGTGGTGCTAAAGTGACACCAGCTGTCTGCAATTACTGCAAGTTTGAATCTCACCAGGGCTCAAGGTTGACTCAGCCTTCCATCCTTTCGAGGTAGGTAAAATGAGGACCCGAATTGTGGGGGCAATAAGCTGACTTTGTATAGAAAAAGAACACCACTTGGGGGGGGGGGCGAAAGCCCTACTAAGCAGGTATATACAAAAGTATGAAGGCTATTGCTTAATGCATTGAAAGCCGCCCTGAGTCTCCGGAGAAGGGCGGCATATAAATTAAATAATAATAATAATAATAAAAGACAGGTCATAAAACAGAGCAAAAGCCCATTTAACAAATGTCTCGCTTAGCCGCAGAGGTTTTGGGCTCCGATTGAGGTCGTACGTCAAGGACTACCTATAATGACAAAAGGGGGGGGAAAAATAGGGGAGGAATATTTACAGTATCGTACAAAGCATGGCGAACTAGAAAGGGAAAAAAATATTTCATATTTCACATTATTTCATATGCGCTGCAACGAATAAAGCAGGGGGAAAATTCCTCAAGGATTTTGCTGCAAAGAATCCCTTTCTTAATTGCTTGGGACATTTTCATTTGTCTTCTTTTTAGTAGCGTGGTGCCTTCCCGGTTCAAATCCCAAATAAATGTTTGTTTGTTTTTTAAATTTTATTTTTTAAACAAACATAAAAAACATCAATCCATTCATCAATCCCAAATACAGGCAGTGTGTCGGTTGGTTACAAATCGTTTGTGCCTCTTCACCATCTTCATAGCTTATTATTTATCTAACTTCTCCTATTTTCAATCTAATACGTATCTATACATTATTATTCTTATTAATCATTTATATTAACCATAACTTGTTTCTTCCCACATTTCATACAAATCATTTTCCAATATAAATTAATTTTATATTGTAACATTCATTTCACCATCCTAGACCAGTCCAATAATAATACATCTTTATATTATATTTTATATAAATGTTTTCAGCGCCTCTTCTACGCTCTCTTTAAACCGTGACGTAACATTGTCTTTCCCCAGCTGCCTGGCTTCCAACTGCAGGTAGTCCTGGATTCACGACGCTTCATTTAGTGACCGTTCAAAGTCACAATGGCGCTGAAAAATGGGACTTATGACCGTTTTCGCCCTTAAGACCATCGCAGCATCCCCATGCTCAAAATGGAGACCTTTGGCAACTTACATTTTTTTAAAAAAAAAAAATCTAAATTTTGATCATGTGACCATGGGGTTGCCACTAACAGTCTTTAAGTGTAAAAAATGATCAAGTCAACTTTGAATGGTCACTAAATGAACCTGTTGTAAGTCGAGGACTACGGTTACGGCTACGATGATGCTGAACTGTATTTTTTGGGGGGGGGTGGAAATTAGCGTTTATTAAAAAAAGATTTTTTAATTAAAAAAAATCCCCCCTCCCTCCTCTGGGGGGAGGGGGGAATATTTAAAAAGGATGAGTTATTCCCCGAGCAATTCTTCAGCAGCAAAGCTGCAGTGAGTCCGTTTTCTTTCCTCCCTCTGCAGAAAATGATTGCGATTAAACCGCAATGATGGCATTCTGGGTTTGTCGGAGCAGCGAAGGGGCCCCTCTTTCGCGCCGTAATTAAATTGAGGTCTTATAATCTCATCCATCTCCGCTCGAGGGCTTGGCGTCCTGTCTGGATTTACAGCCTCTGCAATCGAGTCCAAAAAAGCTTAATATCCGACAGAGCGAGCGGAGGTGGTAGACGGAATGAAGAATTAGCATGAAGCCTCTGGTTTATTTATTTATTGTTTCTTTATTTATTTCTCCTCCCTGTCAAATGTTCCTGCTATTTTCCCCCCCTTCCCAAAAATTGTCTTCTTTTTTTTCCCCACGTTCCAGCTGAGCCTTGCCAATTCTACAGCTCATCCTTTAAATGTACCCAGTCCTAACCTTAGTTAAAAAAAAAAAAAGATTATTCTGTTTGCGATTCAGCTGCCAGATTTTCAAATCCTTGATCCACCGAAGACTTTGCGTCTAACGCAGTGGTGAAATGTAAAATTTGTTACTACCGGTTCTGTGGGCACAGCTTGGACTGGTGGTGGTGGGTAATGTGACTGGGTGGGCGTGGCCAACTTTTTTTTTTTTAACTTTTAAAAGCATTTTTTCTACAACCTCTTGGGCTCAAGAGGTTGTTAAAAAAAATGCTTTTAAAAGCCTCTGACGATCAGGCAACTCAGTTGGGATCATCAGAGGCTTTTAAAAGCATTTTTTTTTCTACAACCTCTTCGGCCAAAGAGGTTGCAGGAAAAAATGCTTTTAAAAGCCTCTGACGATCCCAGCTGAGCCGCTTTTCCCAGCTTTTCGGGCAAAGAGGTTGTAGAAAAAATGCTTTTAAAAGTAAAAAAAAAAACAACCAGCCTCTGATGATCGCGTGGCTCAGCTGGGCATGTGGGGGGGACGGGACGCAGGGATTTTTGCTGCCGATTCTCTGAACCACCCGCCACCATCGCTACCGGATCGGACAATCCGGTCCGAACTGGGAACATTTTACCCCTGCTTTCAACGGTCAACGGATGAACCTTTGTAAGTCAAGGACTTTCTGCATTAATTTTTATTCATGGGTTTTTTCCCCCCTAGATCATCCTAGCAGTCGTGGGTGTGCAAATATGTTCCTCCTGAACAAGCGTGCAAATGTGCTACCCAAACAAGCATGAATTTAGCCTCCTTGTTTGAAGCTCGGAGATGCCATCTTTTGCTCATGAGGATACCCATCCTGTCAAAGTATCCACACTTAAATTGCAATCACCGTCACGGCTGGCCAGAGCGCATTGCGTTCAGATACCCTGGTGTTGCAAAATTCCCCCACCAGTGAGAACTGACACAAAGCCAGAGCGATATATTTATTTTCAGATTTTGTGCATCCCGAAAGGGGCCATATGGATGGAGTTTGATGTGAAGAAGAAAAACACAAAGAAAAGGTCTATGAGAGGGAGAAATTTAGATCAGGGCTGCCGACTGTTCAAAAAAAAAAATTAAATTTAAAGTTGCTAAGTTTGAAAAAAACATTGCTGTAGATACAATATTGGCAACTGTATGTTTTCACCTTTCTCTTTTTTTCCAGGTGAACAAAGCAGAGAGAGGATGGACCCAGATATCTCCTTACTGTTCAAGTGCCCGGCTTTTGGGAGTATCCCCGAGTCTCACGTCCGAGTAGAACTTTCCCCCCTCTACGACCGGAACTCGCTGCCCGGAGATCAGGTCCAAATCGACAGCGTCTGGGCATCCCGTTGCCAGCAGAACCCGTGGCTTTTCGACGGGGCCAAATTTCGCCTCCACTCAATTAAGCTGGACAGGAGCATTTTGACTTTCCATCTGGGACTTACCAGCTATAAGGACTTCGTGGGTACCAACTTGGCAGAGACAGCCAGGCAGCTCCGGGAACAGGGGCACAAGGATTTTGGGAACAGCCAAGCCTACCTCGCTGAACCCCTGGGTGTGGGTGCCATGCTGCACACAGCAGACGACAATTTTGTCTTCCTGCGACGCAGCCTGCGTGTGGGGGAAGCCCCAGGAAAGATCGATGTTCCTGGAGGACACCCGGAGCCTCAGGTAGGTGTCTTTAATCCAGTTTGGGGCAGTGGAGGGAATTCCACCCATCTTATAAATACAGGCAGATAGTCCTTGAATTATGACCACCCTGGAGGCCAGAATTTTGGTCGTCCGTCGTCGTAACTGAAGCACCACATGGCCTGATTAAATTTGACAAGCCTTTTTTTTAATGATATAAAGCAAGTCAGGATGGTCGTTCAGGGGGTCACGTCATTGTTAAACAAACCGCCTGGTCGTTAAACGAATCCGCCATACCCAATGGACTTTTTTTCTGCTGGAAAACAGCAGAAAAGTCATGAATTACGACCGCAGGATGCCATAAATGTCAACCAGTTGCCAAGTGTGTGACATGGGATCACACGACCGCAGGGTGCTGTGCGTGCGCAGGAATCATAACTTAGATGACGGGGGATAATGTAACTTTTTTAAAGTACATCATAACTCAGAATGGTTCTTAAGCGACCAGCCGTAAATCAAGGACTCCATGTATTATACATCCGCCGACGACCACAATTGAACCCAACATTTCTATTGTTAAGGGAGACATGGGTTAGATGAGTTTTACCCCATTTTATGACCTTGCTTGCCACAGTTGTTCAGCGAATCACTGCAGTTGATAAATGAGTAACCCGGTTGTTAAGTGAATCTGGCTTCCCCATTGTCAGAAGGTCGCGAAAGCTGATCTCATGACTCATACGATCATAAATATGAGCCATTTGCCAAGCCTCTGATCATGAGGATGCTGCAAAGGTCATAAGTGTGGAAAAACGGTCCTTTTTTCAGTGCCGTTGTAACTTTGAAAGGTTGCTAAATGAACGGTTGTAAGTCGAGGACTCCCTGTGTCTCCTTATCCCCCTATTAAGCTACACTGGGGTGTAATTCTTTTGGAAAATTACAGAAGCTCTGCGTGACCTTCTCTCCAATTTATTGACGTGGCTGATGGATCCTGTTTGTAGATCTTAACTGCTCCTCTTGAGTAGGCCTTTGTCAGGGTATGAAGAGTTAATAGTTGTAAGCTGATGAGAAGTTGTAAGCTGAGGCAACGGAACGAGGCAGCAGGGTTACTGCCACTTTAAGAAGCTGGGTAAGAAGCTGTGTATATAAGGGAAGCGTTTCCCTCTCCTCATGCATTATCTACTCTTGTTCTCTGTGTCAGTAGCTGTAAAGGTATCTAACCATGTATAAGTTTGCAAATATTTAACTGTAGATAAAACCACTGTTACTTATCTAAAGGCTCTGTTGTGCTGTGTTTTGCTCCTGGATTTATCTCATAATACTAGTTACGCTGCCTAAACTCTAACAGCCTATTTGCCGCTACTGCCTTTTCTTTGCAGGCTGTGTTAGGCAACGACGCTTCGGTGGGATCCTTGATTCGACATCAGGATCTCCCCGGGGATCTGGTGGTCAGGGAACTGTTCTCTTCCGTGCTTCGAGAGATCCAGGATGAGGTGAGAGCAGAGGTATTCAGCCGGTTCGCACCGAACCGGTAGCGGCAATCGCGGATGGGCCCGGCCACCTTCCCTGGCTCCAAGTCATGCTATTTAGGCACATTTTCGAGGCCGGGTGAGAGGCCGGAGGAGGAGGAGGCATGGTGTTGATCCAGGTCTCCTTCAGCTGCTTCCTGAATCACCTTTTTACCTGTTTCCAGGTGAACCTTCAGCCAGACACTCTCAGCAGGCCCGTTTTGCTTGGCATCGTTCGGAATGAAACCACGGCGGGCCGGTGCAGCGCCGAATTCTACGTCAGGTAATGCTTGAGGAAGCCGGGAATTGCAGCAGGCAGTCCTCGACTTACGACCGCAACCGAGCCCCAGATTTCCGACACTAAATGAGACGTTTGTAAAGCGGGTTTTGCCCCACCGTTGTTAAGGGAATCACTGCGGTTGTTAAGTAAGTCAAGTGAATCTGGCTTCCTGGTTGACACTGTTCGTCAGAAGGTCGTAAAACTCAGTCACTGTCTGGGACTTAGAAACTTAGAATAACTTTATTGTCACTTTGAATGTACACTAAATGGCATATATTAAAATTAAATTCCATCGCGTGCAGCTCTCAAAGGGTCTCGCCCTCTAATATGCACTACACAAACATGGCAAAATAAACAAATAAATACAAAATTATGCATATACCCACATATTTTATATATCTATATAAATTTGTATTTTAATGACCCCATAATCCCTTGCATCGGGGTGGACTCGGGGCAACTGAATGGAGCTGAGTGATTACTGGCCAGATGCCCTCCCCGTCGCCAGGGCGGAGTTTTGTTCAGCAGATAATATTCTCATTGTGCCCAGAGAGAGAAATATCTGCCTCTACCTAGGATCGAACTCACAGCCTCCTCACCACTCACCTACATAACACGACACGAAGAAACAACACAGTCTCGTTCGGATGTACACATGTACGTGGCGAGAGAAACAAACCTGTCATGACACCACAGCCGTCAGAAATACGAGTCAGCTGCTTGTTCATCCGGCCTATTTTCGAACCTTGGGAGGCCGTCTCCATCACGACTTTAGCTCTCCTCCTTGGCCGACGGTTCTCCTCTCCCTTTTGCCCTTCAGGTGCAGCCTGACATCGGAGGAAGTGAAGCGGCGTTATGCTCTGGGAGGACCAGAAGCTCAAGAGTCCGTCAGCATCATCTTGGTCAGCCGAGAGGTACGTTTTAAACCGCTGGAAGGACTGGCCCAAATCACCCAGCCGGCTTTCATGCCTAAGGCAGTACTAGAACTCACGGTCTCCTGCTGCCACAAATCACTAGACCAAGCCTGCTGACATTATTTATTTATTTATTTTATTTATCAAACTTTTATACCGCCCTTCTCCCGAGGGACTCAGGGCGGTGTACAGCCAATAATAAAAAGCATCGATACATCGAGACTTGATAACACCTGAGCCTCTCGTGCTTTTGGAGATGCACTGGAGTTCATTACGGCTTCATTATTTTGCCTTGAAGTTTACTAGAAAAGTGGTGGACCCACGTAGAGTTTAAACTTCAGCCAACCTCGAAAATCACCTTCACCCCATTGAAAACTCTGTCCATGACAATCATCCTTGCATGCCCTGTTGGACTTCATCCCGCTTAGGCGTCTCTCTTAGTCATTCTCTCCCTTTCTCTCCCTCCCTCTCTCTCTCCCTTTCCTTCTCTCTTCCCCTCTCCCTTTCTTCCTCTCCTCTCCTTCTCCCTCCTTCTCTACCTCTCCCTCCCTCTCTCCTTTTCTTTCTCTCTCCCCCTCTCTTTCTCTTTCTCCCTCTCTCTCTCTCACCTCCTCTCTCTCATTCTCTCCCTCTTTCTTTCCCTCCCTCTCCCTCCCTCTCTCTTTCTCTCCCCCTCTCCCTCTCTCTCTCTTCCACTCCTCTCCCTCTCCCTCCTTCTCTCCCTCTCCCTTTCTTTCTCTCTCTCCCTCTCTCTCCCCTCTCCCTCTTTCTCTTTCTCCCTTTCTCTCACCCCCTCCCTCTCTCATTCTCTCCCTCTTTCTTTCCCTCCCTCTCTCTTTCTCTCTCTCTCTCCCCCCTCCTCTCTCATTTTCTCTCTCTCTCTCTCTCTCTCTGTGCAGGATGTCCTGTTGATGGAACAGCAGGGCGAGTGGTGGAGTGAACTGTGCCCATCAGCCAAAGGGGCAGTGAAACTTTACACAGAGGTCCTGGGAGCGCATCATTAAAAGCCCACCGACAGACACTCTCTCTCTCTCTCTCTCTCTCTCGGACTGCCCAGAACCTTTTTCCCAAAACATCAAATGCCACAAATTCAACGGTTCCTGCTTTTCAGCGTGGGAGGGCCGTTATGCCAAGACTCACCCCCCCCCCTCTCTCTCTCTCGAGAAAACAAACTGGCAAGGACTTCCAGCTCCTAGAACTGTGCCTTTGGATGCTCTGTTTTCAATAAAGAGCTTTTTTTCTAACCAAAAAAAAAAAAAATCTCATTTCAGGTACAATTTCAGATATTAGGATAGTTTGGCTAGGCTTCTGAGCTTGCATTCCCTGTCCTCCTCTCTACCCATCTGGCTGCTTTCTATTCCTACATCCCATCCTTGGGAAATAAGCTACCATATTTTTTGGAGTATAAGATACACCTTCCCCCCCCCCCCCCCACAAAAGGGGATGAAAATTTGGGTGCGTCTTATACACCGAATGTAGCCCCGCCCACCCACTGGCCCCAAACCCTTTGGCCTCTGCCTCCTAGCAATTTACCTCCTTGCAGCAAAGCAGCAAACAGCCCATTTCAGCTTCCGCACAGCCTGATTAGCACAAGCAGCTGATTGTCCCTTCCGTCGGCCTCCCGACTCTCAGCTGTTTCAGGCTGCAGGGATTGCCATTGCCTATTGCTGCGTGGGCCTCTGCTGCTTGGGATATTGTGAAGGATACTGCAAAATCCCCATTTCCTCCCGATCAGCTGGGACTCGGGAGGCAGAGAATCGATGGGGACAGTGGGGCCAGTCAGAATTTTTACTACCGGTTCTCCGAATGACTCAAAATTTCCACTACCGGTTCTCCAGAACCGGTTAGACCCTGCTGAAAAACCCACCTCTGGTATTGCAGTGACCATGTGCCAACCACCTGAGTTGGCAAAACTTCCAGCCGGGGATGGACAAGCGGGCAATGTCTGGATTGACAAAAAACAACGCCTTAGGGAAAACGTCTGGCTGCTGTGGCGCGTGCGAATTACGACAAGGCAGGATTAAGACGACGGCACGAAACGCTTCCTTTGTCCCTCCGCCGACTTGAGGCGCTCTAAATATTCTGACTTGTTTCAGAGCGATGGAAGAACCAGGAAACTGGAGGAACGGAGTTGTTGGGAACATCAGCACTTCAGAGGATTTAGCAGATCTCCCTCGCCTAGTCCTGATTATCTGGATTATTGGCAGCTTGGAGGCAATTAAGGAACTACAATCTGGGTGCCCTCCCTATCCCTCAACATCTTATCCGAGGCCTGAGCAGCTTAGTGTCTGAGCTATGACCCATGTTGCTCAGCTGATGTATTTGTTTAACAGACTTCTGATTTACTAGGTTAGAGAAGCGGTAAAGATCCTTACTATAATTACATCATGTTTAACTGGGTCAGTGGGAAACCAGGGTTTGGGGATTTAAGGGACACCAAACTGGGTTTGATTTACTCATATAATCAATCCTGAGTTACGTTTTGGCTGAAAAGAAATCCGGTCCTGCTAGATTTCAACTAATTCTCCCTATACCTAATACAGGGAGTTCTCGACTTATAACCATTCACCTATCTTAAAGCAAGCTTCTTGAGGAATTCTGGGAGTTGAAGTCCATCGATCGTAAAGCATGCTGGCTAGGGAATTCTGGGAGTTGAAGTCTACTCCTCTTAATGCATGCTGGCTGGGGAATTCTGGGATTTGAGGTCCAGCAGTGTTAAAAGCAGCTAGCTGGGGAGTTCTGGGAGTTGAAGTTCACCCCTCTTAAAGCATGTTGGCTGGGGAATTCTGGGAGTTGAAGTCCACCCATCGTAAAGAATGCTGACTGGGGAATTCTGGGAGTTGAAGTCCAATAGTGTTAAAACATGCTGACTGGGGAATTCTGGGAGTTGCAGTCTACTCCTCTTAAAGCATGCTGGCTGGGGGATTCTGAGACTTGAGGTCCAGCAGTGTTAAAGCAGCTAGCTGGGGAATTCTGGGAGTTGAAGTCTACCCATGCTGACTAGGGAGTTCTGGGAACTGAAGTCCGTCCACCTTAAAGCTACGAAGGTTGAGAAACCTTGTGCTACACTGGGAAAAAAAAACTATTTGACTGGGTTAGTGGCTGATGCGCTTGGCTTCTTTTGCGAAGGGCACATTTTTTTTATTCCCTGCAGCCTTGTTGACTAGCGTGACTCACACAGGTCCTGCGTGCATCACACTGCATCTTCTGTACGGAATGTCAAATTTGTGAGAGGGTCACCTTCGATTGCTTAGGACAACCTGCAAACCACCCGGCTTGTCCGAAGGGACCCACGACCCCATTAAAAAACGGCCACCTTAAATCTATATATATATATATCTATATATCATACTTCAGTCTCTATCCGAACGTTCTTCTGCTGAGTAATTATTTTGAAATGCATCCTTTCTATTGCTTCATCATTGCCTGCTCTAAATACCGACAAACTGTTTTGCCATTCCAAAGTCTTTCCCCACCCCGGCACTGAAGACAAGAATGCAAAGAAGCAGAAATCCCAGGAGGAGGGAAAAATTTTTTTTAAAAAAAACTTTCCTTGGTGGGAGGAAAACTATCTCAGCACCGAACAGGCTAGGGAGATGAAATCAAAAGACAAGACATTGGAAGGAGCCCCAAAAAAGACAGAAATGGCAGTTTTTAATTCATTGTTCCCATTTCTGCTACCGGCTTGGGGGGTGTGTGGATTGGGGATACGATGGCCTCTGGGAGTTTGGATAGTAGGTTTTTTAAAAAATCCCTCTTATATTCAGCTGTTTTTGTCCTTGAAATGACTTTTTCCGGAGATTGGAAGGCAGGACAGGCAGCTTTTAACCATACCAAGAAGGAGCAAAGGAGGGCAAGAGTGACACCCAGTGGCTATCTGGGCATAAGACTTCATTTAACAAAAAAGAAAAAAACAGTAACCAAAAATATAGATGGTCCTCGGCTTATGACAGTTCATTTAGTGACCGTTTGGAGTTTTCCAGCCGGACTGGAAAAAGTGACTCATGACCATTTTTCAGATGATCGTTGCAGCATCCGACGTCACAGATGTGCAATTAAAATTTGAATGTCACAGTAACAAGAGTCGGAAGGGACCTTGGAGGTCATCTAGTCCAACCCCTTGCTCACACACTAGGGATGCAAACTGCCGAACTGCAATATTATTGTATTTTTTTAAATTAATCATATTTCTATGCTGCCCACTCTCCGAGGACTCTGGGCCGCTTACAACAATTAACAGTATACTAAAGAGCATATTGCCCCAACAATCTCGGTCCTCATTTTACCCACCTCAGAAGGATGAGTCAACCTTGAGCCGGTGAGATTTGATCCGCTAATCTGCTGAACTAGCAGTCAGCTGAAGTAGCTGCAGTACAGCACTCTAACCACTGCGCCACCTTGGCTCCTATGTGGTGGACATGTCCGGAAGCTAAAAACTATTGGATTAAAATTAAGAACTTGGTTGGAGGAAATGGCACATCAACATATAGAATTTAAACCAGAGCTGTTCCTATTTGGGTATCCTACCTGAAAAAAAATTAGCAAGGAAAATGTTTATTTGATAATACATGTAATAACAGCTGCAAGGATTGTCGATCCGCAAAATTGGAAAGCAGAGAAAATACGTTTGGAAGAAGAAGTAATAAAGAAATAATAGAGAGCCTGGATAGCTCAGCAGACTAATGCATTGTAATTTAACTCCAGCTGTCTGCAATTACTGTAAGTTTGAATCTCACCAGGCTCAAGGTTGACTCAGCCTTCCATCCTTTCTAAGGTAGGAAAATTGAGGACCCAGTTTGTGGGGGCAATAAGCTGACTTTGTAAATATACAAAAGTATGAAGGCTATTGCTTAATGCATTGTAAGCCGCCCTGAGTCTCCAGAGAAGGGCGGCATATAAATCAAATTTTTAAAAAAACAACTTTTTTTTAGATTGTGCAGAAATGAATAGATTAATTTTGACGATGAAGGATGGAGAAGACTCAGACTATTTTAAAATATGGAATGATTTTTATTATTGGTTGGAGAAGAGATATAAATGATTCATTGTATAAATATGGGGTGAGTAGAATATTATGTTAGTGATGAATTGATATTATGGACTGGATAAGGATCAAGATAGAAGAAATGACAACTATACAGAAGAAGAAAGAACTTTGGAAGAGAACACCGAGATGTCACAGGGAAGAGAAAACTGATGTATTAAATGTTTGTTTGTTTAAAAAATAAAAAACAAATGTCTCACTTAGCAACAGAAATATGTTATGGTCGTATGTCGAGGATTGCTTGTAAACCTTTCATGCAACATTTCCAAGCCTGCTGGTGGGAACACCCGCCCCCCCCCTGAATTCCCCCCCCTTGGGAACGACAAGCCGAGTAAGCCAACATAGCTGGAGAACATCTGGACGGCAGACTTAGTGAGAAGGACGCAAGCGGCTATGGAGGAAATAAAAACTACAACTCCCAGAAGCCCATGCAGCCTTGGCAGATCAGCTGACTCCCAGTTTTTGTTTTTTTTTTCCCTTCCACTTACGGGGCATTGGAGAGGTTTCAGGTTGTTGGCACCAAGCGAGCACCCCACCTCCCCGGCAAGCAAGACCAGGACAAAGTCACAGAGGGCATGGTTTAGAAATTAAATCCCCCCCCCCCAGTCATCAGGGAGAGAAAATAATAATAATTATTATTATTGCAGGAGGATTTTGTAGGCGTAAAACCCATGGCTGCAGCAGGATCAAACGTTGGCGAGGAAGCTTTGCAAAACTCTGCGAGAAGAGAGCGAAAGCAAAGAAGCCGGAGAAGATCCAGAGATCAGGTCAGCCAGATCCCCCTCCGATTCCAGCTTCCTTCCTTCCTTACTCATCTAAGGAAGACTCTTATTTGGGGTTGGATTAGATGACCGACAAGGCCCCTTCCAACTCTGTTAAATCTCCATGAAAGATTTGTGTCGCAGACTTGCTCACCAGTTTGTACCTTGCAAGTCCTTCTGCTTAACGGCCGCCTACGGAGCCCGTTGTTTAAGCGAGACGTTGGTTAAGCGAGTTTTTGCCCTCATTTTGCAATCTTTCTTGCCACAGGGGTGGGTTAAGTGAATCTCTAAGCGAGTAACCCAGTTGTTAAGTGAATCCGGCTTCCTCCCCCATTGGCTTTGCTTGGTCGCAAAAAGGGGGATCATGTGACCTTGGGAGACACACACAGCAACGGTCATAAGCGTGAGCCGGTTGCCCAGCGGCTGAATTCTGATCAAGTGACCACGGGGATGCTACAACGGTCGTAAGTGTGGAAAACGGTCATAAGTCACTTTTTCCCATGGTCGTAAGTGTGAAAAACAGTCATGGGTCTCTTTTTTCCATGGTCGTATGTGTGAAAAACAGTCATAAGTCAGTTTTTTCCATGGTCATGTGTGAAAAACAGTCATGGGTCTCTTTTTTCCATGGTTGTAAGTGTGGAAAACAGTCATAAGTCAGTTTTTTCCATGGTCGTAAGTGTGAGGACCAGTTGTCAGCCCCTTCTTTCAGGACACATTGTAATTTGGAATCATCACGAAGCGAACGGTTGTTAACCGAGGACTATCTGTGAAAAGCATCTTGCAACTCAGGTCTTCTCCTCCTCCTCCTTCATCCCATTCTCCAGGATTCTTTTGCCATTTTCCGTTCCTTCTCACTGTCCTGAGTTTCTCTCCAAATTTTCCATTCCAGGATCCAGATGTTCGCCTGTCCAAAGCTCTCTCCTACGCTTTGCGCCACGGGGCCGAAAATCTGGGCCTCCACATGTCATCTGGTGAGTGTTTGCTGACCCTGCCCCTGTTAACGGCCGGCACATAAAATATTGCCCGAGTGGCATCAGAGCCTGGCAGTACGTCCAGCGGGCATCTCTGAAGGGATGTTGTTTTTATTATGAGCTAGCTTGGCTGGGAAAGGCAGAAAGTTATAAATCATAAATAAATAAATTAAATAAATAAATAAAGTTATAAATAAGCGCACCAGCGTTCGTATCCATTTCCTGTATTCATAATCATGTTTATCCTTGTATCTGTTCTCTTATATGTGTTGGACAAAATAAATAAATATCCAATAAATAAAATCCAGTTGCAGGAAGGGTCGGCTCGGTGCCCACGATATAACCCTAACCCCCTTCTTCTTCCCCCTCCTCTTCCTCCCCCTCCTCCTTTTCTTCTTCCTCCTCCTCCTCCTCCTCCTCTTTTATCTCTCTCTCGATAAATATAGATATAACCCTAACCCCTTTCTTCCTCATCCTCCTCTTCCTCCCCCTCTTCTTCTTCTTCCTCCTCCTCCTCCTCTTTTATCTCTCTCTCTCGATAAATATAGATATAACCCTAACCCCTTTCTTCCTCATCCTCCTCTTCCTCCCCCTCTTCTTCTTCTTCCTCCTCCTCCTCCTCCTCTTTTATCTCTCTCTCTCGATAAATATAGATATAACCCTAACCCCCTTCTTCCTCTTCCTCTTCCTCTTCCTCCTCTTCCTCCCCCTCCTCCTTTTCTTCTTCCTCCTCCTCCCCCTCCTCTTTTATCTCTCTCCCTCAATAAATATAGATATAACCCTAACCCCCTTCTTCCTCTTCCTCCCCTTCCACCCCTCCTCTTCTTCTTCTTCTTCCTCCTCCTCCTCCTCTTTTATCTCTCTCAATATAGATATAACCCTCCTCCTCCTCCTCCTCTTCTTCTTCTTCCTCCTCCTCCTCTTTTATCTCTCTCTCTTGATAAATATAGGTATAACCCTCTTCCTCCTCCCACTCCTCCTCTTCTTCTTCCTCCCACTCCTCCTCTTCTTCTCCTTTCTCCTCCTCTTCCCTCTCTTCTTCCCTCTTTCTCCTCCCCCTGCAAATCCCACTCTCTTCTCAGACCAATGGTTTATTTATTTATTTATTGGTTTGATTTATATGCCGCCCTTCTCCGGAGACAGCTAGGGAACTTTGTCAGTGTTAACCGTGTGTTGTGCGCAGATCTAGGCATCGTAATGCGTACATTCGGAATTCTGGCTTTGGGTCCTGGCGATTGTGGCTTAAGCCAAATGTGACTTAGCCTACTTTAAGCCTTCTTTTTCTTCCGTTCCTGAATCTTAAGACGGCTTTGTCGACATGGGGGAGATTCTTCGCTTGCCCCAATTTAAGGCCTGGTCCGAGGAGGACGTGAAACGTGTCGTGGAGACCAATGAAAAACAGCGGTTTGCTCTGTGCCGACATCCCTCCAGCGGGCACCTCCAGATCCGTGCAAATCAAGGGCACTCGCTACAGGTGAGGAGTTCAAAGAATCTAATCCAGGGGTGAGCTGCTGGGGGTTCGGGAGAACCTGTAGCTAAGATTCTGTGCGGTTCGGAGAACTCCCAAATCCCACTCCTGGCTGGCCCTGCTCACCCAGCCCCTCCCAGGAGTCCCCACGCAGCCTGTTTTCGATGCAGGTAAGTGCAGCGTATGCGCGAAGGCTTGGAGAGGGCAAAAAACAAGCCAATTGGAAGTTCGGAAAGGCCGGAAATGGGCCCGTTTGCGGCCTCCGGATGGCCTCCGGAGCCTTTCCTGCCTAAGGTAGAACTAGAACTCACCGTCTCCTAGTGATTGGCTCAAAGTCACTCAACTAACTTTCCTGCCTAAGGTGGAACTAGAACTCACCGTCTCCTAGTGATTGGCTCAAAGTCACTCAAATAACTTTCCTGCCTAAGGTGGAACTAGAACTCACCGTCTCCTGGTGATTGGCCCAAAGTCACTCAACTAACTTTCCTGCCTAAGGTGGAACTAGAACTCACCGTCTCCTGGTGATTGGCTCAAAGTCACTCAACTAACTTTCCTGCCTAAGGTGGAACTAGAACTCACCGTCTCCTGGTGATTGGCTCAAAGTCACTCAAATAACTTTCCTGCCTAAGGTGGAACTAGAACTCACCGTCTCCTAGTGATTGGCTCAAAGTCACTCAAATAACTTTCCTGCCTAAGGTGGAACTAGAACTCACCGTCTCCTGGTGATTGGCCCAAAGTCACTCAACTAACTTTCCTGCCTAAGGTGGAACTAGAACTCACCGTCTCCTGGTGATTGGCCCAAAGTCACTCAACTAACTTTCCTGCCTAAGGTGGAACTAGAACTCACCGTCTCCTGGTGATTGGCCCAAAGTCACTCAACTAATTTTCTTGCCTAAGGTGGAACTAGAACTCACCGTCTCCTGGATTCTAGGCTTATCTTCACCCCTACACCAAACGGGGTCTTCCATTTCTCCCGTATCACTTCTTCCTGCCTCGTTTTCCAGACTTCCAAGATTCGGCCAACATAGCTTTACGATTTGTTTTCCTCTTCCTATCTGGCTTATCCCACCACCCAGTTGCTTTAAAAATCATTCAAACCCGAACTACTCAGATCCGCCTGCCGGCTCCCCACCCCCACCCCACTTTTAAGCAAAGAAAACGTAGGAAAAGAGAGCAATTTCATTTCAGCCAAGTCCTTGACGGTAATTCTCATCCCTCCAGGTTCCTGAGCTGGAATTAACTCCGCTGCGAACCCTACAGGACTTCCCAGAGACTGTGGCTCATGGCACACTTCTGCGCCACTGGCCAGCCATTCGTCAGCATGGCCTGTCCCGGATGGGGAGGACACACATCCATTTAGCCCCCGGATTGCCAGGGGAGGGGGCCGTCCTAAGTGGTGAGTGCTCCATTTTGAGAAAGGGGTGGGGTGGGGGGCAAGGTTTCCTTGTGTTCGGTGGCATCGGAATCCTTGTCTGTTGGGAGTTTCAGAGAACCCCTCCTTCCCACTTGGTTTTAATCGCAGTTAGGCAATAACCATCCAGGATTTTGGATTTTTTAATTATTATTATTATTTAAATTTGATTTATATGCCGCCCTTCTCCGGAGACTCAGGGCGGCTTACAAGGCGTTAAGCAATAGCCTTCATACTTTTGTATATATTTTATACAAGGTCAGCTTATTGCCCCCACAAACTGGGTCGTCATTTTACCCACCTTAGAAAGGATGGAAGGCTGAGTCAGCCTTGAGCCTGGTGAGATTTGAACTTACAGTAATTGCAGACAGCTGGAGTTAATTACAGTGCATTAGTCTGCTGAGCCACCAGTCCCAAGGATTTATCAGAAAGACGCTCGGGACAAGCGAAAGACTGCGTAGTAGGTAGAATGCAGTAGAATTTCAGGCTGGCTCGGCCCACCGCCAGGAGTTCGATCCTGACTGGCTGAAGGTTGACTCAGCCTTCCGTCCTTCCGAGATGGGTAAAATGAGGACCCAGATCGTTGGGGGCAAGAGGACAATAAAAGCAATCCAGATTTAAGTGGCATGGGGTTTCTTAGTCTGGTCTGCCTCGTAGGTCTGACACTGAATTCGGGCATAGCGTGATGTGTGAACCGCCACCAAAAGAATTGAGTAATCAACCTGGTATGTACGATCCTACCTCGGGATACAGCCTTAATGAATTCGAGTACAGCCCCTTCCTTCTCTTCCCAGGAATGAGGAACAGTTCTGAAGTGGCCATAATCATTGATATTCCCAAGGCGCTGGCAGGTGAGCGAAGAGCAACCTTGTGGGAGTAGAAGACAGGTGAAGAAGTCAATCTTTAATTTAACCGGTTGACGGCTTGCCTACAGTGGGCGCTCTCTTTTAAGGAGAGCCTGGACAGTCATTTCTTTTGGATTGGTGTACGGCTGTGATGGCGAACCTATAACACGCGTGCCACCTGTGGCACGTGGAACCATATCTGTGGGCACGTGAGCATCGCCCTAGTTCAGCTCCAGCACGCATGGGTGCAACGGCCACCTGATTTTCGGGCCTTCTGAACCCACCGGAAGTCGGGAAAAAGACTATTTCTGGCCTCCGGAGAGCCTCCAGCGGGAGGCGGGGAGGCCATTTTCACCCTCCCCAGGCTCCAAGAAAGCCCCTGGAGCCTGGGGAGAACGAAAAACGAGGCCTACTGTGCCATCGTGTGCCAAAAGTGGGGGGGAGTGCAGAGGGGGTGGTGTCGTGCGTGCATACGCAGCGAGGCACATTGAATTATGGGTGTGCGCGACCCCACCCACGCGACCTCCGCCTTTCACACGGTTGGACTAGAAGACCTCCAAGGTCCCTTCTAACTCCGTTACCATACTGTATTCTTTTCTGATGCTGAGGGTGGAATTTAAGGGTGGGTGGGAACCAGTTTCAAATCCTGGGGGAGAAGTCTCAACTTGTCTGCCGGAGGGAGGGAGGAAACGATGAGTGTTGACTCAGAGAATTCCTGCTTTCCCGTAGATGGGATCTCTTTCTCCCGCTCGGCGAACGGCGTCATCCTGACCCCAGGCAACGCAGACGGGCTGCTGCTTCCCCGCTATTTCAGCAGAGCGCTGCAGCTTCAACCTCACCGTAAGTCTGAAGCTTCTTCCGGGTCTTAGGCCCGGTTCAGGGCTCGGGAACGTCCAAGACACACGTGGACAAAACCAAGAGTGGAATTCACTTACCTTTATTACTGTTTCGCAAATGTGAGGGCCTTCTGTGTATGCGCAGAGCGTGAAAAACAGGACGTGATGACGTCCGGGCGGGTGGGTGGAGTCTCCCACAGCCGCCGCTACTGATTCGCCCGAACCGGATAGAACTGGCTGCATACCACCACTGGATAAAACCAGCAGTTTGAAGCCTGGGAGGTTTTCAGTGTAGGCCATTGAGGGGTTCAACAGATGCCACATGGAAACAGCTGGTCATATCTGGACTTTCCAGGCGAGTTACAATTACAGGTAGTCCTCGACTTACGACCGCAATTCTGGGCCCAGAATTCCTGCCGCTAAGCGAGACCTCGGTGAAGCGAATTTCGTTCTGTTTTACGACCGAATTCATTAAGGAAATCGCGGCAGTCGTTTAATTAGTAAACACGGTTGCTCTGTGAAATCCAGCTTCCCCGTGGACTCAGGTCGCAAAAAAGAGGATCACGTAACCCCGGGACAGTACAGTACAACGGTCGTAAGCGTGAGTCAGTTTTGCCCAGCGTCTGAATTATGATCCGGTGACCATCGTACTGTCGGTCACTTTTTGTCAGTGTCGTCGTAACTTCAAATGGTCACTAAGTGAACTGTTTTAAGTCGAGGACTGTATTATTCAAGGGAATTATAACATCCCTATCTGGGCTATCTGCTCTTTTTCTCTTCCCAGGCGGCCTCCTGCCTCTTGAGTGACCGTTCCTGACATGGATCTCTTCCCTGCCGTCATTTCATCCGAGAGACACGCATTGATCACACGTGTGCGTTTGAACACGTAACTTAACCAGGAACTTAGACTATTTCAATTAGAACAGACATAATCTTTCTTTCTGGTTTTTTCCTCCCCATGGAAAATATATCTCTAGTCCAATTTGGGTAGTCTTCGACTTAGGACCACAAGGAGGCCCAAAATTCCTGTCGCTAAGCGAGTTAAGTGAGTTTTGCCCCGTTTTACGACCTTCCTTGCCACAGTTGTTCAGTGAGTCACTGCAGCTGTGAGAAGTCAGTAACACGGCTGTGAAGTGAATCGGGCATCTCCCGTGAACTTTGCTGGTTAGGAGGTGATCCCATGACCTTGGGACACAGCCACCGTCATAAATAGGAACCCGTGGCCAAGGATCCAAATTTTCGATCACGTTGACTATAGGGATAGTCGTAAGTATGTGAAAAAACGGGTTGTATGTCACTTTTTTCAGTGTGGAAACTTTGAATGGTCGCTAAATGAACCATTGTTGTTAAGTGAAAGAGTACCTTCAGTTAAGCTGGCCAAGATGGGTAGATCAGTAATGAAATCCATTCTTTTTTACTATTGGTTCTGTGGACGTGGCTTGGTGGGCGAGGCTTAGTGGGTGTGGCAGGGGAAGGGTACTGCAAAATCCTCATTCCCACCCCCTACTCCTGGGGGAAGGATACTGCAAAATCTCCATTCCCACCCCCCACTCCTGGGGGAAGGATACTGCAAAGTCTCCATTCCCTCCCCAGTCCTTGGGGAAGGATACTGCAAAATCTCCATTCCCACCCCACTCTAGGACCAGCCAGAGGTGGTATTTGCCCGTTCTCCGAACTACTCAAAATTTCTGCTACCGGTTCTCCAGAACCTGTCAGAACCTGATGGATTTCATCCCAGGCGTAGATGTTCTGAATATAGATAGCCCTCCACTTACGAACATTCGTTTAGCAAACGTCGAAAGTTACGACGGTGCTGTAAAATGCCCAGTCCTTGCACTTATAACCAGTCCTTGCATTTACAACCATCACAACACACACACACCCTCCATGGTCATGTCATCTCAATAAGGCGCTTCGGCAACCGGCTTGCATTTGCAAACGGTTGTTGCATCCTACAATCACGTGATCACAATATGCAACCTTTTATAACAAGTTTTCACCAAAAAAATAAAAATAAAAATGGAAGAATAGCTCCATAAAAACGGTCGTAAAATCAGCTCTGGCTTGGCTTCCAACTGCAACGACATAGGACGGAAATTCTGGTCCCAACTGTGGTCGTAGGTCGAGGACTACCTGAAGCTGAGGGTGGGGGTGGGGGAGGAGGGACGTAAAACAGCCTCCTCCCAATTTTAGGCCATTCGGAGAAAGAATAATCACATGGGGAAGGAAGCGTTTTCGTGAAAAATCCTCTTTATAACCCCCTCGAAGACAATAACACAAAAGCACTCAACACAATTCACCTATTTCCTTCCGCCGCACACCGTACAAAAATAACAAAAAGTACCTGAATCCCAATTTGCGTTGGGTAAATTCCTGAGTTTCTCGGAGTAGGAAAGAGTAAAATATTGTCAATTTTCTTGGCAAGCTATTTGAATATTTGAAATAGTAAAAATAACACTGCCGTTTAGTCCTGGTTGTGAGCGAGCTCTGAAAATACTACAACAAAACAAAAAACAACAACACACAGGCATCGTTAATGTAACTTTCGAGTCCTTTGGGAAACGTTTTTCTCCTCTGTGGAAAGTTCTCACTTCATTGTTTTCATAATTGGTCTCCAAGTCTTTATGGATGCCTGGACTCCAGTAAGGGCCTTCACGTCCCCCGTAGAACGTAGACGGCACATTCTGGAAGTCAGCTGCTCCTTTGAGGAGGGAAGGCCTTGGTGTTGTGGCTCGCCAGCAGCCAGCAGAGCTGATGGCAAACTCAGACATTGAGGAGGTTGGGGAGGAACGTGGGCCAGTCCTGGTGTCTGGGGAAGGCTCTGCATTGGAGGCAGAGCGGGGGCCAGGGCCGTCTGACAGTTGTCAGCTGCCTTCGGAGTCGGACATTAGTGGGGCAGAAGAACAGCTGGAGCCTGTTCCCAGTGTGCGCATGCGCAGAGCTGCCAGACAGAAGGGAAAAGCTAAAGAACAAGGGTCGACTCAGGAGTAAAGCCACAAGTGGACGGTGAATGGCTCCTCCCATATGGAATAAAAGAGAAGCGAAAAGGGAGTGGAGTTTGCAGGAGACAATTAGTTCGCTTAATTGGTTCGTGACTCTCAAAGATTCCTTGCCAAGTTTAGAAGATATCGGGCCTGGCAGCTCTCCAAGCCAGATAAGGTCTGTGACTGAAAATTTTCCCTTGAAAGACTTTGCTAGATGTGAATGAGAGGAATTCACGGTAACTTAATAAAAAGAGGTTTTTTTTATCGGGACAAGGAGTCTGCTTCGTGTTCTTGGGGGAAGCCTAGTCAGAACACTTGGTAGGAGAAACATCAGAGAGCTTCATGGCCCCCTGTCAACTTGTGGAAGAGCTCTTCATTCAGCGTCTGGCTTCGGTCAGCTGTCCGGGTGGACAGGAAAATGTAACCCCCGATGTATTCGTGGACCGTCTTGCAGCCGGCGGAGATGCAGCTAAAAGCTACGTTGATGTGCTCGTCGAATTCGATGGCCACCTGAAGAAAAGCAACAGAGGAAGGTGGGTTTTTTCAAACAGTTGGCATCAAGCGTAAAAAACCAGAAGGCCCTTTTTTCAGTGCCGCTGTGACTTTGAATGGTCAGTAAACAAAATGTTGTAAGTCAAAGAACTACTGTAGTCCCTGAATATCAGCCACTGTTTCTGGGACAGGCCAAATGAACAGATGTTCTGCCCCAGCTACGGACCCCCAAAGAACGCAGCACACACAAAGCCTGTACAAACCAAATTAAATCAATCTTTTTCAAACAAAGGCTGTTAATTAACTTTCTTAACAGCCTACAAGAATCCAAAGAATAAATAATTGTAATCTTATTAGGATTGGCAGAAAGCCCAGAAGCAATATGCAGAGAACTAAGATCAAGACGCAAAGGAGAGTGAACGAAGTTGTTCCCTGCAAATTGCCTCAGTCGGCGTTCCTCCTTAAATAGGCTAAGGGAGTGGCCAATTAGCCCCAAGCCTTACTCTCGAGGAGACCTCCTCCTGAGGAGCCACTCCTGCCTTTTGGCAGCTCTACGCGCCTGTGCATCGAGAAAAGGCTCCTCCTCTTCGTCCTCTTCACCCATGGAAGCTTCTGGAGGTTCTGAAGGCCCTGGCTGAATTCCCGCCTCTGGAACCACATCTTCTCCAGCCTCCTCAAGAGTCTGACTTGAACGCCAGCTACACAGGCTGCTGGCACAGCACCACACCAGCTTCCTCGCTGTCGGAATCAGCTACTAGCTGCACAGGCCGCTGACGGGCCACAACAACAGAATTCAAATCCTCTCTTTCTTCGGCGTGGGCTCACCTGGCGAATGTCCCAGTTGACGTTCCATTGACGCATGTTGCTGTACCGCCACGTCTTCACCACGTCCCCGACGGCGAGGTCAATCCGGATCAGGCGGTTGTTGGCGATCCCCAAGATTTCGTCTTTCCTGCTGCCTTTGAACCTGCGTGCGAAACGCGGGAGCCCGGGAAGGTCACACCCACTTCCCATCAGGAGACACTTCCTGGTTCAAAAGCTAAAATTTGGGCTTAGTTTCTGTGTGGGTTTTGTTTTTTTTCTTAAGCCACAAAGAGCCAAACATCTGGGCTGTGTTATCTTTAAGGATAAAATCAATGCTCAGACCGAGCCACCGGGAACCTCGGTCAAACAGGCAAATGGCACTCAGGGATGGATGGATTTTCCAAGAAATATGGCTGTCCCAAGGTGTAAGGTAAAGGTAAAGGTTCCCCTGGCACATATGTGCTAGTCATTCCCGACTCTAGGGGTCACTGCTCATCTCCATTTCAAAGCCAAAGAGCCAGCGCTGTCCGAAGATGTCTCCATGGTCATTTGACTCAATGCCAAAGGCGCACGGAACGCTGTTCCCTTCCCACCAAAGGTGGTCCCTGTTTTTCTACTTGCATTTTTTTTTACGTGCTTTCGAACGGCTAGGTTGGCAGAAGTTGGGACAAGTCACAGGAGCTCACCCCATTACACGGCACTAGGGATTCGAACCGCTGAACTGTCGACCCTTTCGACTGTTCCAGACTTGGTTAACTAACTGGTGGAAGGGAGGGAGGAAGGAAGGAAGGAAGGAAGGAAAAATTATCTTCTATTTGTCCCTTCCAGACTTGGTTAACTAACTGGTGGAAAGGAGGGAGGGAGGGAGGGAGGGAGGGAGGGAGGGAGGAAGGAAGGAAGGAAGGAAGGAAGGAAGGAAGAATTTCCAAGAACTATATAAATTGTAGGAAAGTTCTTTGAATCATACTTTTAGAACCAATCAGTCAAATCTTGGAAACCATGGGAAAAAACGTCCAGCTTTCATTTATCAGTCTGTTCATTGAACGGTTTCTTTCAGGTTTCTTAGCACTTGGGCTTCATTGCCCTCTATGAAATGAACTGCCAGCAGTCTCCCGTTCCCTCTGCTGACGGCCTGTCTGTCTCCCATTCCTTTTCCCCAAACTCTGACACTGCTTAAAGGCCACACCCACCTTTTCGGGAACAAAATGCAGGGGGGGAAAATGGAGCCGTTCCTTACCTGACCACGAAGTACGAGATGCCGAAGTCAGGGAGGGACTGCCAGGCTTGGATGAATTTCATCTTGGCTTCCGCCAGGGAGTGCTGAGAGACATTCTGATAGGCCTCAAGGATGCGGGGAGTTAACTGCAAACATTTGCAAACAAAAGAAAGATCAGAGAGAAACAGATGGAAATCTCTCTTTCTACCTGCACGCTATGGAATCTTCCAAAGTAGCAGAAAAATGCACTGGAATAAAGGGGCGGGGAGACAAAGCATTCTTGGCCTGCTCTCGAGTTCCCATAGGCAAGGGGGATGGCAAAACGAACTTGCAGCTATGGCAAAGAAGCATGCCAGCCAAAAAACAAAAGTACATTCCAGACATATCTCTGTCAAGGCTGTCTCCTAGGGTTACCTACAGCGGCCGGAGGGGAGTGATCTCTACAACTCGAAAAATTGCTCTGTTAGTAAATGTGATGACACACCCTGGGGGGACCAACAGGGTCATGATTGGGACATAAATTACGTGGGGTCAGAGTTGGCTTCGCTTGGAATGTGCGGACATGAAGCTCCTAATAAATAACTGGATTGCTTGTAGCCCTCAACTTATGACCAGAATTTCCATTACTATTGCAAGCCTCCAATGGAGAGTTGGTCACATTCTGAATTTATATGAATGGGATATAAAGTGAGGAGGAAGAGGAGAAGGAAGCGGCAATGGTCACAATAAGGATGACTTCAACTTCACCCTGGATTTCTCTTCAATTCTATTTACCACTCTGAGAACCATGGTCCTGACACAAGCTCCCTCCAGAGCATTGTGGGAAATTACAACGGCCGCCTGGAGGACAAACGATACCTGCTTAGGTTTGAACTTCTTCTGGTAGCGAGGAGATACCAGCCATTGGGTCCCTTCCGTCTCTGCCGTGAGGGACATTTCCGGATTGGTCTTCTGCAACTTAAGGAAGGAGAGAATGTTCTCCTTCTCGGCTTGGTAGGACGCGTCCGCCATGGTCTTCCCTTTCGCTGCCAAACGGCAGCCGGCCATCCAATTGGCGTATTGCTGCTCCTGGTTAAGGACAAGGGAGAGAAAGATCCTTCAACCATTCCTACAGCCTTTATAATACAAGCTCTCCAGCTGTATGGTCTCCACCCATGGTGGTTCTTCTATAGTTGAAGTCCCGAAGCTCCAGCTTCTGAGATCTTTTATTTGAGGTCCAACGTGGAGCCAAGGTTGGGCTCAGCAGTCCATCCAAGGTCCTGGCCCAACTCCCATTCCAAACTTGCCTTCCTTCCTTCCTTCCTTCCTTCCCTCCCTCCCATCTTTGTCTCACTCACGTCCGAACATCTCAGATGTATTTCACTCATTCCATCAGGAGAAGGGACCAGTAACTTGATGCAGAATTTCTGTCCAGAGATGTTGACATCTGGCACCACTTCACAGCCTGGGTGAAAGAGAGAGAGAGAGACAGAGAGTAGAACTCTTCAGGTGCAATAAAACTGTTTTGAACACGACATGGCCTGTGGTCCCACCAGGCCCAAATTGTTAAGTGATCCAAGTCCAAACCAAGGGTGAAATGCTCCCGGTTTGGACTGAATCGCCCGATCCGGTAGCGATGGCGGCAGATGGTTCAGAGAACCGGTAGCAAAAATCCCTGCCCCCCAACCCCCATGCCCAACTGAGCCGCACGATCATCAGAGGCCCTTTTTTTTTTTTTTACTTTTAAAAGGTTTTTTTCTACAACCTCTTCGGCTGAAAAAATGCTTTTAAAAGTTAAAAAAAAAGGCCTCTGATGATCGCGCGGCTCAGCTGGGATCGTCAGAGCCTTTTAAAAGCCTTTTTTCTACAACCTCTCGGGCCGAAAAGGTTGTAGAAAAAATGCGTTTAAAAGGCTCTGACGATCCCAGCTGAGTTGCCTGATCGTCGGAGCCTTTTAAAAGCATTTTTTTACAACCTCTTCAGCCCAAGAGGTTGTAAAAAAAAGGCTTTTAAAAAGTTTTTTTTTAAAAAAAAAAAAGTTGGCCACTCCCACTCAGTCACATTACCACCACCACTACCAAGCCACGCCCACAGAACCAGTAGTAACAAATTTTACATTTCATCACTGGTCCAAACTATGTAAAACTTCTGCATTCGAACCGGTCCTGTACCACCTCTGATCTTGGGTCTCATTTTCCATGGTTGTCCATGGCATCTTGGCTGGAATTGAGAAGCTTATTTGGACACCTTCATTTAGAAATGATCCCCCCTGGGAACATGGTCTACTCTGGCTGAGGACCAACAGGTTCTTCTCCAGATCCTTTCAGCCAACGAACTACAGGTTGCAACCGAGACCATTGCGATGCGAGTAGCCATTGGATTCCGCCATCTTTTCCTTGATACGATCGACTCACCTTTCAGGTTGAGCTGTTGGATAGGTTCTCCCAACGCATCTTCTGGGCTCTTGTAATACGAGATGGTCGTTTCTTTGAAAGTCACCCAATACTGCTTATAACCTTTCAGAGTCAGCTTGCGGGGCCTGGGAGGAATAAAGAGAGGTGAACAAAAATGGCTGGAGAATCACAGAGTTGTGGAGTTGAAGGCATCTCCAAGGATCATCTACTCCAACTCTTTGACGTGCAGGAAAACCAGTTCCACCATCCTCCAGAGGTGGATGTCCAAACTTTTCTTATAACTTTCGGAAACAGAGATTCCAAAACTACCATAAGCAGTGTTTCTCAACCTTGGCAAACTTTAGGACGTATGGATTTCAATCCCCAGAATTCCCCATGCTGGCAGAAGGCAGGAGCAGCTAAAGCAGAAAGGATGACTCGGGAGTAAGGC
Organism: Masticophis lateralis; assembly: GCA_030761175.1. Taxonomy (NCBI): domain Eukaryota; kingdom Metazoa; phylum Chordata; class Lepidosauria; order Squamata; family Colubridae; genus Masticophis; species Masticophis lateralis. The sequence goes on along the minus strand of JAUDYJ010000017.1, from coordinate 8,509,583 downwards.
CAAGAGATGATTGGCACCTCCCAGAAGGCTTAAAAGACCAGCAAAGGCTCTTGGCCTCTTTTTCGGAAAACAACGTTGATAGTCTTGCTGCACTTATCTCTTGTCGGCATCTTCCGCTTTTGAACTTTTGCCAAGAGAAGCCTTTGGCCGTTTGCCTAATTCTACCAAGGTTGGTGATTAGACTGAAGAATTTGTTTTATGAAGAGTTTGTTTTAATTTAATTCGGACGACGCTGAGAATGAGTGAATTCTCAGCTGCTCTAATAAAGTCTGTTTGTTTTGGCACTGTTTGCATTGACTACTACCTACTTGAGTCTGGATCACAACACTTACAATGACGCGAGCTTCGGAGAACCTCTGCTTTTGCTCCGTTCCTTAAGACCTGCTGCGAAAAACCAGTGTGGCATTAAAAAGAAAACCAGCCGGGTACGTTTAAAAGGACTAACCTGAAGATTCGGAGATGATCCTTCAGTTCTGGGATGGCTGTCAGACTGTCCTAAAGAGGAGGCCAGAGGGAAAGAGAAAAAAAAAAAAAAGGATTATTGTATTTCTGGATTACTTTAAAGCAGGGTTTACCCAACCTTAAGTAATTTTAAGATGCGTGGACTTCAACTCCCAGAATCCCCCAATAAGCTATGATCCTTGATTAGGGTTTGACTAATCCTAGATTGTTGCAACAATTATACCTTAGATTAGGTAAAGGTTTCCCTCGCACATACGTGCTAGTCGTTCCTGACTCTAGGGGGCGCTGCTTATCTCCGTTTCAAAGCCAAAGAGCCAGCGCTGTCCGAAGACGACTCCGTGGTCATGTGGCCGGCGTGACTCAATGCCAAAGGCGCATGGAACGCTGTTCCCTTCCCACCAAAGGTGGTCCCTGTTTTTCTACTTGCATTTTTTACCTGCTTTCGAACTGCTAGGTTGGCAGAAGCTGGGACAAGTCACGGGAGCTCATCCCGTTATGCAGCACCAGGGATTTGAACCGCTGAACTGTTGACCTTTCGATCGACAAGCACAGCGTCTTATCCACTGAGCCACCGCGTCCCCTTTTATACTTTAGATTAGGGGTGGACAAACTATAGTCCCCTAATAACCTGAATTTAAATTATATTTATATACATTTACATATTTGGGCCTGGATAGCTCAACAGGCTAATAAGCAGACTAAAGCCTGTTATTAACATCCAGCTGTCTGCAATTATTGTAAGTTCGGATCTCCCCCGGCTCAAGGTTGACTCAGCAAAGTCAGTGGGGAAGCTAGATTCGCTTAACAACCATGTTATTAGCTGCAGGGACTCACTCAACAACTGTGGCAAGGAAGGTTGTAAAATGGGGCAAAACTCACTTAGCAACTGTCTCGCTTAGCGAGAGAAAGTTTGGGCTCAGTTGTGGTTGCATTGCTGAGGGCATCCTGTAAAATCTTGGTCCTTACCAAAACATTCGGAGTTGGGGCTGACCCTTCCAGTTTGACCTCCAAGTTTGCCAAAGCTTTGTCTAAGTCATCCAGGCCGGATTCGCTGGACTGCTCCACAGGAGTGGCGTTCAAGGACAGCTGGTTGATGTGATACTAGGACAGAGCACAGATGATGCTTAGGCCCATTGCAGGTTTTCCAGCCCTAAGGCTGGGATATAATTATTATTAAACGGCACTGTCAACTCGCAAAGCATCTCTGGCCTGCTCTTGAATTGCCATAGGCAAGAGGGATGGGAAACCGACGAAGCAGCACGCCAGTCAAAAAAACAGAAGCACATTCCAGATATCTCTCTCTCAAGGCTGTCTCCCAGGGTTACCCACAGCAGCTGGAGGGGAGTGATCTCTACAAATGGCAAAATTGCTCCGTTGGCTAATGTGATTGATGACACACCCTGGGGAGAGTGGGGAGGGAGAACTGGATCACGATTGGGGCGTAAATTACATGGGGTCAGAGTTGACTTCGCTTGGAAGCTGCCGACATGAAGCTCCTGCTAAATAACTGGATTTCTTTTGGAGCTTGGCTCGAGGTTCACGATTTAATTAGGGCACATTTTTGGGGGGTGGGTGGGTGGGGTTTCTGCATTACTTGTAAGGCAGCGAAGACGATCATCTCTTCCTCTGTGCAATCGGTCTCTTCCAGCAGCACCGACCAGCGGGCTTGTTCGTACATCTGGTTGATCCGGACAACGTCGTACTGCGAGGAAGGGAGGAAGTTTGGTGAGACAAAGCAGCAATTTAAGCTTTAAGGTTTTGTGTGAGTAAAGGGTTGGACTAGATGACCTCCAAGGTCCCTTCCAACTGTTACTGTTCACCTCTGTTGCAGATGCCAGCAAATCAGAAGTTTGGCTGTCTCTCAAGGGAGCACCCTGTACTCTAGCACAGAAGTACATATTAAGTACGTATTACAATTACTGTAGGGGTAGAAGAGAGTATTTGTGGCTTAAGTGTTGAATCGTGGGGGTCCTTGGGTGCATTCTGAGCTTGGTGATTTCCTTGAAGACGTTTCGTTACCAAACTACGTATTTTTCGGAGTATAAGACGCACTTTTTTACCCCCCAAAAGGGGGTGAAAATTTAGGTGCGTCTTATACACCGAATGTAGCCCTGCCCACCCACTGGCCCCCACCCTTTGCCCTCTGCCTCCCAGCAGTTACCTCCTTGCAAGCAAACAGCAAGAAAAAACAGCCCCAATTCAGCTTCAGTATAGGCTAATTAGCCCAAGTTGATTAGATCGGCCTCCCGACTCTCAGCTGATTTGCTCTCAGCTGTTTTGCGCAGGTTCTTTTGCAAGCTCTTGTTTTGCAAGCTCTCTGCTTGCTGCAAAGAGTGCCGGAGTGATGAGAATGAAGGTCATAATATTGGGTTTAAAAAAAAAAAAAAGATAAGGAATAAATATGGCAAAAAGGAAATAGAGAAATTGTAAATTGAATTGAAATGACTAAACACTGTTTAAATTTGTGAACCAGCCAAATAGTCTGTTCAAAGAAAATACATTGTATGTTTGTATGTGTCTAAAAAATAAAAAAAAACTTTAAAAAACCCAACCCGTCTTATACTCCGGTGCGTCTTATACTCCAAAAATACGGTAGATAAAATCATCAGTGCTAGAAGGGAATGGGTATCGTGGAGAGGAGAAGGAGGACCGCGAGGTCCTTGGTGCTCTCCAAGTGTTTTATTATCAACATCATCAGTGCTAGAAGGGAGTGCGGTCAGGGAAGGAGGAGGAGGAGGAGGAGGAGGAGGAGAAGGAAGACTGTGGGGTACCTGGTGGTCTCTGACATTGATTGTTTTCTTACAGATATTTCATTAGCAAACCAGGCAGGGGTGAAATCCAGCAGGTTCTGACGAACTGGTAGCGGAAATTTTGAGTAGTTTGGAGAACTGGCAAATACCACCTCTGGCTGGTCCCAGAGTGAGGTGGGAATGGAGATTTTGCAATATTCTTGCCCCAGGAGTGGGGGGGGAATGGGGGTTTTGCAGTATCCTTTCCCGGCCACCCCCACCAAGCCACGCCCACAGAACCGGTCGTAAAAAAAAATTTGAATTTCAGCAACTGAAACTAGATAACATTATCAGTGCTACTAGGCGGAATCTCACAACCAAGAATCAAAGAATACCTCAAGGAAGCAACTACCAACTCAGACAGAGAAACTTAACAGTAATATATATAAAAACAGAGAGCGGCAAGCCCCACTTTTTTCTACCACTGATGGTATTACCGAGCTGGGTCACGAAACGTCGGCCAGAAAACCACCGAGTTCAGAGACTGCGCCCCCCCCCCCCGCATTAAAATACAACGACCGTGAAGCCCAGGCCTAAAAAAAGAGAATTAAAATCTTCTTTTCCAAACCGCGGCCTCATTTTTTTTATTTTTTACATCTCACACAAACGGAAGGGAAACCCGCTTCCCACCTTGGCAGGAAATAAGACGATTTGCACTTCCGTAAAGCAGCTTCGGGAGTTGTTCGTATTACTTCAACGCTGTTGAAGCCACGTGCTTTCTGTTCCCTTGCGAAAGGATGCTAAATATATATATATTTTCCACCCGCCCCTTTGAGACCAGCCTCACGCCCTTCCCTGGCAACCGAGAGAGAAATGTTGGCAAAAATCACACCTTAATTTGACTGTGGGAAATAATCTAGAAACGGGCAGGAAATTTTGAAAGTGCCGTTTTTAAAGTAAGCCACACACCCACACCCCTTTCCCTTTTGGGAATGCTGAAGTCCAGAACAAAACGTGTGAATATATTTTATATGCTTTCCTGCCTTTTAGCCATGAGGACCAGAAACTTTGGCTTGCAAAGTATCCCCTTGTTGTCGTCTGATCCGTGACTTGAGTGGGGATGGTTTGATCCTGAAAGGTTGTAACAACAATCAGTGGTGGAATTCAGATTTTTTTTTACTACTGGTTCTGTGGGCTTGACTTGGTGGGTGTGGCATGGCAGGCATGGCAGGGGAAGGATACTGCAAAATCTCCATTCCCACCCCACTCCTGTGGGAAGGATACTGCAAAATCTCCATTCCCACCCCACTCCTGTGGGAAGGATACTACAAAATCTCCATTCCCACCTCACTCCAGGGAAAGTATACTGCAAAATCTCCATTCCCACCCTGCTCCAGGGGAAGGATCCTGCAAAACCCCCGTTCCCACTCCACTCCTGGGGGAAGGATATTATAAGTCGCCCTGAGTCTCTGGAGAAGGGCGGCATATAAATCGAACCAATAAATAAATAAGGATACTGAAAAATCCCCATTCCCTCCCCACTCCTGGGGGAAGGATATTGCAAAATCTCCATTCCCACCCCACTCTGGGGCCAGCCAGAGGTGGTATTTGCCGGTTCTCCGAACTACTCGAAATTTCCACTACCTTTCTTGGCAAAGCCCCATGAAGTTCAGAAACAAGAGATGCCGACTGGAAACAGATTCAGCAACGTTGCTTTCCTACAAAGAGCCCAAGAGCCTTTGCTGTTCTTTTTAAGCCTTATGGGAGGGGCCAATCATCTCCTGGCCTTATCCCTGAGTCGTCCTTTTTGCTTCAGCTGCTCTTGCCTTCTCCAGAACCTGTCAGAACCTGCTGGATTTCACCCCTGACAACAATTATACCTTAGATCAGGGGAGGGCAACTATGATCCCCTTTACAACCATGCTGGCTCAGGAATTCTGGGAGTTGAAGCCCACAAGTCGTAAAGGAGCCATAGTTGCCCACCTCTGCCTTAAATAAAAGCAGAAAGTGGAGGAATATACATTTGAAGTTCCCTAAAATAAGTAAAAAAAAAATGTATTATGCCCCTGAAGATGTTCACCTTTGGCTCCAGATCGAAAAAACTGTAATACTTAAAGCGCAGCCATAAACATTCCTGTTCTTTTACTTCTTGTTGTAGCAAAGTGCGGGACGAATCCAGCCATCTACAAAAAAAAAGAGGAGGAAAAATGAAGAATTGGCTAATGTAAGTCCAGGCAGTTCTTGACTTACGACCACAGTTGAGCTCGACATTTCCGTGGGAGGAGATGGGCGATAGGAACGATGAGAAGAATAATAGTAATAGTACTTCAGACTTAGTGACTAGTTTGACAGTGTTGAGGGAATTATTTGTATAGCAGAGTGATGGCGTTTGGGAAAAAAACTGTCCTTGTGTCTAGTTGTTCTGGGTGCAGTGGATGGAAACGAAGGAGAGAAGAAACTTAGAACTAAGGAGGAATTTCCTGACAAGGAGAACAATTAATCAGTGGAACTACTTGCCATCAGAAGTTGTGAATGCTCCAACACTGGAAGTTTTTAAGAAGAGGTTGGATAACCCTTTGTCTGAAGTGCTGTAGGGTTTCCTGCCTAAGCAGGGGGTTGGACTAGAAGACCTCCAAGGCCCCTTCCAACTCTGTGATTCTATTCTATTCTTACCTGCTGTTGATCTTGGTCTTTTCCACAAGGGATCCTGGCCGGTGCATTCGGACAATCTGCTCAGGGGTCAGGCTAGTCTGACTGACCGACAGCATCCGATAGCAAGCCTCCGTTTCGGCGCTGTCTGAAAAGTGAGCAGGCATCCCACGGAAAGTCTGTTGCTCTGCGCCTGGAATAACGAGGGGAGAGAGAGAGAGAGAGAGAGAGAGAGGGTTAGGGGTCAATGTCCATCCTCAGTTAATCCTTGGTTCAAGCAAATATAAGCAGTCCTCCGCTTACGACAGTTCATTTAGTGCATTGTTCAAAGTTATAACTGCACCGGAAAAAAAGTGACTTGTGACTCTTTTTCCCCACTTACAACCGTCGTAGTCGCGGGATCAAAATTCAGATGCTTCAGACGCACTGCAGAGGTTAAGTTAGTACAGGTAGTCCTCAATTTATGGCCGCAAATGCGCCCAACGTTTACGTTGTTTAAGTGAGAAATTCGTTAAGTGAGTTTGGCCCCGTTTTTACAATTTTTCTCGCCACCTTTGTTAAGGGAACCACTGCAGTTCTTCAATCAATCACACGGTTGTTAAGTAAATCTGGCATTCCCATTGATCCAGAAGATCCTAAAAGGGGATCACGTAACTCTGGGACACTGCAACCGTCATAAATATGAGTCCACTGTCTAGCATCCAAATATATATCCCGAAACCATATGCTACAGTGTGAAAAAGTCCCTTTTTTCAGTGCCGTCATAACTCCAAATGGTCACTAAATGAACTGTTGTAAGTCAAGGAGTACCTGTAATACAGTTGTTAAATGAATCGGGTTTCCCCACTGACTTTGCTCATCAAAAGGTCGCAAAAGGGGACACCACAACCATCATAAATGGCCAAGCATTTCAATTTTGATCTCTTGGCCATGGGAGAAGCTGCAACGGTCATAAATGTGAAAAACGGTCCTAAATCACTGTTGTCACTCTGAACGGTCACTAAATGAATGTTGCAAGCCGAGGACTGCCTCTATGTGTGTGCACGTGCAAAGTTGTGATGCCCTCACTTGCTGGCAGCCGGACACTGGTGAGGTCATAACTCCGAGCCATAGTTTCTTCTTTCTCCTTCTGTTTCCGTTTGTCCTTCTCTTCGGGTGCCCGCAGCAAGGACAGCTCTTCCGGGTGACGGATGGCTACAATGAGAAGTTACCAAGAAGTTAGCCCCCCCTCAAAAAAACCTCTCAGATCTATTCCTCCAGATCCCGAACTAATCATGGTTGGAGACAGGCAGGGTTCGAATGTGGCAGGGAAATGGCTGGTTTATCTATTTCCTAATCCGGGGGTCTCCAACCTTGGCAACTTTAAGCCCGGCAGACTTCAACTCCCAGAATTCCCCAGCAAACCTTAAGCCTGGCGGACTTCCAACTCCCAGAATTCCCCAGGCAACTTTAAGCCTGGCGGACATCAACTCCCAGAATTCCCCAGCCAACTTCAAGCCTGGCAGACTTCAAGTCCCAGAATTCCCCAGCAAACTTTAAGCCTGGCGGACATCAACTCCCAGAATTCCCCAGCCAACTTCAAGCCTGGCAGACTTCAAGTCCCAGAATTCCCCAGCGAACCTTAAGCCTGAAGGACTTCAACTCCCAGAATTCCCCAGGCAACTTTAAGCCCAGCGGACGTCAACTCCTAGAATTCCCCAGCCAACTTCAAGCCTGGTGGACTTCAACTCCCAGAATTCCCCAGCCAACTTCAAGCCCGGTGGATGTCAACTCCCAGAATTCCTCAGCCAACCTTAAGCCCGGTGGACTTCAACTTCCAGAATTCCCCAGCCAACTTTAAGCCTGGCAGACTTCAACTCCCAGCCAGAGATGGTATTTGCCGGTTCTCCAAACTACTCAAAATTTCCACTACCAGTTCTCCAGAACCTGATGGATTTCACCCCTGGATAAAAGATATTACTACTACTACTACTACTACTAAGTAATAACGTAAAGTCCCTTTTTATGGTCTGGGGTTGCTTTAAACCACTGCTAAGCCATTGGTTGTAAACTGAGGACTACCTGGGCAGCTGTGATTCCCATCTCTACCCGATGCCTTCCTTTCAGTGCCAACCCCGAAGCTTTGAACTATGTTTTCCTACTTACCAAGTAGCCTGCAAAGATCACACACGGTGCGGAAGACGGGCTGGGCGAAATTGGCTCTTACTCGGACGGTACAACGGTTGGGCAGAAAAAGCAGCACCGGTTTATGCTGGGGAGTAAAGTGGAGCTTGGCGTCAGCCAGGACCCCGTATTTATCCAGGCTCCAGTTCGTCTTCAAGAGCCATATTTTCTTCTGCTCCCACCACAAGGCGTGATCTGACCAGTTCTTCTGGAGTTCTGGAGAACGGAGACAGAAAGAGAAAATCCATTAGATTGGGAAAGCAACAGGGAGCAAGTCAAGGAAGGGGTTTGATCAGTAAGTAAAGATAAAGGTTCCCCTCGCAACTATGTGCTAGTCATTCCCAGCTCTAGGGACGGTGCTCATCTCTGTTTCAAAGCCGAAGAGCCAGCGCTGTCCGAAGACGTCTCCGTGGTCATGTGGCCGGCATGACTCAACACCATAGGCGCACGGAATGCTGTTCCCTTCCCACCAAAGGTGGTCCCTATTTTTCTACTTGCATTTTTTTCCCTGCTTTCGAACTACTAGCTTGGCAGAAGCTGAGACAAGTCACGGGAGCTCACCCCGTTCCGCGGCGACACTAGGGATTCGAACCACTGAACTGCCGACCTTTCGATCGACAAGCTGGGACAAGTAATCCTGCTTCCCTTTCGCCTTTCAGCTCTAATGGAGGAGCCCTCATTCACGACAAACCATTTTATACCAAATTTATATTTGCTGATAAAGAAATAAAGGGAGACTAGTATAGATCTATTTCAAGCTATTTAGCTCTCATCAGCTAGCCATACCCATACTCGGATTCAAACTTGTAAGGGTATGGCTAGCTGATGAGAGCTAAAGAGCTTGAAATAGATCTATGCTAGTCTCCCTTTATTTTTTTATCAGCAAATATAAAATTGGTATTAAATGTTTTGTCGTGAATGTGACTGCTTGAGGGCTCCTGGATTGGAGCTGAAAGGCGAAAGGGAAGCAATATGCTCCCTCCCATATCGGGGTAGACCAGGTGCTTCGATAGAAACACACACACACACACACATTTTCACCTCTTTTCGTAGGTCTTTATGTGTATTTTTCTCTCAGCCAGCAGACCCTTTGCTGCCCATTGGGAGACTAAGATAGATCTATTTTGGCTTATTAGCCCTCATCAGTTAGCCACACCCTCATCCCATGTATCCTCCCTGTAAAGGTACAGTATTTGTTTTCTTTCCTTTTCGTAGGCTTTATGTGTCTTTCTCTTTAGCCAGGTTCTTCCTACGTAAACCAAGATATATGCTGTATATATACACAAAGCATAGTGAAGCAAAGCGGGCTTAAGAGACCTCTTTCTGCCACCAGTAGCCTCTCACCGACCAGTACGGTCCCATAGAGAGGGGCTCCTCGGGGTGCTGTCGGCCAAACAGTGTCGACTGGCGGCCCCCAGGGGGAGAGCCTTCTCTGTGGGGGCACCTGCCATCTGGAATGAGCTCCCCCCCGGAGATACGGAGGATCCCAGATTTACGCACTTGCCGCCGCGCCCTCAAAACATTTTTATTCCTTTTAATCGGGCTTTTAAGTTTTATATAAACTGGGTGTTTTAGATTTGACTTAAGCCTAAATTATTTAATATATTTTAATAGTCTTTTAACTTTTGTATGTTGTATTTTATTTAAGGCTGTCCACCGCCCTGAGTCCTTCGGGAGTAGGGCGGTCGATAAATTTAATAAATAATAAAATGATAATAATTTCTAACCCGCTTTCCCAGCTATGTGCCTTCCCAGTAGGCGAGAACTATAACTCCCAAGATTGTCAGTTCACCCGGTTATTAGCTGAAGACGATGAGGGAGAAATATTTTCTCTCTCTCTCTCTCTCTTCGCGAGAGAGGAACAAGTAACTTGCATGAGTTGTCCTGTTGGGTTTCCTCCCCCCCTTCCCGCACTCTTTCCGGTCAAAGACTGTTAAAATAGATGCCCCAAATTAAGGAACTGCTGGAAATAATTTACTTCCGGGCCTGGTTATCGTTTTCCAGGGTGTAAACGAATAGTATCTGCCCCTGTGGTTTCAGGAGAATATTTTCCATGGCTTATCTGGAGAAGGCAGGGGTCCCTCAAGGAGGAAAGGAGAGGGAGACCACAACCCTCAAGCTGAGTCACAGCCCTTCTCCCGCGCAGTCCGCCATTTTCCTTTCCTTCCCTGCTTTGTGGATGTTTTAGCTAGGAGGAGAATTTGAGGGTTTTGCAGGGTCTCCCCCTTGAGGTGGGCTTCCTTCAGTCAATGGAAAAACCCTACGGTATAACATAGGCAGACCTCGCCTTACGACGGTTCAAAGTTACGACAAACACCCCTCCCCCCCCCATTACGATCCAGTTGCCAAGTGCCCGAATTTACTTCACATAGCCGTGAGGGAATTGCTGTAGTTGTTGGAAATTTTATTCATTCATTCATTTATTTAATTAATTAATTGAATTTCTATACCGCCCTTCTCCCGAAGGACTCAGGGCGGTGCTGTTGTAACTCCAAACGGTCATTAAACAGACGATGGGTAAATTGAGGATTATATGTCTGTACACTGGGAGGTTTGCTTAATTTTGCGGGGTCCTTGGTGCTCTCTCTGAGCTTGGGTGTTTTTTCTTGCAGGCGTTTCTGCACCCAACTGGGTAACATCATCAGTGCTAGAAGGAAGTAGGGGTTTGCTACAAATCATCCTTCTAGCACTGATGATGCTACCCAGTTGGGTCAAGAAACGCCTGTAAGAAAAAAACCCCAGGCTCAGAGAGCACCAAGGAGCCCTCTTTTCAACCCTGAGTTGCAAATATTCTCCTTTATTGGTACTTACTCAATTGGTCTGCAATCTGTAACATGATGCCTCCTATATGCAGGCTCCCGGTGACTCGGAGTGGGATGGGCTCTGCCTCAGGTCCCAGGTCCTCCACGAAGACCCTGAGTTCCCAGGAGTCGTCAATATACTCTCCGCTCGCTGTTTTTATGCCAGCCATGGTGGTCCTTAATGGAGAGAAGAATGAAGGATGAAGAGGTAATGGGGGAGAAAAACCAGATCTCTGATGCGTCAGCCTGGAGCAGTCTTTCCCAATCTGTGCTGCTTTATGATATGGGGACTTCAACTCCCAGAATTCCAGCATGCTGGCTGGGGAATTCTGGGGGTTGAGTCCACCCATCTTAAAGCAAGCCGGCTGACTGGGGAATTCTGGGGGTTGAAGTCCACCCATCTTAAAGCAAGCCAGCTGGGGAATTCTGGGAGTTGAAGTCCACCCATCTTAAAGCAAGCCAGCTGGGGAATTCTGGGAGTTGAAGCATCTTAAAGCAAGCCAGCTGGGGAATTCTGGGAGTTGAAATCCACCCATCTTCAAGCATTCTGGTTGGGCGGTTCTGGGAGTTGAAGTCCACCCATCTTAAAGCAAGCCAGCTGGGGAATTCTGGGGGTTGAAGTCCACCCATCTTAAAGCCTGCTGGCTGGGGAATTCTGGGAGTTGAAGTCCACCCATCTTAAAGCAAGCCAGCTGGGGAATTCTGGGGGTTGAAGTCCACCCATCTTAAAGCCTGCTGGCTGGGGAATTCTGGGAGTTGAAGTCCACCCATCTTAAAGCAAGCCAGCTGGGGAATTCTGGGAGTTGAAATCCACCCATCTTCAAGCATTCTGGTTGGGCGGTTCTGGGAGTTGAAGTCCACCCATCTTAAAGCAAGCCAACTGGGGAATTCTGGGAGTTGAAGTCCACCCATCTTAAAGCAAGCCAGCTGGGGAATTCTGGGAGTTGAAATCCACCCATCTTCAAGCATTCTGGTTGGGCGGTTCTGGGAGTTGAAGTCCACCCATCTTAAAGCAAGCCAGCTGGGGAATTCTGGGGGTTGAAGTCCACCCATCTTAAAGCAAGCCAACTGGGGAATTCTGGGAGTTGAAGTCCACCCATCTTAAAGCAAGCCAGCTGGGGAATTCTGGGAGTTGAAATCCACCCTTCTTCAAGCATTCTGGTTGGGCGGTTCTGGGAGTTGAAGTCCACCCATCTTAAAGCAAGCCAGCTGGGGAATTCTGGGAGTTGAAGTCCACCCATCTTAAAGCAAGCCGGCGGAGGGATTCTGGGAGTTGAAGTCCACCCCTCTTAAAGTTGCCAAGGTTGAGAAACAGTGGCCTAATGGCCCAAGTATCTAATTTTCCCCCTCCAGGGGGAAAAAAAGAGTCCCTAAACTCACTCCTCTGCTAAATTCCTGCATTGCACAAGCTAGAATGGTCTGTGGCCAACTTAAAGGAGATGAGGGATCCTTGGTGCTTTCTGAGCTTTTGTATTTTTCCTGCAAGACGCATCATGAACAAAACTAGGTAAAATCATCAGCAAACCCCTCCTCCCTTTTAGCACTGGTTGCGTTACCTAGTTTGGTAATGAAATGTTTTCAAGAAAACCCCCAAGCTCAGAGAGCACCAAGGAGCCCTCATTTCAAAATAATTTGAAATTTTCCAGTTGGGTCCTATTTTCGGGGGAAACGGGGTAACAGGAGTATCCTCCCAACACAAAGCATCCTAACTCAGCTTCTCCAGGTAGGGAAGCCAACCCAGCGGCTCATCCCGTTCCTCACAGGTTGGCACGCCCAGACCGCTACACCGCCAGCCCCCTCGCCTGCTGCCGTGTGAAAACGATGCCAAAACTCTCTGCCAAGCTTGCCTTGGAGATTCCCTCCTGTGGGCAATTTTAAAAAAAAATGGCCAAATCTTTTGTCTTTGATTCTGAGCAGAAACCTGCCACACGTTCCCGCTGGAATCCATCTAGATTACCCCCAAATGCTCGAACCTCTGTGATGAATGGCGATTTGAGGCTTGTTGGGTTTTCAAACGATGGGCTCAGCATTGATTTAACTCCCATCAAGGAGTTAAAAATCCAGGAAAACGTCTGGCGGGAAGTGACTCAGAAGTCTGCATTCTGTTATTAGTCACTTGTATGTGCCTTAGGTGTGCCTTTGACTAAATACACCCACTTCTCTTTGTGTACCTACTACGTACCTCCCCCCCGCCCCATCCACTTCAAGACAGACTTTCCGCTCCCTGAGATTATGTACAATTATGGCCCACCGAACAGGAGCCCCGCGCATCGTTAGAAAATGTTCATTGAGCTCGCAAGATGGCTGCCACGGCGAATTATATTTGCTAAGGGTCTTAAAAGGTCCTTTAGTCTTTTGAGCATCTTCCTTGCTCAGTAACCCACCCGAGGCTTCTGAAGTTTGGAAAGCAGCTCCCTTCCTTTTGCCAGCCCTCCCAAGATTGGGGCATCTGGAAGGTAAGGTGCTCTTGAAGATGGAGGCTCCGTTAGAAGCCTCAGCGGAGAGGATTTGGAAATAAAAGCATTGGTCCATCTGCGGGGCCTTCCTTCCCCCCAAGGACCTTCAGAAAACAGGCAAGGATGGTGCGTAAGGCAAGCAAGGAAACCCTTCTCTCTCTCTCTCTCTCTCTCTCTCTCTCTCTCTCTCACACACACACACACACACACACACACACATTAAAAAAAAATCCAGAAATGTAGTGTGACAAATTTTCTCCCCGGCTGTTTTGAGTTTGCAAGGAGCATCACAAAGGGCACACCGCAAAGAAAGGTGTACTAGAAAGGATGGTAGGATGGAAACTTCGTTTTCGAAAGAGAAACAAACTTTGGAAAGGAAAAAAAAAATGTAGAACATACCTTCCCCGCTTCGGTTTCCCCTCTGAAGTTTTTTCCAAGATCTCCCCAGCCTGGATTCGAAAACACGTCCCTGGGGAACCACTACCGCTGGCCTTTTGTTCTACCCCCGCCTCTCCCTGCAGGTCTTTCCCCCATGAAGGGCGTCTTCTCTGCACCCCACCCCCCCCTTGCAACTTCCTCCCTGCTGCCTCGGAAAAAAACGGTGACACACACAAGAGCGTTTTGCAGCGCCAGAGGCTTTGAGTAAAATCTTGCAAATTTTGCAAATCCAGCGCGCTGTGTTTACACACTTCCCAAGGCATCCCTAATGAGTGATAGGATTTATGCTTGCTATTTTCTGTGAAATGCCCGAGTTACCAAGAAATTCATATGCATATATATATATATATATATATATATGTCTTTGGTTATTTGGGTCTTCTCCCCCGTAAAATTGGAAGTATCTTGGCGACGTTTCGACGAAGTCTCATTCGTCATCTTCAGGCTGGTGTTCTCGGCTTCGTGCTTCCAGGAGCTTCATGCTTTTTCGTGTTTTTCACACTTAATGACCGTTGCAACGGTCCGCTTGGCAATGGACTCATATTTATGACGGTTGCAGTGTCTGACCTGGGGCGCAGGTGAGATTCACTTACCTTCCCTACCGGTTCGCAAATGTGAAATCTTCGTTCGCATACCAGCGGTGGGTTGCTCCTGGTTCGAACCGGTTCTATAGAACCGGTAGTAAAACTGGTAGTAGCCTCCACCCACCCGTCAGAACATCATCATGGGTAATCTGCGCATGCGCCGAAGTGCGCGGGCGGGGTCCCGTTGCAAACCGGTAGTTTTAATTTATTTATTTTAATTTTATTGAATTTATATACCGCCCTACTCCCGAAGGACTCAGGGCGGTGAACAGCCAGAGATAAAAATACATCTTACAAAAGTTAAAAACTCATTAAAAATACATTAAATAATTTGGCCCAAGAATGAATTTAAAAACATCCAATTTACATAGAACTTAAAAACACATTTAAAAGGGACCAGCCTGCTGGAATAAAAATGTTTTAAGGGCGCGACGGAAAGTGCGCAAATCTGGGATCCTCCGTATCTCCGGGGGGAGCTCATTCCAGATGGCAGGTGCCCCCACAGAGAAGGCTCTCCCCCTGGGGGCCGCCAGTAGTAAAGGTATGTAGAACCAACCCGTCAAACACGCTGCCTCTGTGCTTTACATCTGGGCAGGCGGGTGGAGCCTACTGCAGTCGCCGCTACCAGTTTGCACGAATCAGAGAGAATCGGCTGAATCCCACCACTGTCCTGGGGTCACACGATTCCCCTTTGCAACCTTCTGACAAGCAAAGTCAATGGGGATGCCCCTTAACAATCAGGTTAACGAACTTAAAAACAACTGCAGTGACTCGCTTAACAACCCTGGCAAGGAAAGGTCGTAAAATGGGGGCAGAACTCATTTAACAAATGTCTCGCTTAGCCGCATCCATTTTGGGCTCGATTGGGGCCGTAAGTCGAGGACTTGTAACTGCTTCGTATCCGTCTACGATCTAGAAACCGGGTTTTTAAAAAAAAAATTAAAAGTTTTTCAGGATGCAAAAGCTTCAGAAAAGATCCCGCTTCTGAACTGGTTCACACATTTCAGAGAAGGAGGGGAAAAAATAGCTCATGGCTTTCATATCCGGTTGATGCGTCGCTTCGCCGTCGGTTCTCAACGCTGTCCTCAGCTTTTCTTGATGACTTTTTCATCTAGATAACGAACAACGGAGGAAACCTCTTATTTCCCCCCTCCCTTTTTTTCCCCTTTTTGCATGGAGCAAGAGCAAAACACAACCCAGTTAACCTTTGGATGTGCGAGAGGATGCCGAAGTTTGAAAAAGAAAACAACACAACGTCACCAAGCTATCCTTGAAAGAGCCAGGAGCAGGGGTGAAATGCTCCCGGTTCAGACCGGATCACCCAAACCAGTAGCGATGGTGGCAGTTGGTTCGCAAAACCGGTAGCAAACATCCCTGCGTCCCAACATGCCCAGCTGAGCCACGCGATCATCAGAGGCTTTTTAAAATTTATTTTTAAAAGCATTTTTTCTTCCACCTCTTCGGCTGAAAAAAAAAGCTTTTAAAAGTAAAAAAAAAGCCTCTGATGATCACGCGGCTCAGCTGGGATCGTCAGAGGCTTTTAAAAGCGTTTTTTTTTTAACAACCTCTTCGGCCGATATATGTTTTCTTTCCTTTTCGTAGGCTTTATGTGTATTTCTCTTTAGCTAGGTTCTTCCTACGTAAACCAAGATTTTTATGCAGTCCTAGTTCAGTGAAATCACAATCCACTAGTTTCTAGGCTTTTTTTTCTGGCAGCCAGCAAAGATCAATTATGGATAAGAGAACGTACACTTACAATATGTGTATCAGAAATAAAAATAAAAAACTTTTTTCAAAAAAAAATATAAAACCATTGTATATAAAAATATTTCTGTGGTATGGGTTCATGGAAATTTTGATCCTTTTGCAATCCTTTTCAGGCATCTGTCATGGGTCAGCCGGGCCCTATTTCTGTGTTGCAAGGGGGTGGGGGTGGGGGGGTTTCAAACAGGAATTGGCGCCAGGGCTGTGTGTGTTCCCTCGCTTGACTTCCTTCTTTTCAAACCCAAAAACCAGTTTGCCCGTTTACAAGTTTAGCTCAGTCCTTTTGAGATGCTGGATTAAATATATTATATAGATATAGATATATATATCTATCCCCAATTTTACCTCTTATCTCTAGCGCCCTAATTTTTTCCTTAAATTAAACCAAACCCTGTTAAGCTGGGGCCCTCTATCCCTGTTACTTTGGACTATCATCTCTTTTTAACTTAGCCAGCATTGTTAGTTCAACCTTACTGAACGGAGGGGGGCAAAAGAATGGTTAAAATTTGTTTGAGCCAACTTCTTCTCTTTACGAAGATAACGCATCAAGTTTCGGACACGTTTTCTTTGCTCCTTCCCAACGGGGGTTTACGAATCGTGGTTTAAAACAGTTTGGTTAAAAAACTTGATCAACCCCTGGTTTGCCATAGCTACCGGTTTTATAATGTGAGTTAAGCAGGATCATTTTTTTTTCCTTCCGTTTCCTCTTTTTTTGGAGGGGGGAAGGAAAAGGGTCACAAGGTTACTGCGTGTTCGCTCGCTCGCTCTCTCCCTCGGTCACAGGGTGGGTGGATCTGGCCCTCGCCTTCACCCCTCCCTGTCGCAACTGGGATTTTCTTTAGCTGACGATAAGGGGTGGGCACAGAAATGGTGCAAAAAAAAAAAAAAAGGACCCATAACTGCTTCTGATGTAAACGTGGGCAGACGTGAAACACGTGGACTTTTGTGGGTCGAGATTGCCCCATTTGGGTTGTGTCTGTCGAGAGACACCTGTCCCTTACCCTGGCCACCTCTAGGGCAAGGAAAACAAATTCTTAAGAAAGGGGAAAAGCCATAGCAAACCTGAGCCAGTTTGATCTAGCGGTCAAAAAAGGCACCAGGTTGGAAACTGGGCGACAGTAAGTTCTAGTTCCGTGTTAGCCATGAATGCTGGCTGGGTGACTTTTGGGCCAATCGCCAGGCGACGGTGAGTTCTAGTCCCACCGTAGGCATAAAAGCCAGTGGGCGAGCCATCACCCCGTTTAGCTCCACTAAGCATGCGCCTCCCGCTGGCCAGCTGGTTTTCAGGATGCGCAGGGGATGGGGCACATGCGGGAGACATATGTGCATGCACCCAGTGTGTGCGTGGAGCGTGGTGTGTGTGTGTGTGTGTATAGTGCGAATCCCCATGGCCTGTTTTTGGATCCAGGAGGCTCCCAGTAGTGTCCACATGGCATATTTTGGGTGCCAGGTAAGTGCAGGGCCCGCGCGGAGCCTGAAAAACGGACCTTCCTGAAGTCGTGCTTTTGGCACACGAAGAGAAAAAGATTAGCCAGCACTGGCCTATATTAAAATGGCCAAGAAACTCGGCCGTTATAGAGGAATATAAAATAAATGACGTCTTGCCACACAGATGCCGCTGGCTGCAATTCGAGAGAAATGGAAGACCTTCCTTTCGCAAGCGTCAAGGTTGCGCCAATCCGGAAAGCTGACGCAACGTTTTCCAGATTGCACAACAACTCTGTCCCGAAAACTCTTTTTTTAAAAAATCACCCTCTGACGAAGCCTTTTAGGCACTTTAAAAGATGATTAAAATCTTCCGGGGGTCAAGCAGGACAGACATACATTTTTCGGACTAGAAGACGCATTTTTTTTGTCTCCCCACAGGGGGTGAAAAAATCTGTGCGTCTTATAGACTGAATATCGCCGAAGCCCCACCTACCCAGCAGCCATTTTTTGGCCTTCGTATGCCTTGTTTTCAGGCCTTTTTTCGGTGTTTTTTTGGGGGGGGGACTGTTTTCGAGGCTTTTCGTTGCCCATTTTGGGGGCTTTTAGGGCCCATTTTTACCCCTTTTTTTCTGTAAAAACAGGCCAAAAAAAAAAAAAAGCCTCAAAAACAGGCCAAAAAAAGCCTCAAAAATGGGCTGGAAAAAACCTCCAAAATGGGCCTAAAAAGCCTTGAAAATGGGCCTAAAAAAGCCCTTAAAAAGGGAGGTCACAAACTTTTTGTTGTTGTTTTCCTCTTCTAAATTTAGGTGCATTATAAAAATACGGTACTTCAGAATAACTGCATGGAATTACTGTCACGGAGAACAGATGAGCAAAAAAAAAGAAGAGGGGAAAAATAAAAAACCCAAAAACCAACAAATTAAGGAATCCTGTAAAAAGGGCTGATTGCAGAATACACTTTTGGTGCAGAATATCAGAGGAGCCACAGCTGGAAACAAAATGGGTCTTTCTGAAATTTCTTGAATGCTCAATTCCAAGGACCACTCCCCCCTCCCATTTTCCGAATCTGCCAATTTTTCACCCCATTTCAACAGCATTTTGATCATTTTTAGACCATACGCAAAACTTTTCCTTTCTCGAGATGCTATTCAGGTAGTCCTCAACTTACAACAACTTGTTTAGTAACTGTTCGAAATTACAACGGTGTGGGGGAAAAGAGTGACTCGTGACCGTTTTCAAACTTATGACCGTTGCAGCATCACATGATCAAAATTTAGATGCTTACCAACTCATATTTATGACGGTGGTAGCATCCCGGGGTTCACACGATCCCCTTTTTGCGACCTTCTGCACCAAGCAAACTCGATGGGGGAAGCCGGATTCCTTTAACAACCGGTGTGAATAACTGCAGGGGTTCATTGAATGACGGTGGCAGGGAAGGCCGTAAAATGGGGAAAGACTCAACTGCCTCGCTTAGTGATGGAAATGTTGGGCTCGGCTGCGGTCGTAAGCCGAGGGCTACCTGTAACAAACCGGCTTGATGTCCGTTAGCGTGGTTTGATTCATCTGCCGAATTGAAGGGGAGGAAAATTTTGCTGAAAAGAGGCGACTCAGAAAAGATCTAAGTTTGCTCCTTTTTTTTTAATTGGATGTGCAAAGGAGACCAAAGTTAACCACAGCCTCACAGCCGAACGAAAAACCGGGGGGGGAAAAAAAAACAAAAACCAAGTGACGAGGGCTCGTCGTCGGGTTCGCAGTTGCTGGCCGAGAGAATTGAAAACCGCAAGGGTGGGGTGGAAGAGGGGAAACCCTCCCACCCCTATAAAAAAAAAAAAAAGGAGAGAGAAAACGGCAGCTCACAACAAGGAATTATAACCGAGAGACAGAGCAACAGGCCGGGACGATGGACGAAAAGGCCGATTTCTTTTTGGTGCCGAAACAGGGTGGATGGTTGGTTTACGAGCACGCATGTGGACAAGAGGTGGGACACATGTCTCGAAGGTGTGAGTCTCTGCCTTTTGCCGAGAGAGAGAGAGAGATGGCCCCGAGAGTGAACTGATTTCATGGAGAAAGTCCATCAAAGGCTGCCTTTTTTTCTTTTTTTCAACCAGGGGGAAAAGTTGCGAAGGATGGTTAGTATTATCACCGGATGGCGATCAGGCCAACATCCATCAGCTTCTGGATCTTCTGAGCAATGACAGGGTTTTTCAAGTGTCTGCAGGGAAAAGGAGAGAGACGGAGGGAAGGCAGTCAGGAAGATCTGTAAAGATTCCCCCCCCCCCCCAACGTGCTTTGCCAACCCGAAAGCTTAATCTAGTTTGTCATAAACGAGGAGTTGACCTGGGGGGGCTCACATTGCAGCCCTGGTCAAAAGGGCCTCAGCAGAGATTATACGATTTGAGACTTCTCAGGAAACAACAACTGAATGAGAAACTGCTGGTGACCTTCTACCGCAGCACCATAGGGAGTATTTTAACTTATTGCACCTGTTTATGGCTTGCCAATTGCAGAAAGGAGAGCACTCCAGAGGGTCAATGTCATTGCCCAGATCATCATGGGTTGCCCCTTCCCCTCTTTGGAAGAGCTTTATAGCTCCCGCTGCCTTAAGAAAGTTCAAAACATTCTTAAAGATCCATCTCATCCTGGGCATCCCCGGGTTTTGTTTTTTTTTTGAACTATTACCATCTGGCAGACGGTACAGGGCAATCAAAACAAGGACAAATAGGCTGAAAAACAGCTCTCTATCCCAGGGCAGTAACTATACTGAATTCTACAGTCTAGTGTAGGGGTCTGCAACCTTAGATACTCAAAGAGCTATTTGGACCCATTTCCCACAGAAAACACCGGGAGCCACAAAACCTGGGTAGGCGTGGCCAACTCGATGTCACTCACTTCCACCAGTCACATGAACCCCCCTCCCCCAGCCATGCCTACCCAACTGGAATATATCTGTTGAACAAAACTCCGCTATGGCCACAGGAAGGGCATCCGGCCAGTAAACTCTCAGCTCCATTCAGACACCATCACCGCCACGGATTACGGGGGTCATTAAACGACTAAAAAAATATATGTATATGTACCTTCCCAGCCCTACTGGCTTGGCCGTCTACAATAGGGGCCAAGGGAAAATGAATTACCCAGCCCTGCTCTAAGCTTCATCCCTTAGCAAGCAACTTGGTGAAGAGCAAGGCTCAGGATCATCTTACGGATTTCCCCAGCCCTGACTCACTCGCTTAGCGCCTGTGGATCTTTCTGCATCTGTTCCAGGATCAGCCGCATGGCTGGATCGCTCATGATCTGCTGCACCTCAGGATCAGCCATTGCCCGGCGCTTCACGTCCTCGGGGTTGTCGTTGCGATTGTACTGGGACATCAGGCAGCGCTGGTAACCTTCGGAAGCTTCCTGTAAGAATTGCACCGGGGAGCAAAAAAATTTGAAGAGGAGAATTGTTGTGCAAGCACACAACATTCCCGAATTATGGCCTTTCATTCTCATTTCTTCCTGCAGTTTCAGCTTGCTGGGGCGATACGAGTCAGTTGCCAAGCATCCAAATTTTGATCATGGGGACGTTGCAACAGTTCTAAATTGAGCCGTGGTGGGGCATCGGTTAGAGTGTGGTACTGCAGGCTACTTCTGCTGACTGCCTGCAATTTGGCAGTTCAAATCTCACCAGGCTCAAGGTTGACTCAGCCTTCTGTCCTTCCGAGGTCGGTAAAATGAGGACCCAGATTGTTGGGGGCAAGAGGCTGACTCTGTAAACCCCTTAGAGACGGCTGTAAAGCACTGTGAAGGGGTATATAAGTCTAAGTGCTATTGCTATTGACCTTCCTTCCTTCCCTCCCAGTGGTTAGAATGCAGTATGGCAGGCTAAATCTGCCCATTACCAGCAGTTCGATTCTGACCACCTGAAGGTTGACTCAGCCTTCCATCCAACCAAGGTTAATAAAATGAGGGCCCAGATTGTCGGGGGCAAGAGACTGACTCTGTAAACCGCTTATAGAGGGCTGTAAAGCGGTATATAAGTGGTATTGCTATTGCCATTGACTCAGCCTTCCATCCATCCAAGGTTAATAAAATGAAGACCCAGATTGTCGGGGGCAAGAGACTGACTCTGTAAACTGCTTATAGAGGGCTGTAAAGCGGTATATAAGTGGTATTGCTATTGCCATTGACTCAGCCTTCCATCCTTCCAAGGTCAGAAAACAAGGACCCGGATTGTTGGGGGCAAGAGGCTGACTCGGTAAACCACTTAGAGAGGGCTGTAAAGCACTGTGAAGCGGTATATAAATCTAAGTGCTATTCCTTCCTTCCTTAATTCCTTCCTTCCCTGTTAGAATGCAGTATTTCAAGCTGCCAACAGCCAGCAGTTCAATCCTGACCAGTTCAAAGTTGACATCAGCCTTCCATCCTTCCGAGGTCAGTAAAATGAGGATCCAGATTGTTTGGGGTGGGTGGGGGTGGGAGAGGGGCAAGAGGCTAACTCTGTAAACCACTCAGAGAGGGCTGTAAAAGCACCGTAAAGCGGGATATAAATCTAAGTGCTGTTGCTAAGTGTGAAAACAGTCCTAAGTCACTTTTTTCAGTGCCATTGTAACTTCAAACGGTCACTAAATGAACTGTCGTAAGTAGACAATGGTCTGCAAAGGCTTATCCTTTGGGATTAACGAGGATAAACAGGCCACCCCTTGCCCCGCGCCCTCTACCCTTCCCTTCCCCTGCCAGGGGTGTGTCTGGCTGAGTCCTCACCTTGCAGTTCGAGTCCAGCTCCAGGGCTTTCTGATAGACGTCCATCGCTTTGGTGTAATCCTTCATGGCTTCCAGTGCCGCCGCTTTGCGTGTGTAGCCTTTGACTGCAAAAACGAAGAGGAGCGGCCGTCACCTTCTGAAGGCCGGATAGCTTGACAAATGGGTGAGTTACAACTGCCAGAATTCTCCAGCCCAGCTTTGCTTTGCTTGTCATGGCTGACCGGGGAATTCTGGGAGTTGAAATCCCACCCATCGTCAAGAGGCCAAAGCTTGCGAAACAGCGCTTCTAGCTCAAAAGATTTTGCTTCCCCTGCTCCCCACTTCATTCAAGAGCCTTTCTTAGCAGAGTGGTGCGGTGGCCTAGAGGGTGGAACTCTCGCCTCACAATCAGGAAGCTGTGAGTTCGATCCTAGATAGAGGCAGGTATTTCTTTCTCTGGGCACAATGAGAATATTATCTGCTGAACAAAACTCCGCCCTGGCAACAGGAAAGGCATCCGGCCATTCCAATGGTCTACTAGCTCCATTCAGTTGCCCACGCCGCAAGGGATTATGGGATCATTAAAAGATGATGATGTTGAATCTAGAGCATTTAATTGAGTGGTGCAGTGGCCTAGAGGCGGAGCTCTCGCCTCACAATCAGGAGACTGTGAGTTCGATCCTAGGTAGAGGCAGACATTTCTCTCTCTGGGCACAATGAGAATTTAACTGCTGAACAAAATTCCACATTGGCAACAGAAAGGGCATCCGGCCATTCAAATGTTCTGCTAGCTCCATTCAGTTGCCCAGACTCCACCCCCCAAGGCCAAGTTGGAGATGGGGTGAACTTCAACTCCCAGAATTCTCTAGCCATGCCCCATAGATATCTGGAGAGTCCAGAGATTCAAATCCATCTACTTACTGAACGCGGGTTCTAAACGGATGCATTCCTCGCAATCCTGCAGAACAAAGAAGGCGAAGAAGTAAGTACTGCCAGAATGACATCGAATTGTATAATTATTACAGATGTATTTTTGTTATAGATGTATTTTAACTCGTATTTTTGGATTTTAAATGTTAATATTTATGTATAAATAAAAAAAAAAATCTGAGAAAATGGACTTCGGATTATAAACGGAAGACATGGCAAGCGTTCCGTGTTTCAGATTTGAAAAGAGGAGAGAGACTTTTTAACATTAAACTCCTTTTAACATCTTTTCAACAAGACCACACCTGGACTATTGCAACCAATTTTGGTCACCACATTACAAAAAAGATGTTGAGATTTTGTGGGGGGGGGGGGGGGGGGGAATTAGAGAAGAACAACTAAGACGATCAATAATAAATATGAAGAACAGGATTTGGGTCTGGGTAGTCTAAAGAAAAGAAGAATTAGGGGGTGGCAGGATAACAGTATTCCAGTTTTTGAGAGGCTTCCACAAAGAAGAGGGGGGGTCAAATTATTCTACAAAGCCTCAGAAGGCAGGACAAACTAATCAAAGAAAGAAGCAATCTGGAATGCAGGAGAAACTTCCTAACATTGTTAGGACAATTAACCAGTGGAACAGCTCGTCACCAGAATTGTGGATGCTCCATCACTGGACGTTTTGAAGAGGAGACTGGACAGTCACTTCTAACTGGAAGACCTCCAAGGTCTCTCGCAGCTCTGTCTCCTGAAGTCTTTTGGGCATGCTGGCTTTCCACCCGCAGAGGTCGCTACGGCTTCTCTACGGCGGGGATGCTCACCTTGAGCGCTAACTGGAACTCCAAGAGTTTGGTGTAGCAGGCTGCTCGGTTGCTGTACAGTTTGGCATCGGTGGGGTTGCGTTTGATAGCTTCCGTGTAGTGCTTCATGGCTTGTGGATAATCCCCTGTGAGAGAAAAGACCTTTCACTGGGTGGACGGAACCTCCAGATTCCAAGGAAGTATACAGCAGTGGCCAAAATTGTGGAAACCTTTTGGGGAAAGTGTATTTTTGAGGTTTGATGGCTAATAACACCACTTTTTTTTTTTGGAGTTTCAAGATCATCCTATTCCACTGCTAGAATGGCCTGGGAATAGCCCAGACCTTCGCCCAATGGAAAATCTATGGAGCCAATTTAAGAAACTGGTTAGTCAGAAGCGACTCAGCAATAAAACCCAGTTAATAGAAGCCATCCTTCCATCTTGGTTTCACATGAGAACAGCTGCAGAACTAAAAGACTTGCTTCGCTCCATGGGAAGACGTTGTCAGGCCATCATTCATGCTAAAAGTGACCCAACAGAAGCCATACCCACAGAACTGGTAGTAAAAAATTTTAAAACCCACCACTGGTGGGGAGATAATATTGGGACTTTCTGACTGCTCCTGCAGTTTTCCTTAAAGGAAACAGATTGGAGAAATGAACTGGATTCCGGGCGTAAATGAGCAAATGCTTTTTCTCTCCAACATCAACTGTTAGGAACTGCATCTTCCTACAGCATCATGGAGGGTAGAGTCCAACCTTTGCCGAATTTTGCCCCGCTTCTGTAGAAGCCAGAGTTTTAAGCTGCTGGCAAAGGAAGCCCGTGGCCGAATGCGGTGTTTTTCTCAAGCTTACCAACTTTGAAGCAGTTGTGGACTTCAACTGCCAGAATTCCCCGGCTGGGCACGGGGAGTTGAAATCCACATAAGCTTAGAGGTTGCTGTGGTTGAGAAACGCTGGCTTAATGGGGCCAGTGGTGGGGAGAGCTTTTCCTTCAGTTGGGGAGGGGGAGACATAGATTTAAGTCCGGCAAGGTTTTTATCTTACAAGCAACAACTAAACCAGGTATAACCCCATCACCTTTCTGGAAACATTCGTTGCCTTTGTTCTTCTCTTCCAAAGCCAGCTCAGGATTGATGTATGCCTCCCGTTCTTGTTCTTTTAAGATTTTCTCAGCCTGGGGAGGGGCAAAGAAGGAAGGGTAAACGTTATCCACCCAATGACCAGGAGACGGTGAGTTCTAGTCCTCCCTTAGGCATGAAAGATGGCTGGGTGACTTAGGGTCAATCACCGGGAGACGGTGAATTCTAGTCCTGCCTTAGGCATGAAAGATGGCTGGGTGACTTAGGGCCAATCACCGGGAGACGGTGAGTTCTAGTCCCGCCTTAGGCATGAAAGATGACTGGGTGACTTAGGGCCAATCACCGGGAGACGGTGAGTTCTAGTGCCGCCTTAGGCATGAAAGATGGCTGGGTGATTTGAGCCAATCACCAGGAGACAATGAGTTCTAGTCCTGCTTTAGGCATGAAAGCCGTCTGAGTGACTTTGAATTAATCACCAGGTGACAGTGAGTTCTAGTCCCGTTTTAGGCATGAAAAATGGCTGGGTGACTTAGGGCCAATCACCGGGAGATGGTGAGTTCTAGTGCCGCCTTAGGCATGAAAGATGGCTGGGTGATTTGGGGCCAATCACCAGGAGAAGGTGAGTTCTAGGCACATTTTGGACCAGTTCCTCTGTCTCTGCCCCAACCCACTTCACAGGGTTGTTGCTATGGTGGAGAAAAGAGGAGGAGGAGGAAGGGGTATTAAGCCTGCTTGATGCCTTTATAAAAAATAATAAAGGTGGGATACATATTTGAATAAAAAGAGGAGCTAGAAGAGGGTAGAAACAGAACCAGCAGAGCTAGAGAGAACTCTTTTGGAACTGCTTGCCTGCTGACACTTCTTCAGCACCTCTGGAGTCCGATGTTCAGCGAGAGACTTGTTGTAAAACTGAATGGCTTCCTTGTACTTTTCTTCCTTGAAGTAGGAGTTCCCAATTCGGGCGTAAGCTCTAGACGCCAACGGCAATCACAAAAACAACAACAGTCATCATCCAGCAATTAAGAGAAGTCCTCGGGCAAGCGAGAATGCCCGGCCCACCTTGAGTGACAGGCCTGGAAGGCAGCATGACACGGCTGACCAATTCCATCCTCAGAAGCTTTAAACCACAGGGTGATAATAGCAATAGCACTTAAAGACTTATATACTGCTTTATAGTGCTTTACAGCCCTCTCTAAGCGGTTTAGAGATTCAATGTATTGTCCCCAACAATTGGGGTCCTCATTTTAGCGACCTCGGAAGGACGGAAGGCTGAGTCAACCTTGAGCCGGTCAGGACTGAACTGCTGGCTGCGGGCAGAGTTAGCCTAAAATACTGCATTCTAACCACTGTGCAGTCAAGGGAGGGAGGGAGGGAGGAAATGAAAAGGATGGATGGATGGAAAGAAGGGAGGGAGGGAAGGAAACAGGATGGATGGATGGATGGAAGAGGGAAGGAAGGAAGGGAATGGAAAGGAAGGAAACAGGATGGATGGATGGATGGAAGCGAAGGAAGGGAAGAGAAGGAAATGAAAAGGAAGGAAACGGGGGATGGATCGATGGATGGAAGGAAGGGAGGGGGGGAAGGGAAGGGAAGGGAAGGG
Source organism: Masticophis lateralis (assembly GCA_030761175.1). Lineage (NCBI taxonomy): Eukaryota > Metazoa > Chordata > Lepidosauria > Squamata > Colubridae > Masticophis > Masticophis lateralis. The sequence continues at coordinate 8,482,979 of JAUDYJ010000017.1, read as the reverse complement.
AAGGGAGGGAATGAAATGGAATGAAACACGATAAAGGGATGGAAGGATGGAAGGGAAGGAGGGAAATGAAAAGGAAGGAAACAGGAAGGATGGAAGGGAGGATAGATGGATGGAAGGAAGGAAGGGAGGGAGGGAGGGAAGAAAGGAAATGAAAAGGAAACAGGAAGGAAGAAAAATAGCACTAGCACTTAGACTTATATACCGCTTCACAATGCTTTCCAGCCCTCTCTAAGCAGTTTACAAAGTCAGCCTGTTGCCCCCAACTATCTGGGTCCTCATTTTACTGGCCTCGGAAGGATGGAGGATGGCTAAGTCAACCTTGAGCCTGGCGAGATTCGAACTGCCAAATTGCAGGCAGCCAGCAGGCAGCAGAAGTAGCCTGCAGGACTGCCATTCTATGCCCTCTGGGGAGGAAGTGCTGGGCTTCAGGGAGGCCTTCAACAGATAGTAAAATTAACTCAGAGGCATTAATCCAATGTGAAGTAAAAGAGATCTCCCTTGGTTTGAAAGCCCGGAGAACTACATGTAATCCTCAACGTACGACGACAGTTGAGCCCAAAATTTCTGCGGCCAAGTGAGACATTTGTTAAAGAGAATTTTCCCCCTTTTACGACCTCTCTTGCCAGAGTTGTTAAGTGAATCACTGCAGTTGTTAAGTTACTAACACGGTTATTAAGTGAATCTGGCTTCCCCATTGACCTGGCTTGTCAGAAGGTCGCAAAACAGGATTGTATGACCCTGGGGACACTGCAACCGTCATATATACGAGTCCGTGGCCAAGCGTCTGAATTTCAATCATGTGACCGTGGGGAGGGGGGGAATGCTGCAACGGTCGTTAAGTGTGAAAAGCGGCCATAAGTCACATTTTCCAGCGCCGTCATAACCTCGGTCACTAAAGGAACGGTTGTAAATCAAGGACGACTGTATTATCGATCTGACCAGATGAAATGTCCTATCCAGACCCTGCTACGACTCATTTAGGAAGTCCCCTATTTACGACCGGTCACTTTAGCCACCGTTTCAAAGTTACAACAAACTCGCAGAAAGGTACTTTATAACCTGGATTTGAAGGTGCGGTGACGCGATCGTTATTTCGGGTGCTTGGCAACTGGCCGGCATCGATGACCATTTGCAGCATCCGGTGGTCGCACAACCATGATTTATGATAGTTTTTGGCTGGAAATGTACTTTACTTCCAGTTTCAGGGAAAAAAAACTACCAAGAAACCCCCTGCAATGGATTCACTTAATGACATTCAGGTCAGAACCACAATGATTCACTTAACAACCGCTGCAAAGAAAAAAAAAAGACTAGTCAGGTGGAGGTCACCCATTTAGCGACTGGAATGACTTATGACTGTCGTTCCAGTTGTAAATATCGAGGCAGATGGCGATGGAAAGCTTGAGCACATACATCTCTTCACGCCACCATGGGAGCTACGCCAATTCTGGTGCAAATCCAAACGGAGTGGATTTCAACCAAAGCTTGGGAAGGATCGAAAACATTCGTGAGGCAGCTTTAAAAAGAAAGAGGGGGGTGGGGGTGGAAAAAAAAAATGTGATCAGTCCCGAGAAAACCATCCCAGGAATGTCGGCCACCTACTTGGCAATCTGTCGATAATCTTCCCTGTTCTCGCGCCCCACCTCGATGGCTTGTTCACACAGTTCTCGGCACTGGTTGTATTCCCCTTTTTCAAAATATACGGCTGAAAAGCCAAAGGGAGAAGGAAAACAAACACACGAGAGACACAAACACAAAAGGTGTGAGACTGGGAGAACTACGGGTGCCTTCCCCACCCAATGAAGTTGGTCTCGTCTTCTCTCCGCTAGCTGGAGGCGGATGGGCTTTGGAATCCGTCCCCCTGAACGGCCACGCAATAGCAACCAAACCTACTTAACAAAACTTAACACCTCCTCGCACGCTTATCTTTGGGATGTTTCTTTTGGGTGAGGGAGGAGGGGAAATAAGGCTTGGTCAGTGATGGTACAGGCAGTCCTTGACTTACAGCTATTCGCTTAGTGACCGAAGTTACAAATGACACCGGAAGAAAAATGGACTTATGCCCGTTTTTTTAAATGTACAGCCGTTGCAGCCTCGCTGTGATCAAAACCTTGGGAGGCCTGACAACTGAGTCACGTTTACGTCCTGGGAGTGGTCACGTCATCCCCTCTGGCGACCTTCTGACGGGCAAAGTCCAGATCCGCTTAACAACCGTGTGGACTCATTTAACAACTGCAGTGATTCCACTTAACAGACGTCGTTAAAAATGGGGGCAAAGCTCTCAAACGTTTTGCTCAGCAGTAGCAATCTGGGATTCAGTCGTGGTTGTTAAGTCGAGGACTACCTGCATTCCATCATGTCCACCCACGGGAGGCCTGCCCTGATGCCTAAAATCTGGGCGCCCAGTGTGTGTTTTCTCCAGGGGATTCTGCAAAGAATAGACCTGCCTAGAAACAAGATAAGCCCAGTTTGTTCCATTTTAATAAATCCCTGGGTTCATATTTCCTAGCTTTTCAACAGTTTAAACTGTGTATTAGGGAAACAGGGACGGCTGCTATTTAATTGTGTAAGATTATCCCTCAAGGGACAATTGTCCAGCTTCACCCTATTGTGCCGTTTTAAACCTATAAGATAAAGGTTTCCCTTGCACATATGTGCTAGTCGTTCCCGATTCTAGGGGACGGTGCTCATCCCCGTTTCAAAGCCGAAGAGCCAGCGCTGCCCGAAGACGTCTCCGTGGTCATGTGGCCGGCATGACTCAACGCCAAAGGCACACGGAACGCTGTTCCCTTCCCACCAAAGGTGGCTCCTATTTTTCTACTTGCATTTTTTTTTTACCTGCTTTCGAACTGCTAGGTTGGCAGAAGCTGGGACAAGTCATGGGAGCTCACCCCATTAGGCGGCGCTAGGGATTCGAACCCCCGAACTGCCGTCCGTTCGATCGACAAGCTCAGCAGCCACTGAGGCACCGCGTCCCTTTTAAAACTATGTTTAAACGATGTCCTGTTTTAAGAGAATACTTGTAACCAAGGAACTTGGAGTCCTCTGAACTGGGTTGTTTTCTTAAAGACATTTCATGACCTAACTAGGGAACATCATCAGTGCTAGAAGGGAGGGGGAGTTTGCTGCTCTCTTTTTAAACCTGCAAGCTTGTTCCCACCTCTACCGCCCGCCTCACCTGCTTGATTAGTAATGTAAGTCATGTTGGTTGGATCCAAATCTTTTGCTTTGTTGTAATGTTCCAGAGCTTTTTCAAAGTCTTTCTTCTTATAGGCCTCGTTCCCCAATTCCTTCTCCTTCAGGGCCTGAAAATCAGCAGATACACCTCGATTAAGGAGATTTTAAGACTGGCTTGGCAGAATTTTCAACACAAATTGTTGGGCCTAGTAAGGCGTTATCAGCTTTCCTTGCCGGCCATCCACTATCTGAGAATCAGATTAGAGATACCTAAAAGCCTTCCTTCCTTCCCTCCATTTCTTCTTTCCTTCCCTTCCTCTCTGATTTTCATTTTGCTTCCTTCCTTCATCTCTAATTTTCTTCCTTTCCTTTTTTCTACCTTTCCCTTCCTTCCTCTCTAATTTTCTTTTCTTATCCTTTCCTCTATCCTTTCTTTTCCTTTCCTCTATCTTCCTTCCTCTCTAATTTTCTTCCTTTTCTTCCCCTCCCTTTGTCTCTAATTTTCTTCCTTTCCTTTCCTTCCTCTCTAATTTTCTTCCTTTCCTTTCTTCTATCTTCCTTTCCCTTCCTTCCTCTAATTTTCTTCCTTTCTTTTCTCTCTAATTTTCCTTTCCTTTCTCTCTAATTTTCTTCCTTTCCGTTCTTCTATCTTCCTTTCCTTTCCCTTCCTTCCTCTCTAATTTTCTTCCTTTCTTTTCCTTTCCTCTATCTTCCCTCCTCTCTAATTTTCTTCCTTTTCTTCCCCTTTCCCTTCATCCTGTATGCTACCAGTCTGCCAGAGGCCGATACCTGCTTCTTGTTTTCGGGCAGGTCTTCCTCCATGGGTTCTGCCTTGGGCTCTTTCTTGGGGGGCGGAGGAGGTGGGGGAGACATGGCTTCGTCGTCATCATCAGCACTGGCTAAGTCAACTCCGAGCAGCACCCCGAGCGTCGTCATGACCCGGGGGTCCTTCAGTTTCCTGTGACACAGCAGGGAGACAAGCAGGGGAAAAGCCCAGCCTGAGCACTTCAGAAAAACCTCCTTGGTAGGCTGTCCCAGTGCAGGAAGCCAAGCTTTAACACGGTTTGAAGAACAGGCAACACCTGGCGGCTTTCCTGCAAGGACCACCTTTATTTAGACTGGGCAACGGGGGTGTAGAAGTCTTGCCAATCGGATTTTGCTTCTTCCCCTCTCTCTCTCTTTTACAACCGTGAGGATTAGGAAACTATAATTCTCAAAGCTAGGCGTTTTTGCAGGAGGCGCAGTCCAAGGGGATGTGTGAAAGCATTAAGGTGAATTAGAGTTAGTATTCAATGATGGCTAGAATCATTCGGAAATCGTCAGCGCTTCATTATTGGAAGTTTTTAAGAGAAGATTGGACAGACCTTTGTCCAGAATAGTATAGGGCCGTGATAGCAAACCTGAGGCACGCCGAGCCATATCTGTGGGCACACAGATATGCCCTAGCTCAGCTCCAGCACGCATGCGCGCGCCAAACAGCTGATTTTCAGCTGCTTCTCCCACGTCGCACCTCCCCTCCCAGGAGTCTCCATGTGGCCCGTTTTGGATGCCAAGTAAGTACAGGGCTCGCGCGGAGGCTCTGGGAGGGCATTTTTGGCCTCCGGAGGGCCTCCAGGGGGTTGGGGGAAGGCGTTTTTCGCCCTCCTCAGGCTCCAAGAAAGCCTCTGGAGCCTGGGGAGGGCGAAAAAAGGGCCTACCAGGCCCACTGGAAGTCAAAATTGGCCATTTCAGGCCTCCGGAGGGGTGAGGAAGGCCGTTTTCACCCTCCCCAGGCTCCAGAAGTTTTCCTGGAGCCTGGGGAGGGTGAAAATGGACCCACTGGAAGTCTGGAAATGGGCCGTTTCCAGCCTCTAGAGGCTTCAGGGAGGCCTGCTAGGCCCAAAAAGGGGGCGCGTGCGCGGGGGTGTCTCATCCGTGCATGCACAGAGGGGCAACGTATGGGGGGGGCATTAAATTATGGGCGCTTTCAGCACCCGAGTTAAAAACCGTTTGCCATCACCGGTATAGGGTGTCCTGCTCGAGCAGAAGGTTGGATTAGAACACTTTTACTGTTATTTTATCTATCTTTCCTTCCTTCCTTCCTTCCCTCACTCCCTCCGTTTTCAAGAAGAGCTTCTCAGAAATGGGGTCGCGTTTCCTGCTTTCCTCCTCCGAGGTCCCTTCCAACAGAGCTGTTATTCTGTTCATATCCCAAAGATCCTGGACGGAACTCTAGAGAAAAATCCCAGGAGACCTTCTCTAAAGGAAGACCCTGAACAGGAGCCTCCGGTTCCGATCGAGGAAGGTGCAACCTTGGCTGGGAGGGATCAGGCCCCCTTCTGCCCCCCTCCCTCCCACCCCTTGCAAAAACCCACCGAAGACACTCACGTTCCCAGTTCCGACGGTTTGTTGCGGAGTTGCTCTATCAGCTCTCTGTAACTCGGGTCGCTGAGGAGGTTTCTGGTGCGGGGGTCACTCTCCAGCTTCTGGTAGAGGTTGGGCATGTTGAAAGGATTCATGAGATTCCGTTCTGGAAGGGGAAGGGGGGGGGGAGAAAAGAGAAAGGAGTCAGGGTCTTTAGGGGGATTTACTTGGAAGGGGGCAGCTACCAAAGCCCTTTTCAGCTTTAACGTCTCATCCATCTGACTCCCTATTTATGACGGCTGCAGAGTCCTGGGGTGGTGGGATCCCCCTTTGGCCCACCTTCTGACAAGCAAACTCAACGGGGGAAGCCGCTTAGCAACCATGTGACAGCTAAGTCCTCAGCTTACAACGGTTCGTTTACGTTGGAATATTCATGAACTGGAATAGGGAGTAGCAACAGGGTCCGCCAATGAGAGCCGTTTGGTCATAATCAGTTTGTTTTTTCTCCTTAACTGCTAATGTTAGTCTATTCATTTCTGCTCAAGAGACAGGTCCTATCTATTCCGGATTGCTGCAACAGAAATCTAACACTAGCCAAGGCAGGGAGACCCCCTCTTCCTCCTCCGCCTCCCCTCACCTGCCAGCCTAGACTCCATATTTTGTAGGCCTTCCTTCAACTGGGCATTGCCCGGCTCGTGTTTCAGTCCTTCCGCGTACGTCTTCTTCGCTTCCTCAAAACGATTCAGGAATTCCAAGGCAGCTGCTTTTCGAGAGTAACCCTGCAAAGAGCACGAGAAGAGATCAGAGAAAGAGGAAAGCTCATCCGCAGAGTAACCAAACACCCGTCACCCCCTGGTCGTTAAACAAATCCACAGCTGCCGTGCATAGCTGCGGTTGTGTGTTAAGCATTCTTTAACCCCAATGGGGCCTTTTTGGCCAGCATCGGAAATAAATGCTGGTTTACAGTAGCGGCCAAAATTGTGGAAATCTTTTGGGAAAAGTGTATTTTCTAAAACTAGCTAATAATCAAACTTTTTTTTTTTGGAGTACCCTAAAATTATATATCAGTGGAAAAATAATTTAATCAAGAACGTAATGCAATCACTTTTATGAAGGATTTGCTATTAGAATAGCTGTTACAGTATAAAGAAGAAAAGTGAAACGAATGCTCTGTCTTGCACATTGGCAAATAAATAAATAAATCAAAACATAAAATACAAATTAGATGGACCTGACCTTGTAGATGACCCTCACTCTGTCAAGGACCTTGGAGTACTCATTTCTAATCATCTAAGTACCCGAGCCCACTATAACAACATTGCCAAAAAGGCATTAGGAGTTGTTAACCTAATCTTGCGTAGCTTCTTCTCTGGCAATTAGAGCATACAAAACATTTGCTAGACCAATTCTTGAATACAGCTCATCTGTCTGGAACCGCACTGCATATCGGACATAAATACAATCGAGAGAGTCCAGAGATGTTTTACGAGAAGAGTCCTCCATTCCTCGAACCGCAAGAAAATACCTTATGCCACCTGACTCCAAATTTTGGGCTTAGACAACTTAGAACTACGCCAACTTCAGTCTGACCTAAGCATAGTACATAAAATGATCTGCCACAAAGCTGAAAAGAATAGAAGGGAGGGAGGGAAGGGTAAGAGGGGAGAAGGAGAGGAGAGGAACAGTTGTTGTGGAAGAAGAGAGACATGGAATGGTAGAAGAGCAACTTTGAATGTATTTTAAACTTTTAGAGTGAAGAATGAACCAATATGGAAACCAAAAATTTTTTCGATTACGTGACCAAGGGGATGCGGCAATGGTCGTAAGTGGGAAAAACAATCCCAAGTGCCGTTGTGACTCTAAAGATTGCTGTTAAGTTCAGGAGTTACCTGGACTTATCCTTTACAACGGCACCAAAGCGGAGAGGATTCAAAAGCACCTGGCAACCCCTCGTCTCACCTTGCCCCATTCGGGCTTCAGCTCTATGGTCTTGCAAGCGTCTTCGAGGGCCTTGTGGTACTCCCCCTTTTTGGCGTAGGCAGCAGAGCGATTGCTGTAGAGCACATGGTTGGCGGAGTCCAGTTTGATGGCCTCGGAGTAGTGCTTGATGGCTTCGGCGGTGTTGCCGGAGCTGAGGGCCTTGTTACCTTTCTCCTTCAGTTCGTTCACCTGGAGAGAGAGAAGAGAAGTGAGATGTTAAACCTGGAAGAAAAGAAAAAAGATGTCTGAAAAAGCCCCTTTGGGACCACCATGGCCTGGATGACTGAGAATCTCTACAGACTTTTAGCTACACAATTTGGGGGAAAACACCCTTTGAACTCGGTGGCTAAGACGCTGAGATTGTCGATCGAAAGGGTCGGCAGTTCGGCGGTTCGAATCCCTAGTGTCGCCGCGTAACGGGGTGAGCTCCCGTGACTTGTCCCAGCTTCTGCCAACCTAGCAGCTCGAAAGCACGTAAAAAAAAAAAAAATTGCAAGTAGAAAAATAGGGACCCCCTACAGCGTTCCGTGCACCTTTGGCGTTGAGTCATGCCGGCCACATGACCACGGAGACGTCTTCGGACAGCGCTGGCTCTTTGGCTTTGAAACGGAGATGAGCACCGCCCCCTAGAGTCGGGAACGACTAGCACATATGTGTGAGGGGAACCTTTTACCTTTACTTTACCCTTTGAATGGTGTGGGAGTAGGAATGGATTTCCAGAGGAAAAACTGCAGACTACAGGAACCATTTGCACTACTCGGGTGACCCTGAGGACACAGATAAAACCTCCAAGTGGCCTCAACGACCCTCCAAAAGGATGCAAATCACTAGATTACTGCAAGGAATATAAATCCTTCCATTCCTCGCCATCCAGTCAAAGCTTCTTGGAGGAGAAGCAAAACATCTTGAGCACAAGCGTCCTAGCTAGTCTCATGGAGGAAATGCAAGATGCCGGAATCTGTCGGTTTTATGATACCTAGGCCTGAAGCAGAAATATCTACCTCTACCTAGGATCGAACTCACAGCCTCCTGATTGTGAGGCGAGAGCTCCTCCTCTAGGCCACCGCACCTCTCCTGCGACCGTTGCAACATCATGTGATCAAAATTCAGACGCTTGGCCACTGGTTCATCTTTTACGACGGTGGCAGTCCTCCTGGGATCACGCGATCCTCTCTTGCCACCTTCTGACAAGCAAAGTCCATGGGGGGAAAAGCCAGATTCACTTAACAACCTTGCAACCATCTTTAACAATGGCAAAGAGATTTCCTTAAGGAGTGCGGCAAGGAAGGTTGTAAAACGAGGCAAAATTCGCTGTCTCGCTTAACAACAGACAATTGAGGCTCAATTGTGGTCGTAAACCGAGGACTACCGGTAATGGAAGAAAATCACATTCGGGTATCCGTTATTGTACCCCGTTTCCCCGAAAATAAGACATCCCCTGATAATAAGCCCCATCGGGCTTTTGAGCGCATGAGCTAAAATAAGCCTCCCCCACCCCCCAAAAATAAGCCCTCCCAAAAAATATTTAAACACAGAGCTGGAAATGAGGTAAGACGGCAAGAGGAGCCCCATCTTGCTCAACGGGCCCCAAAATAATAAGACCTCCCCGAAAATAAGATCAAGCGCTTATTTCGAGGCTCAACAAAAATATAAGACAGGGTCTTATTTTCAGGAAAACACGGGTATGTGCCAGTGTCACACACATTCACACGTTCTTCCCTCTAGGAAGATGGAAGGGCCAACCTACAGCCAACTATCAGTGTTCGTCCGTCACCTGTTCATGGACCCTGAAAGCGAGCATTGGCAGCTCCCGTGTGCCTGGAACTGTGACGTAAATCCCAGGACAAGGTCCCTGCCGCACATTCTCACATTCTCCCCAGAGGAAACAGCGCACCAGAGGTAGCTTCCTCTGAGTCATAGCTCCGTTCAGCTGGGGACCAGCAGCTGAAATTACAGATGGCCAAGAATAACCATCCTTTTGAGCCGTGACAAAATGTCACCGAGGCGGCAAGAATTCCGCGTGCCGCTTACCTCCGCGTTTTAGCTATGCGGGAAAACGAGTTTTGGTTTTTTTTGTTTTGAAATCAAAAAGAAATGAGGAAGGGCAAGACAATACAAGCTTTTCAAAGATACCCATCACCCTGGGATGGAGCAAGGAGGGAGGCAGGAACAAAAAAAGCCCAAAAGACTCAAGCTATGGTGTTGGATCCCGGCCAGGTTGCTATGGTGTAAACCTTGACACAATCACACCCATCCTTACATTACAGGTCTGTTCTGGTTTTTATTTTGGTTTTTTTTTTTCCTTTTTCTGCTCGGAAATCAGCTCTCGCTCCAGTTTTTGGCACCTTGATTTAAAAGGCCAATTGCTTCACCTCCCCGGGCAACATTTTCACACCCCGGGCAACAGTGCGATTAGGATGGCCGGCAGGGAAGTTTTAATTAGCGGCAAAAGGTTAGAAGTGGGGAGAGGGCACAGCTCCGAGTCAAAGATGACACTGTTTTGCAGAAGGCCAAAGGTCCACCTGTTTTAGTCAAGGAGAGAGAAAGAGAGAGAGAGAGAGAGAGAGAGAGAGAGAGAGAGAGAGAGAGAGAGAGAGAGAGAGAGAGAGACCAGCTGTTTTCAATTTGCACACAGGTGCCGAGTTAGAGCTTAATAATAGTTTACCGAATAAACTATTGGCTTGGTTCATCAGAAACCAGGATGCCGAGAGGATCGTGGCGTTAGTTTGATGCCGTTTAAAAGAGAATATTTGTAGCTCAGGATTGAAATTAGGGGTCCTTGTTTTTCTTGCAAACGTTTCGTGACCCAACTAGGTAATATCATCAGTGCAAGTAGAACGGGGTTTGCTCTTATTTTATAGTCTAGTGGCTTGCTGCCCTGTCGGTGTTGGTGGCGGCCTTAGGGGGTTCCTTGGATTGATCCCAGAACGAGCCAACCGTACGCAGCTGAAGCAAAGAACCTCTTAAGACCACTCTCCCCCAAATACTGGCAGGAAAAGCCACTAAACAGTGCCAGTTTATTGATTGATTGATTGATTGGTTCGATTGATATGCCGCCTTTCTCCGGAGACTCAGGGTGGCTTGCAATTTGTTAAGCAATAGCCTTCATACTTTAGTATATACCTGCTTAGTAGGGCTTTCGGGTCCCCCCAAGCGGTGTTCTTTTTTATACAACTTCAGCTTATAGCCCCCACAATCCTGGTCCTCATTTTATCTACCTCGGAAGGATGGAAGGCTGAGTCAACCTTGGTTAACCTTTTCGGTGTCGGCTGCCCAAAGCATGTGTTCTAATGCACGCGCACGTGGCCAAACCCCCGAAGTGCAATGAGAGCGCCCCTGCGCATACATCCCGTGCATTCGTGCCCCCCCGCCACACATGCCCCGTTTTGGGCCTGGAAAGCCTCCTGCACCAACCTGCACCCCTCCGTGCATGTCTCTCCGTGCAGAGACCCAAAGACCAGGTGGCTGGTGGGAGGTGGGCGTGCATGCGCGGTGGAGCCGGGCTGGGGTGACTGTTGCACATGTGCCAGAGGTTCGCCATCATGGCACTAGAATATAAAATGAGAGCAAACCCCACTCCTTCTAGCCGTGATGATGTTACCTGGCTGGGCCATGAAACGTTTGCAAGAAAACCGCCAAGCTCAGAGAGCACTAAGGACCCACGGTCGTCCTTTTCCTCATCTCCACAATCCCCATTACCTTCAGGCACTGATGGGGTTATCTAGCTGGGTTATGAAACGTCCGCCAGAAAACCACCAAGCTCAAACAGAGCCAAGGACCGCTCGTTGACGCCACTGTAAAGCCCAAAGTGAGCTCAGCTTAGCCAGATGTGCAAACCCAGAACCTCCGTCGGAGGGTCGCTTAGGGAAAAGTCACCGCACATTCTGGAAGCAGCCCGACCAAAATTAATCCGGACAAGCGAGAGGCTGAACGTGCATCCCAAACAGCTGAAGACGGGAAGGGTTTGGTAGCAAGATCTTCCCACCATCGATGCCGATCGTGCTGCGACATGCAAAGTTAGGGTTGGCCCCTCTTTCTCTTCTTCTTCGTAAACAGCTTCAAAGAGCCAAGAGGTTGCGCCAAGCTTCCAGTGCTTTGCTGGACAGGCAGCATTTGCATTCGAGGCCGAATGCCCAAACGGCACCGGCTCGTACAAGCCCATTTTGCAGATAAGGCCCACCCAGCCACAACGGACCAAGGTGGGAACTGTGACAGGAAACTGCTTTGGATGGGATCAATGTCCTTTAAAAGCATCCCATTCCCTTGGGAAAAAAATTGGAAAGTGCCTGCAAGATCCCAGACTATAAATCTGAGCAAATTTGTCCACACTGAGATGCCGTTAGCGCAGTAAACACCTCCCAAGCAGAATCAATTCACACACACACACAATTTGTCTTCATTCAGAACCCACAACATCCATGGGTCAAAGGCCCCATCAATGATAAGGCAAATCACTTATAAACACTCTCTTAAAACTCAACCTGTTCTAGGACAGTTTCTCCAGCCAGCTATCTGGGGCTTGGGGCTGCCCTCGGTCTGAGAAGAGCCCGGCTGGGGATGATGGGAGCTGTAGCCCAGTGTACAAAAGCATGGGAGGGACCGAGGCTGGCTCCCCTTGGACCTCACCCCAATATTGTGGTTGCCGAGCTCTTAAGAGCGGACAAGATAAAGCCACGAAAATCTCTAAGAAGGTTCAAAAGTGATTATCTGTATTAATACAATTAATAGTTAATATCAGTAACAATTATTATTAGTAAATTCTTAACAACTATTAGTGTGGACAGCTGGGAAGCCAGCGGAACTGGGGATGATGGGTAAGGGTATTATTTTGAAGGAGGTGGGTGGGTCATGTAGGCTGGGGACGATGGGGAAAGCCATTCCTTTGAAGGAAGCAGGTGGGCCATGCAAGCTGGGGATGATGGGCAAGCATATTATTTTGAAGGAGGTGGATGGGTCCTGTAGGCTGGGGATGATGGGTAAGGCCATGACTTTGAAGGAAGCAGGTGGGCCATGCAGGCTGGGGATGATGGGTAAAGCCATTCCTTTGAAGGAAGCAGGTGGGCCATGCAGGCTGGGGATGATGGGTAAGGCCATGACTTTGAAGGAAGCAGGTGGGCCATGCAGGCTGGGGATGATGGGTAAGGCCATTTCTCTGAAGGAAGCAGGTGGGCCATGCAGGCTGGGGATGATGAGTAAGGGTATTATTTTGAAGGAGGGCAGTGAGCCATGCAGGCTGGGGATGATGGGTAAGGCCATTCCTTTGAAGGAAGCAGGTGGGCAGTGCAGGCTGGGGATGATGTATAAGGGTATTATTTTGAAGGAGGGCAGTGGGCCACGCAGGTTGGGGATGATGGGTAAGGCCATTACTCTGAAAGAAGCAGACTGGGAATGATGGGTAAGGATATTATTTTGAAGCAGGTGGTTGAGTCATGTAGGCTGGGGATGATGGGTAAAGCCATTCCTTTGAAGGAGGGCAGTGGGCCACGCAGGCTGGGTGGATGATGGGAACCCACCCCTTCTTCCAAGGGCTGCACGTGGGAGGGGGGGGGAAGGGCTGTCGGTCCCTCCCCCTCCCCCCTCCCTTCCCAAGATGCACTGCGAGCTCCCCCTTCCTTCCCTCTCCACGAGGCTGTACCTCCCCCCCCACACTCAGCCTCGGACTCCCCTTTTTCCCCCCACCCCACCCCCACCTTAGATCCCCCTCCTTCCTCCTGCCCCCCCCCCACTTCAACGTGCATTTCCCAGAATCCTTTGCAGGAGGCACAGCGCTCCCTCTCTTCCCCCCCACCCCCACGATCCCTTCCCCCCTCTCTCCCCCCCACACCTTCTCCATGGCGCCGGGGAAATCTCAGTTCCGCCACCGCCGCCTCCACCTCCGATTCGGCTTTTTCCCGTCTGGCTCTCGGGCTCCTTCCTGCGCCCGCCTTTCCTCCCCCACCCCGCCTTCTGGAACCTGCTAGAATGCTCCCGCCCCGCCCCCGAGGCCCGATTGGCTCCCGCCGTCCCGCCCCCCCCCCCCCGCGCGCGCCGTCCCGCCCCCTCCGGCTGGTTGGTGGGAGACTTTGAAATGAAAAAAAAAAAAAGAGGGGCGGGCTTTCCCTCTCCCAGCCTTTCTCCCGTTCCACCACCCCACCCACCGCGACGCGCGGATTGGTTCGCCGCCTCGGCCCCGCCCTTCAAGTCATTGGCCCGCGCCTTTGGACAGGCTTATGGAGAAAGGGAGGGGGCGGGGTTTGGGGGAGGAAAAAGACCGCGCTGGGTTTCTATTGGGACGGGGTTTCCTAACGTCATCCGAGCTCCTGACCAATAGGTAGATGCCTTTATTCCCCCGCTCCCATCTCTCCTTCCCTTCGATGATTCTCATTGGCTTTCCGGATTTCTAGCCTGTCCTCGCTGCTTTAAATGGCTTTTAAAAGAGTGACGTCATTTCCGCTTTTTCCTTTTTCATGGGGAAAGCCGGAAGTTTTTTTTTTGCCTCGTCCTCTAGTTTGGGAAGTTTTGATTTATTGCACTGTAGTCCTGACATTTGTTTTTTCTCCGTGTTTTTAATTTTTTTGCCCCCACCCAAGCTTTGTAAAACACTTTCTCTCCTTACAGCCTTTTTTTCAAATTGCATATGTCAATTTGCATAACAGTACCAGTACCAGAGTTGGAAGGTACCCTGGAGGTCATCTAGTCCAACCCCCTTTCTCTCCTTACAGCCTTTTTTTCAAATTGCATATGCAAATTTGCATACATCTGGTAACAGTTATACAGTTGCAAGGGATCTTCGAGGTCATCTAGTCCAACCCCCTTCTCACACACTAGGGATTCGAACTGCCAAACTGCTGACCTTTCTGATTGACAAGCTCAGGGTCTTAGCCCCTGAGTCACCTAGCCAAGCTTGTATACGGGTAATATCACAAAATAGGTAACAATTTCACCAATAGCTGCAAGACGTAACTGCAAAAATCGAATGCTTTCCTGGCTTTTCCCAAACCGACCCTCCTCTAATGGGTTGGACTACAACTCCCATGCCCACCCCCAACTATTCTCCTACTTTCTTGGATTATGGGAACTGAAGTCCACCCCTTTTGGATGGGGGACTGCTTTGAGAACAATTTTTTTTTAAATGCAATTTTTGATTTTTGAAAAGGGTACTATCTGATTTCGCATCATTTTATTTTGAGATGCTTTTGAGGGTGGTCGGTTTAAAAAAGCAGGTTGTACAATGGAAAAGGTGACTTAAAAGAGTGTAAGGAAGTTCATAACTGTGGTGTCAAATGCACAGAAAAAGCTGATTGCAAGAAGGGTTAAATCCTGGGTGTTAATTTCATAACTGGGCTTTTATATATATATGTATATATATATAATTTTTAAGTATATATCCATATTATGTGTGAACAGGTTAGTTCTGAGCATAATTCATATTGATCCAATTTACCACAATATTAGTGTTCTTTTTCACATTCATCAAATTTAAACAATTCTCTTTATATTATTTAAATATACATAAAAACGCCTAACATCTATATTTCAGTTTCAGTTTATTAGATTTTTATACCGCCCTTCTCCCAAAGGACTCAGGGCGGTGCACAGCCATGATAAAACACAGAATCATATAAAAATTAAAACCAGTTAAAAAGAATTAAACAATTTGGCCTTATCCGTTAAAAAAAACATGATTTATAAATAGCCCATCCCAGTTCTTATTCAGCCAGGCCAGCCTCTTTAGGGCCTGGCGGAAGGTACGGAGGTTGGGAATCGTACGTATCCCAGGGGGAAGTTCATTCCAGAGGGCGGGTGCCCCCATAGAGAAGGCTCTCCCCCTGGAGGTCACCAGCCTGCATTGTTTAGCCAACGGCACGCTGAGGAGCCCCTCTCTGTGGGAGCGTGTTGGTCGGTGGGGGGGCTATTGATGGCAGAAGGCGATCCCGTAGGTATCCAGGCCCTAGGCCATGGAGTGCTTTAAAGGTAGTAACCAACACCTTGAACTGCACCCAGAAGACCACTGGGAGCCAGTGCAACTCACGCAGGAGAGGTGTCACATGGGTGCGTTGAGTCACACCCATAATCACCCGCGCGGCCGTATTCTGGACCAGTTGGAGCCTCTTCAAGGGGAGCCCCATGTATAAGCCTTTAATCTTTCTATTATTCTTTTATTCTATAGAAAAACAAATTTCCCCTATCTAATTTATTTCTGCTTCTCCAACTTACAGTCAAGCTACCTTAATATTTAGAAAGCAATTGTTTCTAACCGTCATCTCTTGCCCTCAATAGTGCCTCGATTCTTATCCGTTTTTTTACTCGTTTCCCACACACCACCTCTTTAACTTCATCTCTATCTTTCTTATTTAATCCAAACATTTCTCCCAATACATTCTTATATTGCCACTTCTCCCACGTCTGCTTCCTGTCTGTTCGTTTGCTGATTTCTCTCTTTTATTTTCTTCAGTCTTTCTTCCTTTATCAGCTGATTTGTCAGTCCTATTTTTTTGCTCCAGTCCTTGATTTATATGTTGATTTGACCAATTCCTCTGTTTTTTCCGCTCCTTTTGCTTGTCATTCATCCGGGCTTTTAATTTGCACACTTCATTGGGTCATTTTGACAATTTACATATGCTTAATTGGGTTTCCAAGACTTGGGATATATAATAATGTCTAGTAAAATAATTGAGTAGCAAATTAAACCTTCGTTGGTTTCAGTTTCACTCTGCTACTCTGAGGATGAATGTCTTAAGTCAGGGATGAGAAACCTGCCATTCTCCAGATAAAAATAAACTACAACTCCCAGCCAGCCTCATCAATCACAATGGAGGCTGGGATATAGTTCAACCATAACGGGAAAGTTATGGGCTCATCCTTCCTAAATGAAGTCCTGTAAACTTGGATTATAACTTGGCACAACCTCATCATTGGATCTGGATTTATTTGGAAATAAATGTAAATAAAAGTACAGGGAATCCTCAACTTATAACCACAATGGGGAACATAATTCCTGTTGCTAAGCATGGCAATTGCTTAGTGAGTCTTCCTCGATTTTATGGCTTTTTTTGCCATTGAGCAAATCCCTGCGGTTGCTAAATGAATCACACGGTTGTAAAGCAGATCCGACTTTGCTATAATTTGTTCATAAATATATGCTTGGTTGCCAAGCGCCCAAATTTTGATCTCGTGACTATTGGGGGGATGCTCATCAGAGGTGGGTTTCAGCAGGGTCTGACCAATTCTGGTGAACCGGTAGAGGAAATTTTGAGTAGTTCAGAGAACCAGTAGTAAAAAATCTGACTGGCCCCACCCCCATCTCTTCTCTGCTTCCCAAGTCCCAGCTGATCGGGAGGAAATGGGGATTTTGCAGTAACCTTCCTGTTATGGAAGAAAGGATATAAGAGACATCCCAAAGAGCAGCTAGAGTCAGGTTTATTTTGCAAAATAGATTCAGAATCAGAGTTGTATCTGAAAGTTCTGAATGAAGGGTCCATCTTTTACACGACACCTTTTATACAGTTCTTAAACAAAGGATTCTGCTAACACAGCAACTTTTCCATATATGGTTAACATACATTTGTTATTTTTAATTGACATCTCCTAATTACTAAGATTTTACATTATCTTTATCCAACACTCATAATTCTTCTTGTAACTGGCTGAAGTACAAATTCTTTTGATATTTGCTTCTCGTCCAGGTGCTATTCTCTGGCCTAATCACCCTTGACTATGTTTCATGAGGATGCTCCCTTTTCTTCTGACAAGTTAGGGGGTTACTTAGAGTATCAAGGAGGTTATGTTGACTCTGTATTCTCTCTAGCTGGCGGTATTTCCTGTCTTCAGAATATAGTTGCTTTTAGAATGTCTTTTAGAATATAGTGAATAACTTATCCAGTAACCATCCAAACGTTCCCACTTTATTCCCATGGACTGGGGTGGGAATGGAGATTTTACAGTATCCTTCCCCTGCCACGCCAACCAAGCCATGCCCACTGAACCGGTAGTAAAAAAAATTTTTTTGAAACCTACCACTTAATGCTCATCAATTAATGTAGAAAGGCTGGAAAAACAACAGGAAGCTGAAAGATTTAAGTTACCGTATTTTCCGGCGTATAAGACGACTGGGCGTATAAGACGACCCTCCTCAGAGCCATTTAAGGCTCGTCAGAGCCTTATGGGCTGGTCTGCCTGGTTACAGGAGAATGAGACCCGGTGTATAAGACGACCCCCGACTTTTGAGAAGATTTTTGTGTGTTAGAAAGTAGTCTTATACGCAGGAAAATACAGTAAATTAAAATCCTTTTATTTTCTAATATCTTCTTTCGATACAGCACCTTGCAGTTTATTTGTGGGGTGGGGGAGTTATAAATCGACACTTGGCCAAGATGCTGTTGCTTTGAGCATCGTATATAAAGAGAGAAAGCAGCAAGATTAGCTTTTCAGCTATAATTAGAAGTTTGGCTTCCGTCAACATCCTTTCTAAAATTAGCTGCCGGTGACGCTGCCAACAAGTGGCAACTCAGCCCATGAGGGAATAGGCAGTCGTATATCTCTTTTCTCAGCATTATTTCGGAGCAGGATTGGTGAACTGGGCGTGCTCTATCATCTTCTACACCAACCTTTCGGACCTCAGGGACCGCTAAATTCATAATTTTAAATCCCGCGGACCACTAATATGATCTTGACTAATGACTGGCTGGGAGGGCGTGGCAAAGTGGTCATGTGACTGGTTAGGCGTGGCCAACTCGATGTCACTCATGTCAAGGGATGCCTTGCCATTCTCTATTCACTATACTCCTCACCTGCCCACCTGGGCTCCTTAGGGCCCCAACAGGAAGCAGTTGTTGGAGCTAAGCAGCCACCATGAGAAAAAATTAGCAAAACAGCTCAGTTCAAATTGTATCTGGCCGAGAAGGAGGCTCAGCAGAAGCACCTCGCTGAGGACTAGGAGCATAGGCTTTCCAAGCAGAGGGAAGACCTGCGGGAGTGCAAGGCCAGGTACCGGTGCCTGGAGGCTCAGCGGGCTGAGATGGTCAGCCAGTTCCAGGCCATGATGCTGTCTCACTGGAACGAGGCCCTCCGGCTCTTTGCCACCACTTCCCTCCAGCCTTCGCCCAAAGCCCCACACCAGGAGGCTGAAGCAGACCCCAAGTCAGAATTTCTGCCCCCCTCCGACCGACACAAAAGGACCCAGAAGGGGGAGACTCTGTGCAGCAACACAAACATTCATTGCACGTATCCAGCCCAGGGGCCATAGTTTGAGGACCCCTGATTTAGTGCAATATAAAAAATGCAAATAATTTTTCTGCGGACCATCCAAATTTTCTTGAGGACCAGCAGTGGTCCACAGACCATCAGTTGGTGACTGCTGTTCTACACCACTGTTTCTCAAACTTTGCCACTTGAAGTTCGGTGGACTTTTAACTCCCAGAATTCCCCAATCAGCATGCTATAAGATGGGTGGACTTCAATGCTTGCTTTAGCACATCTTTCATTTACAAAATTGAGTATGAAAAAAAACCTCCAATATATTTATTGAATTTGTGTAATTTATACAAAATTATAAATGTTGGCTTTATACATTTATAATGGCTTCTATTCTATTCTATTCTATTCTATTCTATTCTATTCTATTCTATTCAGAATCCTATCCTATTCTATTTTCTATGTTCTATTATTTTCAATTCTATTCAAAATCCTATTCTATTCTATTCTATTCTATTCTATTCTATTCTATTCTATTCTATTCTATTCTATTCTATTCTATTCTATTCTATTCTATTCTATTCCTATTCCTATTCCTATTCTACTTTTCTATTCTATTCAGAATCCTATTCTATTCTATTTTCTATTCTGTTCAGAATCCTCTTCTATTCTATGTTCTATGTTCTATGTTCTATGTTCTATTCTATTCCATTCCATTCCATTCCATTCCATTCCATTCTATTTTCAATTCTATTCAGAATCCTCTTCTATTCTATTTTCTATGTTCTCTTTTTTATTATTTTCAATTCTATTCAGAATCCTATTCTATTCTATTTCCTATGTTCTCTTTTCTATTATTTTCAGTTCTGTTCAGAATCCTATTCTATTCTATTCTATTCTATTCTATTCTATTCTATTCCATTCCATTCCATTCCATTCCATTCTATTTTCAATTCTATTCAGAATCCTCTTCTATTCTATTTTCTATGTTCTCTTTTTTATTATTTTCAATTCTATTCAGAATCCTATTCTATTCTATTTCCTATGTTCTCTTTTCTATTATTTTCAGTTCTGTTCAGAATCCTATTCTATTCTATTCTATTCTATTCTATTCAAAACCGCCCTGAATCTTCGGAGAAAGGCGGCATATAATAATTATAATCAATTATAATAATAATTGAATAATGCCTCCTACTAAAGGCAGCAATTAACACCAGCTGCCTGTAATTTCTGTGAGTTCAATCCTAGCCAGGCTCGAGGTCGACTCAGCATTCCATCCTTTCTAAGGTGGGTCAATTGAGGACCCAGTTTGGGGGGGCAATAAGCTGACTTTGTATAAATGTACAGAAGTATGAAGGCTATTGCTTAACGCATTGTAAGCCGCCCTGAGTCTCCGGAGAAGGGCGCATATAAATCAAATTAAAAAAAAAATAAATTACAATGCATTAGTCTGCTGAGCTATCCAGGCTCCAGGCTTATTAGGGTTTTTTTGTTTTTTTTTTTAATTGCCCCCACAAACTGGGTCCTCAATTTAACTCCAGCTGTCTGCAATTAGTAAATTCGAATCTCCCCAGGCTCAAGGTCGACTCAGCCTTCCATCCTTTCTAAGGTGGGTCAATTGAGGACCCAGTTTGTGGGGTCAATAAGCTGACTTTGTATAAAAATATACCAAAGTATGAAGGCTATTGCTTAACGCATTGTAAGCCGCCCTGAGTCTCTGGAGAAGGGCGGCATAGAAATCAAATTTAAAAAAAAAATATAGTAATCTTCTCTTCTCTTCTGTGCTGACGTCATGTCAAATCTGGCCGTGGTTCGGGAGCGTTTGCAAAGACTCCATTTCCCAGAAGACCTTGGCTCCGAGCGCGGGGCGTGGCCACAGCGGCTGGGCTCGTGCGTTGAGTAGCAGCAGCTGCTGTTGTTGCAACTCGCGCCCTCCTTGGCTCTGCTGCCCAAGGACCAGGTGTTACATATATATATATATATATATATATATATATATATATAAGGGAGAAAAATCCCTTTGCCCTTTTCCCGGGACCAACCAGAGCTGCCCGCTGGAAGCTTTGCAACCATGCCAGGCGGGTTTCTGTCCCTCCAGCAGCAGAGGTTGCTTGGCAGTCTAGGAAGGCTGTGGAGGGAGTGGGGCGAGCGCCCCATCGCTATCCAGGCGGGTGGGAGGCGAGGGGTTCCCTTGGGCAAAGCTGCCAGCCGGTGGGTGTTTGCACAGGGCATCCGGAGCTGGGCTGTAGCTGCCCCCTTGGCCATGGCTGCTAAGGTGGATTTGACCACGTCCACTGACTGGAAGGAGGCTAAATGTAAGTGAGAAGGGCAGAATGCGTAGTTGTGACTGTGTATATATGTGTGTGTCTTTGCAAATCCTTGCCCTGACTGCGTCTCCTTCCAGGAGTTCCTTTGCTGGCTTGCAACTGGCTTGCACACACACACACACACACACACACACCCCTTTTAATTTGCTTGACTCTTCTGCCAACCTCTCAAGCTTGACCTTACTTCGATAGGCTGTAGTTTGTTTAAGGCAACTTGGGGTGTGAATGCAACGAGAAAGGCTGCTGAGAACTTAGCTTCACATCCTTGGATGGAGTTCCGCACTCTTTAAATCCGGCCCTGAAGTTTTGTGGTGGTTGTTAGTTGCGAAGTCATGTCCTGCCCATCGCGACCCCATGGGACAAGGTTCCTCCAGGCCTTCCTGTCCTCTACCATTTTTAATTCGACTATTTCATCTTCCATTGAAGTGTGTCGTCTGGGTATAAATATCTCCGTGCAATCAGAATTCATGGTATTCATTACATTGATATTCTCTAATCTTACAATAATAATAAGCATAATAAACCTATTCATTTCTCCCTCTTAACATATCTTCTAATAAGAATATAACAATATTAAACACATATTTAATAAATATTAGCCTTAACAGTCATATTGGTAAGAATCATAATTCTGTTTACATCTCTATCTTTTATTTATTTATTTATTTATATGCCGCCCTTCTCCAAAGGCTCAGGGCGGCTTACAATGCGTTAAGCAATAGCCTTCATACTTTTGTATATTTATACAAAGTCAGCTTATTGCCCCCACAAACTGGGTCCTCAATTGACCTACCTTAGAAAGGATGGAAGGCTGAGTCAACCTTGAGCCTGGGGAGATTCGAACTGGTGTAATTGCAGACAGCTGGATGTTAATTACGGTGCTTTAGTCTGCAGACCTAAACCAGGCTCTTAACATGTTTTCCATATTTCACATCTTAACATGTTTTCTATATTTCACTGATCTCCATTTATTTCTGACTTCTGTTTTTGTTCTCCAACCATCCATAAAATAGCTCCCATGTCATATAATATTCAGTTTGTTCTTTCTCCTGTGTAGCCAGCGTTAATCTATTCATTTCTGCACATTCTAATATTTTCCTAATCACATTCTCATCACTAGGGATCTCTTCACTCTTCCAGTTTTGTGTAAATACAATTCTAGCTGCAATTAGCACATGTTATGATTAAAAATGCATTCCTTTTACTATAAGTTTCTGGCAAACTCCAAAATCCATAAATATTTCTGGTTTGAAGTCAATGTTTAATGTTTACAATGCTTAACGCATTGTAAGCCGCCCTGAGTCTCCGGAGAAGGGCGGCATATAAATCAAATTTTAAAAAAATGTGCTGCTTTATCTTCTTTTCCAACCAACCTTTGTATTTTTATCCAATATTTTTTTTTTTTTTTGGCTTCTACACATGTCCACCACGTATGACCCAAGTGTCTGGTGGCATTTCCAACATTTAGCAGATTTATCTTGCCAGTTCTTAGTTATGGAAAAGCAAGCTTCTGCCCCATTTTTATTAAATTTCCACACTGCCCACTTTACCTAATTGACTCTAGTAGGCGGATTTACGTATAAAAATTGTTAAAAGAAACATAGTTAAAACAAAGATGTTAACTTTTAACCTAAGGATTAAAAAAAAAAAAGAGACACAGTTAAGATAAATGTTTATTTTTAACAGAACTGTAAAGAGGGACATGGCTACATGTTTATTTTTTTTAACACAACAGTACAAAGAGACATGGTTACATGTTTATTTTTAACTTAAAGGTAAAAAGAGACATGGTTAAAATTTTTAAATTTTTAAACATAAAAATTATTTTTAAACATAAGGGTTAAAAAAAATTAGCCCTTAAGTTACTTTTTTTACTGTTGTTGTAACTTTGGTCCCTAAATGGTTGTAAATCTTAGGACTTAGGCCTGTACTTAAATTTCTGTTTAATGTTTGTGCCTGTGCTTTATGAAGTTTGTAAGCCACCCAAGGTTACTGAGGTGACAGAATTGCTTTTAGAGAGAGATGGGCAAGTGTATTAAATTAAATTTAATAAAATAAATAAAAAAGAGGCTGCCATTTGCAATGAGCAGGCAATGGAATGCTCAGGGCCTCGGTTGCCTAGCAACCGGCCTGGGACTGGTCCCTCTCTTGGACTAGGCCTGCCATCTATCCTTTGAGAAAATGTCCTCTTGAAAGACCTTTTTTGTGCTTTTTTTTTTTTTGTTTACAAAAAGCTGGGCTTTTCAAAAAGCAAACCAAAAAAACCTCCAAAACCTTGAAAGGGTTTGAGGACCAGCAGTTGAAAAGGAGCCCAGCCTCTGAAGGGCTTTGGGAGAAGGCCGGCCTAAGAAAACAGGCCTCTCTCCAAGGCTGGTTTTGCTCCCCAAAGAGAGCAAAGAAATGGTCCCCAGAGACCAGAGAAATGGTCCATTTCTGAGCTGATTGGGGACTTGGAAATGGCCCTGTTGTCCCTGGCTCTGGGCTGGGATATTTCTGGGGAGGCCTGGAAGTGGTTTGGTGCCCAAGGCTGGCATTGAGGAAGGGGTTTCCTTGGGAATAAATTTCCAATTTCTGAGAAGAGTTGATTATGATCAGTCCGGTGGGCAACACACTGCAGTGTGTCATGTATCACCGAGCAAGTTAATTCCTCAGTTTTTGCACATCCATGTTGCAAAAAATCTCTGCTTAGGTTAGCATAAGTATTTAATATCTTCTCATTCCTGCAACTTGTGTGTGTTGTATTGTACTGGCTGTGTAAGGGGTATTATATATTTCTTTTTCTCTTTCTTTCTTTCTTTCTTTCTTTCTTTCTTTCTTTCTTTCTTTCTTTTTCTTTCTTTCTTTCTTTCTTTCTCTCTTTCGTTCTTTTTCTCTTTTCTATCCCCTCCCTCCCTCCCTCCTTTCTTTCTTTCTTTCTTTCTTTCTTTCTTTCTTTCTTTCTTTCTTTTCTTTTCTTTTCTTTTCTTTTCTTTTCTTTTTCTCCTTTCCTTTCATCCCTCTCTCCCTCCCTTCTTTCCTTCCTTCCTTCTTTCTTTTCTTTCTTTTTTCTTCTTTTCTTTCTTTCCTTCCTTCCTTCGTTCCTCCCTCCCTCCTTTCCTCCCTTCCTCCCTTCCTTCTTTCTTATTAAATTTATTGACAGCCCATCCTACACAAGCTAACTCTGGGCAGTTTACAATATTAAGAAGATAAAATTCTACAGAACCTATACAAAATAGGAGCTAAATAATAACATAGATAATACACAATCCTAACTGGTTTTTTTTTTAATTTATAGGTGACTATAACGTGTACTTCATAGTATAAAAACTATAGGGTATTCTTTACTTCATAGGTAACTCAAGGAGGTGAACATATATAATATTCCTTTTTCCTCTTATTTTCCCCACAACAGTCCTGTGAGGTAGGAGGAACTGACCGAAAGTCACCAGCTGACTTTCATGGCTAAGGCGAGACTAGAACTCACTGCCACCCACTTTCTAGGCTGGCACCTTAACCACTACACCAAACTGGCTCTAGCTGCCATTGGTAGTCCTCATTCGGTGACTGCCTTGTTTAGTTCACACTTACAATGGCGGTCACAAAATAACTTTGCAACCAGGGTCTTGCATGGACAACCTTGCCAGGTCTGTTGAGCAAAGGAAGACCGAAGTTGGATTGTAAACAGAATTGTCGTTTCACATAGCAACTGCTTTGCTCAATGACCGAATTGCTGATTCCACTAGACAAGGACTAGCTGGCCTCCGGATATGCTCAGTTGTAGATTTTAGCTACTCCAAAAGCAAAATTTTTCACCAACCAGCTCTTCTCGGTACTGAAAACATTTTCTTTTGAAGTTGCAATACAATCGCTTAAAAGTGATTCTTTTCTAACTGGTACACAGTAAATAACCACTCTTTTCTTTCTCCCCCGCTTTATCTTCGCATTCAGCATTTCTGAAAGGACTAAACAACAAACAGCGCCGTCCACATTACTTCACCAAAGATTTCATCAAACTGAAGCAGATCCCCACATGGAAAGAAATGGCCAAAAGTAAGTCTTTTTTTGTTTGTTTGTTTTTAAAGCTGTTTTAAAATCAATGACAGAGAAATAACTTCATTCCCCCATCATCATCATCATCATCATCTTCATCTCTTCCCCCCTTTCACACCAGGCGCTCGGATCCAGCAACCCGAAGAAACCATTTATCCCAAGGATAATAATCTGAATGGGAAAATCTCCCTCTTCCGAGGAGACATTACCAAGTTGGAGGTTGATGCGATCGTCAATGCTGGTGAGTAAATGGTGGATTTTGACTTTGTGGCAGATGCGATTTTTGCATTCCTCATTTGGGTTTAAGAACGGAAGAAAAGGAACGGACATGCTCTTGGCCAGGGGTCTCCAAACTTCGCAGGTTTAAGACTTGTGGACTTCAACTCCCAGAATTCTCCAGCTGGAATTGGTCCACAAGTCTTAAAGATGCCAAGTTTTGAGACCTGCTCTTGGCAAGATTTTGCAATTTCTGCAGTCCAAACTTTGCAGTGTTTTTAAGCTAACTACTATCATAGGGATGGGGAAAAAGCAAAAAAAAAAGTCAGATTCGTGGATACATGTGTATGGTGTGCGTATGTACAGTAGATGTCACAGAAAATAACTTTACTGCGTCTTGAAGTAGTTAGGTCTCTGTTTCCCAACCTTAGCAATTTTAAGATATATGGACTTCAATTCCCAGAATTCTCTCATCAGTGACTGGGGAATTCTGGGAGTTGAAGTTCACCCAGTTGGAAATTGCTGTGGTTGGGAATTGGTGAATTACACAAGGGCCGAAAAGGTCAAAATCTGCCTGCTTGAAAAGATATATACGCACAGTAGAAACCTTTGAAGCCTTTGGAAGACAGAATATCTATAGAAAAGAAGCTAAGAGGACAAAGAAGTGGGGGAAAATGCAGTCATAACAGGGAAAAAATACATGTGATTGTATTGTCCCCTTCCCAAAGTTAATAAATAAAACGACCAATTTTGAATGCTTCTATTCTTCGGAATTGGATGGTCAGACCAAAAGGTAAGTGACCAGGTTTTTTTTTAATTCAGTGTGGTGGATTGGTTTGTATTTATTTATTTATTTATTTTATTTTAACAAAGGTATTTTAAAAATTGATCTATCACTTTCATGCTTCAGACTCTTTAAAAACCAGATTTGCTGTGCTGGATGTATGGCTTAAAATTTGGTTGATTGGCATCGAAAGTCAAGTTGTAATAAGGTTTCCGTGAAAAACTTGACAAATGGATCTTGCTGGGATTATGGTGAAACTAATTTTTCTCCGTCTGCAGGAATTCCGCCTTGTTTGAGTGAGTGAGTCAGTAGTTCTTTTGCTTGTGTCAGTAGTTTCAAAATCGACAATGAAACAAGCACTGCAGTGTGTGCCTGTAGGGGCATTTCTTTAAAATGGGTGCCGCGTATACGGATTGCCAATATCTAGCCCATATGAAGAACAGAGTGGGAGAGATGGAAAAATAATTGGTTCTATTATTGCCTCAAGAGTATTTCTCTCGGACATTTTCTGAAAGAAGCAGTCGTCAAAGCCTTTGCGACTGCCTTGTTTAGCGGCCATTCGCGACCACAACCGTGAGGAAAAAAGTAACTTGGCAGCCAGGCCTCACATTTACGACCTTTGCATTTCTGCAAAGCAAAAGAAAATGGAAGGAAGATTTGCAAGCACAGTTGTGGTTTCACTTAACGACCATTTTTACTTAATGACCAGGTTGCTGGTGCCAATAGTGCTCGCTTAAACACGGACCGCCTGTATTCTGTAGCATTTGCAATGTAAGATTTGAGGAAAGGGAGGAAAATTATGGCTGTTTAAGTAGGGGAAAAAACCCCCATGTATAGTTAGTTATCTGTCTCGGGTTTCACAACTGAGAGACGATCTGATTTTTAATTTCGTGAAGTGTTAATACCACTTTATAAGGCCTTGGTAAGGCCACACTTGGAATATTGCATTCAGTTTTGGTCGCCATGATGTAAAAAAGATGTGGAGACTCTAGAAAGAGGTCAGAGAAGAGCAACAAAGAGGATTAGGGGACTGGAGACTAAAACATATGAAGAACAGTTGCAGGAACTGGATATGTCTAGTCTGATGAAAAGAAGGACTAGGGGAGACAGGATAGCAGTCTTCCAATATCTCAGGAAGAGGGAGTCAAGCTATTCTCCAAAACACCTGAGGACAGGACAAGAAGCAACGGGTGGAAACTAATCACGGAGAGAAGCAACTTAGAACTAAGGAGAAATTTCCTGACAGTGAAAACCATTAATCAGTGGAACAACTTGCCTGCAGAACTTGTGAATGTCCCAACACTGGAAAGTTTTAAGAAGAGGTTGGATAACCCTTTGTCTGAAGTGGTGTAGGGTTTCCTGCCTGGGCAGGGGGTTGGACTAGAAGACCTCCAAGGTCCCTTCCAACTCTTGTTATTCTATTCTATTCTGCCCGTCGTTGACTCAGCAAAGACCTGGTGCCATTGCTCGCCGCGAACACTGGGGGCCGCCAAAGCATCAGAATTCAGCATTTGATTCCGCTTTGAATTTCGCCATCGCAATAAATCAGCAGGTTTTTATTAGCGTTGTTTATAAGTCTTTGCTAACGAGTTTGGGGTGTTTTTTTTCTTTTTTGGGCGGGTGCTTCATCACTCTTTCCTTGTACATCATCATGTCCGTATGTCCTTAATTCATAGGTACAGTTGAATGTAAATTAAGGTTACCTGACAATCCAATTTTATTTCCTAGCTGTGAAAAAAAACAAAACAAAAAAAACCCCCTAGCAGCCGTGATGTTTTCTTTCCTTGCTTTGATGCAATCCAATTTGTAGGTTTGCAAGAGATTCGTCAAGCAGGGTGGTCTGTGGCAGCTTAACCAAGCAAGCAGGGTGTTTATTTCCTTTTGACCTTGTCTCCGTGACAGAAATCTAACACAATCATGGTCTCAAAGCTCATACAGACACCAGATGTGTGGTTAACACTTCCCAGAGCGCCTGCCTATGTAGCCAGCAAGGCATCGATATACTTCAATATTATACATTTTAAAAATTGTAAATAATATTTTTGTTTCTACTGTATTGATGATTAAAAAAAAAAATGTACAGGCGAGCAATTGGAAAGTTTCGTGCACGGGTTTTGGACAGAATAATTCCTGTGAGCGTACACAAGGTAGTCCTCATCTTACAACCACAACCGAGCAAAAAAATGTCTGTTGCTAAGCAAGACATTTGTTAAGTGAGTTAAGTTTTGCCCCATGCTACGATCTTTCTTTCTGCAGTTAAGTGGCTCACTGCAGTAGTTATAAATATGAGTCAGTTTGCCGAGCATCCGAATGTTGATCCTATGACCCTGGGGATGCTGCCAATGGTCGTAAGTGTGAGCATATGCACCAAAGACAAATTCCTTTTTGTGTCCAAATCGCACTTGGCCAATAAAAAAAATTCTATTCTATTCTAACAGTTAAAAGTCCCTTTCCCCCCCAAAGCCGTAACTTTGAACGAACTGTTGTAAGTCGAGGACTACCTGAACAATGTCAAAATTATATTGCAGGTGGCAAGATTTTGTCTGTGTGTTTTTATCTGCTGATTGAAATGTCTCCTTGATAAGTTTCTATTGTGGCTCCCTTTTACTGTCCTCCGATGTTTTGGAGAATCGGCGGAGGCCCCCCACCTTCTTCGTGGCATCCCCTCTCAAGTACCAGAAGACTGCTAGCATGTCTCCCCTAGCCCTTCTCTTCCTTAGACTGGACATACCTAGCTCCCTCAACTCTTCATTGATGGTTTAGCCTCCTGATTGCGAGACCTGGACTGGAATTCTGCTGGGTGCTTCTCCTTCCATCCCCTGGCATCTTTTTTGTTGGGTCACATGAGTAGCTTTCAACCTGATGTGGTCCTTGCAGGATCATCCACTTCTCTTCTCTTCTCTTCTCTTCTCTTCTCTTCTCTTCTCTTCTTTCTCTTCCTATTTCTATTTCTATTTCTATTCCATTCTCTGTTCTGTTCTACTCTACTCTGCATTCCATTCCATTCCATTCCATTCCATTCCATTCCATTCCATTCCATTTTCTATTCAATTTTCTATTCCATTCCATTCCATTCCATTCCATTTTCTATTCCATTCCATTCCATTCTCTATTCCATTCCATTCCATTTTCTGTTTCATTTTCTAATCAATTTTCTATTCCATTCCATTCCATTCCATTTTCTATTCCATTCCATTCCATTCCATTCCATTCTCTATTCCATTCCATTCCATTTTCTGTTTCATTTTCTATTCAATTTTCTATTCCATTCCATTCCCCATTCCATTCTCTATTCCATTCCATTCCATTTTCTGTTTCATTTTCTATTCAATTTTCTATTCCATTCCATTCCATTTTCTATTCTGTTCCGTTCCGTTCCGTTCCATTCCATTCCATTCCATTCCATTCCATTCCATTCCAATAATTCTAATTCTAATTCTAATTCTAATTCTAATTCTAATTCTAATTCTAATTCTAATTCTAATTCTAATAATTCTAATTCTAATTCTAATTCTAATTCTAATTCTAATTCTAATAATTCTAATTCTAATTCTAATTCTAATTCTAATTCTAATTCTCTTCTCTTCTCTTCTCTTCTCTTCTCTTCTCTTCTCTTCTCTTCTCTTCTCTTCTCTTCTCTTCTCTCTCCCTGCTTCCCTCTCTCTCTCCCTCTCTCAGAGTTAAGGCGCTGCGGGGGACCGGCTGGTAGGAAGATTGGCGTTGTGTTCTCCCAGCTGGGTGTTTTATGGAGAGATGGATGGATTGAGTGCCTGCGTTACTTTGGCATTACCAATCGCCGGCCACGGTTATCAGCCCGCCAAGTGAGGGAGGCAAAAGCTCCAGGCAGCTATTAGAGTGGCAAATTGTCAACGCAAATCGACGCATCTGTCACTCCAGCGGTCCAATTGCTGGCGGGACGTTAGCTGCCAGCGGAGCTGGAACACAATCCGAGCTGCTGCTTAGGAAGCCCAGGGTGGGCTGGCCTCGTTTGGTTGTGTTGACCTCTCTTCCCAGCAGCTGGCCTCACACTTAAAAAAAAGGCTACAGGGACGTCTCTTTAGAAGGGGAACTTCTCCACGGGGCTCGCGCGTCGCCCTAAAAAAACCCTGGTTTGTTTACCGCTGGTCAGTTGGCAAAGCTGTAGTCAGCAGGATTCGCAGAATTGGCTGAGCAGGGAGCATTTGGGGGGGCAGCTTCGCCTGAATTTCTTTTGGGATGGAGCCACCTGTAACTATAGTGGCTGAAAACTGGAAGGGTGCTTCCCTGCATTTGGCAAAAGGGAACTATGGCAATACATTGGCTTGATGGATGGATGGATGGAAGGAAGGAAGGAAGGAGAAAGTGGGGGAGAGAGAAAAAGAAAGAAAGGAAAAAGAAAGAAAAAGGGGGACAGAAGGGAGGGAAGGATTAGAGGGAAGGGGAAGGAAAGGGAAGGAAGGAAGGAGAAAGGGAGAGAGAAAAAGAAAGGAAAAAGAAAAAAAGAAAAAAGAAAGAAAAGGGACAGAAGGGAGGGAAGGATTAGAGGAAAGGGGAGGAGAAGGAAGGAAAAGGGGAGAGAAGGGAGGGAGGCAAGGAAGGATTAGAGGGGAAGGGGTGGGTAGATGGATGGAAGGAAGAAGGAAGGAGACTAGTAGAACAATAAAGAAAAATCTGGGTTTTGTAATCTCATTGCTCAGTAATTTCCATGGAGAACTTTGTTTTTATTATTGCCTGCTATTATTATTATTATTAATAATAATACAATATAACTGCCTGCTATTATTAATAACAACAACAACAATAATAATAATTCAAAGTGCCAATCATGCCAAATACTCCTCCTTCCTCCTATTTTCCCCATAACTACGGCCTCCTGAGGTAGGTTCGGCTGAGAGGGAGGGACTGTCCCAGCTGGCTTTCATGCCTAAGGCGGGACTAGAACTCATCATCTCGTGGTGATTAACTCAAGGGTCACCCAGCCGATTTCCTTGCCTAAGCGGGGCTAGAACTCCCTATCCCCTGGTCTCTAGCCTGGCGCCTTCATTACCAGACCAAACTGATTCTCCCCTCAAACTTATTTCCTCTTTGTTCTCTACCTCCTCTTTTCAATCCCTTTTCCATTTTGTGTGTGTGTGGGGGGGGGGGCAGGTGGAGGGGGCTGTATCACCCAAATCCGGAATTCCCCATCCTGACTCCCGGCACGCAAAGCCAAAAAACGGAGAAGTAGATTCTGCCTCCGTGGCTTTTGGTGCCATTCCACCGGTCCAGGACTGACAGAATGAAATAGCGCTTAATTACCTGACATTAATTAACTGCCTAATTAATCGCAGGGCCTGATTAACCTCCAGAATTCGTCCCAGGGATGTCCCTGCGACACGGTCGCTGAAGCGGCAAGGCAATTGGCCAAGTCCGTGGAGACAACGATGAAAGTCTCCGGTAGCTAATGCAGTTATTCTTAGAAGCAAAAAATAAAAAAATAAAAAATTAACACTGTTTGGAGGAAGAGTTTGAGACTTTCATTGCTGTTACTGCTGCGGAAGAAATCACGTCACTCCTCCGATGTGCCCCTTCCTTTCTGGCTGTTGCATCAGCCAAAAAAAAAGGGGGGGGGAAGGATCTTAGACAAGAGGAGGGATGCCAACCATCTTTTGCTGAGGTCCATCCTCCAGTCAGTCCCCAAAAGATTGAATAGCACTTGAGTTGATTTTCCCAAGGCTAAAGAAATCCTCTCGGATTTGCCTTAGGATAGCCAGTTTAATCTAGTGGCTAAGGCACCAGGATAAAAACCAGGAGACGGTGAGTTCTAGTCCACACTTAGGCGTGAAAGCTGGATGGGTGACTTTGGGGCCAATCACTAGGAGGTAGTGAGTTCTAGTTCCACCTTAGGCATGAAAGCCAACTGGGTGACTTTGGGCCAATCACCAGGAGACAGTGAGTTCTAGTCCTGCCTTAGGCATGAAAGCCAGCTTGTTGACTTTGGGTCAATCACCAGGAGACAGTGAGTTCCAGTCCCGCCTTAGGCACGAAAGCCAGCTGGGTGACTTTGAGCAATCACCAGGAGGTAGTGAGTTCTAGCTGTGAACGCTGGTTGGGTGATTTTGGGCCAATCCTTCTCTCTCGGTCCAACTCATCTATAGTTGTGAAGAAAATAGGAAGCGGAAGATGTTCACCACCTTAAGTTACTTGTAAAAAACAATAAAGGGACACAAATTATATATATATATGATATATTCTTCTTCCCCATAGCTTTCTTCAAAGAGAGCTCCTGCCATGGCCATAAACGGCCCTTTTTTTAGAGCAATAAGTGTGAGTTATTCCTTCTTTCTTTTTTCTCCCCTTCTCCCCTCCCCTCTTCCCCTCCCCTCTTGTCTCTTTCCACCTTTGGACTATAAAAATCGCCATAAAAATAGAGATTTGCAGCAGGCATCCGCCAGGCTTAAATGGGGAGCGCTTCCCCAATCAGATGGCTCTTGTCTCGGCTCCCTTTTATGGTTGCCGCCAGACGATATTTCACAGGGAGGTTGGAAGTGCATTAAGCAACCCTTGCAGGGCAGGTTTTGGGGGTGGGACGGAGGGGGCAGGCCCTGCTAGTGAGGATTTGGAAGTGTGGCCTGAGGATTGGAGGTGCTGACCATGCAGTTACCAAGGACATGTCAATAGCAATAGCATTGCTATAAGTCTATAATATAGACTTATATACTGCTTCACAGTGCCTTACAGCCCGCTCTAAGCGGTTTACAGAGTCAGCCTCTTGCCCCCAACAATCTTGGTCCTCATTTTACCCACCTCGGAAGGATGGAAGGCTGAGTTGGTCAGGATTGAACTGCTGGCAGTAGGCAGAGTCAGCCTGCAATACTGCATTCTAACAGGAAGGAAGGAAGGAAGGAAGGAAGGAAGGAAGGAAGGAAGGAAGGAAGGAAGGAAACAAGAAAGAAGGAAAGAAGGAAACAAAAAGGAAGGAAACAAGGAAACAAGAAGGAAGGAAAGGAAGGAAGGAAACAAGGAAGGGAAGGAAGGAAAGAAGGAAGGAAAG
This sequence comes from Masticophis lateralis, assembly GCA_030761175.1. Taxonomy (NCBI): domain Eukaryota; kingdom Metazoa; phylum Chordata; class Lepidosauria; order Squamata; family Colubridae; genus Masticophis; species Masticophis lateralis. Next base: position 8,449,939 of record JAUDYJ010000017.1, on the reverse strand, counting down.
AAGGAAACAAAAAGGAAGGAAAGGAAGGAAGGAAGGAAGGAAGGAAGGAAGGAAGGAAGGAAGGAAGATAGATAGATAGCGATTTGCCAAATAACTGTGGCGAAAAATCCCTACCATTGGGCCCGACTTGTGCCTTGCACAGAAATTCAGGTTCTGATCGGCGTATGTTGAGGACTATCGCTATGGGGAAATTCTGTGTTCTGTGTTCCAAATGGGCCCCTGTAGGATCATGGTTTTGTCAGCAGGCCTGGGGACCCCAAAGTGACACAGATGAGCCCATCGTGCAGTTGGTTGGATTGTTGTCCATCGAAGTTTATTGGGGTTCTGTTTTTGTAAGCCCCCACCTCCTCCCCCCGAGTCACCGTGAGTGAGCTGGGCACTCCTATAAATCTTCTTAATAAATAAATAAAATTTTGCAAGATTTCTGGGGACCACCAAGTCATGTATCTGGGGGGGGGGGGCGCACAGGCAACCTGGAGGCCTGGTGGAGGCTTTAGCTATTCCAGCATATTAACTCCTCGGCCCCCCAGGCTCATTCCACACACTTTTTTTCCCCCACAAGGGATGTCTCTGATGTGAATTTAACTTAATGTCTCCCTCTTGTTCCTTGCTGGGTGTTTTGGGGGAGGCTTCCCCGAGGCAAAGAAATAAGTGATATCCTCGTTCCCCTGAATCAAGGCCTGCTGTTCCCTAAGGCGAGACGAATTATTTTGACCCCTGGGGCAGAAAAATCCAACCGATGCCAGTGAAAAATGCAGCAGTTGTGCATTAAGTGGATATCTGCTGATAACCCTCTTTCTGGGCTGCCCAAATCTATTATGAGTTTTTTTTTTTTGAAATAGCTAGCTACCACATTAGGGGATGCGATGGCTCAGTGGCTAAGACACTGAGCTAGTCGATCAAAAGGTCGGCAGCTCAGCAGTTCGAATCCCTAGTGTAATCTGCATAACAGGGTGAGACTTGTCCCATCTTCTGCCAACCTAGCAGTTCGAAAGCAGGTAAAAAATGCACGTAGAAAAATAGGGACCCCCTTTGGTGGGAAAGGAACAGCGTTCCGTGCGCCTTTGGCGTTTAGTCATGCTGGCCACATGACCACGGAGACGTCTTCGGACAGCGCTGGCTCTTCGGCTTTGAAACAGAGAGGAGCATCGCCCCCTAGAGTCGGGAACGACTGGCACATATGTGCGAGGGGAACCTTTACCTTTTAGCTACCACATTGTACAGTAGTTGGCAAGATTTCTCTGGTGTTTCTTGTCCCATACAGCTCTTTTCCTCTCTTGCCATCGATATTTCTTCTAGTTTTTTCTTTCTCTCCTTTTTAGTTCTTTGTTTATTTTATTTATTGCATTTGCTCTAGGTGGGGGCCGGGCAGCGTATTTTAGGGGGCCATGGTGGAGAAGATAAGCATCTGAACAATAGATTGCTCAGGTAGTCCTGGACTTGAGACCACCATTGAGCCCAAAACTTATGTTGTTAAGTGAGACATTTGTTAATAGCAAGAGCACTTAGACTTATATACCGCTTCAGAGTCCTTTTCCAGCCCTCTCTATGCAGTTTAAAGAATCAGCCGTCTTGCCTCTTCAACAATCTGGGTCCTCATTTTACCCACCTCAGAAGGACGGAAGGCTGAGTCAACCTTGAGCCAAGTCAGGATCGAACTCCTGACAGTGAGCAGTGAGTTAGCCTGCAATGCTGCATTCTAGCCACTGGGGGGGGGGAGGAAGGAAGGAAGGAGGGGAGGAAGGAAGGAAGGAAGGAAGGAAGGGCAATACCAATGCCACTTAGACTTATATCCCGCTTCATGGTGCTTTTACAGCCCTCTCTAAGCGGTTTACAGAGTCTGCAATGCTGCATTCTAGCCACTGGGAGGGGAGGAAGGAAGGAAGGAAGGAAGGAAGGAAGGAAAGGAAGGAAGGAAGGAAGGAAGGAAGGAAGGAAGGGCAATACCAATAGCACTTAGACTTATCTACGCTTCACAGCGCTTTTACAGCCCTCTCTAAGGGGGTTACAGAGTCAGCCTTTTGCTCCCCAACAATCTGGATCCTCATTTTACCAACCTCGGAAGGACGGAAGGCTGAGTCAACCTTGAGCCTGGTGAGATTTGATCTGCCAAACAGCTGTCAGCCGGTGATCAGCAGACGTAGCCTGCAGTACTGCATTCTAACCACTGCGCCACCGCAGCTCATAAGTGAGTTTTGCCCCATTGTACGACCTTTCTCGCCACCGTTGTTAAGTGAACCGCTGCAGCTGTTAAGTCACACGGTTGTTAAGTGAATCTGGCTTCCTCATGGACTTTGCTCCCAAAAGGGGATCATGTGACCCCTTGACATGACTGCGACCGTCACAAGTATGACTCAGTTCCCAAAGCGCCCTGGATTTTGATCACGTGACTCTGGGGGATGCTGCACAGGTCGTAAGTTATGACGAAAGTCATTTTTTCCCCTTGTTGTTGGCCAATAAACGAATGGTTGTAAGTCGAGGACTACCAGTACCCAGAATAGAGGATCTTAAGGTGCCCAGAATCTGACTGATAACAGGGCTTGCTAGGTAATAATCAGTTCCTTGAATTGCACCCAGAAAAATATGGATAACCCACACGGCTTTTGTAATAATGTAAGATAATGCATAATGTCATAATTGGGGGTTTTTTCTCCTCCCTTTACAATTGGGCAGCTGATTCGGGAGCAGCTGTACTCTGAATCCCTTCGTCCCTTTGAATGCTTGGTTTATTTTTGCATTATATTTTTATAGGATTTGTACACTGCCTAGGGGGACCGGCTTCGTTGGCCAGCCTGGAATCGTAGCCGATAAATAAGAATCTTCTGATTGCAGCTGGACTGGGGCCCCAAAATCTGGTGTTTCCTTATATTTATCCATTTAGTTCCCCCAGAGAATACAATGACCCCTGATCGGGTTTGCGGAAAGATTTCAGGCAGATATTGGAAGAGTTTTAAAAACCAGGCCAGCTTCTTTGAATCCCCCCCCCCCCCCCAAAATCCCATCCGTTTGGAAGCTTTGTGTAACCTGTTTTATTTATTTTTATCTCTTCAGTTTATACGACTGCCTGTTCGCCAAGTGGCTCTGGGCACCTAACAACACACAACAAGAGTTTAAACACGCACCCCCTAATCAAAATTCAATACAGTTGCATACAGTATATATATATATATATATACCCACCCTAACACCGATAGCGTTGAGCCCAGTAATTCGCACAAGATTAATCGATGCCTACCGATACCTCACCCCAGGGGCCAAAGGAATATATTCAGCCAGCTTGGAGAGTTTTTTTTCCCTGCTTTTCCACAGTTTAACCTTAACTTGGCTCCCCCTCTCACCATGAATGCCCGGGTAATAATAATAATAATAATAATAATAATAATAATAATAATAATAATAATAATAATAATGGACTCAGTTTGTGTGTGTGCACTGTAATATTTGTATTTTTATATATATCTATATCTATATATCTATCAATCATATTTAGAGTTATATGTATTATGTTTGTATTATTTGTATTATATATATATGTGTGTGTGTGTGTGTGTATGTGTGTGTGTATATATATATATATATATATATATATATATATATATATATATATATATATATATATATCTGTCTGTCTGTCTGTCTGTCTGTCTGTCTTTGGTTATTCAGGTTTTCTCCCGTGTAAAATTGGAAGTGTCTTAGCGATGTTTCAACGAAGTCTCATTCGTCATCTTCAGGCTGGTGTTCTCAGCATATATATATATATATATATATATATATATATATATATATATATATATATATATATGTAAAAAGTTAAAATCTTGGGTGTTTTCCCACGTCATTAAAAGTCTGTTAGTTGAAATGCTTAAAATCCTTGCTAAAATCTCAGCTTGATGTTCGCTGCTGCTGATATATGCTGGTTAGCCTGCAACTCTGTGTCCTGATTGGAGGGCAGCAGTTTTTTCTCCTGCTTCATTATCCTAGCTGCAGCCTGACTGCATGTTAAAGGCCCAGCTTTCTCTGGTTCCCTATTACTAACTCTCAAATGCAGTTAGTAAGGCTGCAGCTAGGATAATGAAGCGAACATAGAAAAGCGACAACTCCGATCTCGCAGCATACCGACAGCTTCTAAACTGAAAGGGGGGGGGTGATGATGACAAGTTAGAGAGCTTGTCGAAACGTTGCCAAAAAGAAAACTTTTAAAGTGTTGGTTAAGATTTTTGTCAGAGTTTCAAAAGATCTTAAAAGTGTTTTGTTGGGATTTGGAGGGATCTTAAACTGGGATTTTAGCCAGGATTTTAAGCATTTCAACTAACAGACTTTTAATAACGCGGGAAAACACCCGAGATGTTAAGTTTTTACACACACACACATAGACACACACACACACACATATGTCTTCTCAAGTTTTTGTGGGTGTGTGTATGTAAAAAGTTAACATCTCGGGTGTTTTCCCACATCATTAAATATATATATGAATGAATGCCCAGCCCCTTGTAATTGTGGCAGGGCGGGTACCCCTTTGTGTTAGAACTCATCTTCCCTCTTCTTGCATCCAAACCAAATTCGGAGCATGTCCCCCCTTTGTTCGGCTGCAGAGCCAAGTTCGATTAACGGCCTGCGTGCCCACGTTTTGGCCGCGAGAGTGAATTCCACAGTGGTTTTGTCCAAGGCAATTTTCCTCCTGCTAACGGAGACGAAGCTTAAGATGCTTTGCAGAGCAGCTTTGCGGGGAGGAGTCTTGGCAGGAGGGAGGGCATAGAGGATCAGCCTGCATCTAGAATAACAGAGTTGGAAGGGACCTTGTAGGTCATCTAGTCCAACCCCCTCCACCCAAGCAGGAGACCTTACACCGTTTCTGACCGATAGCAGTCCAGTCTCTTCTCTAAAGCCTCCAGGGATGAAGCTCCCACAACTTCTGAAGGCAACTTCTCTTCCATCGGTTGATTGTTCTCACTGTCAGAAAATTCCTCCTTATTTCCAGGTTGATTCTCTCCTTGGTCAGTTTCCATCCATTGTTCCTTGTCTGGCCTTCAGGTGCCTTGGAAAATAGCTTGACCCCCCTCCTCTCTGTAGCAGCCCCTCAAATATTGGAAGATGCTCTCCTGTCTCCCCTGGTCCTTCTCTTCCCTAGACTAGAATAAACTTCTCGAAAGCTTCCAGGGAATGAAGTTCCCACAACTTCCGAAGGCAACATCTGTTCCATCGTTTGATTGTTCTCACTGTCAGAAAGTTCCTTCTTATTTCCAAATTGAATCTCTCCTTGATCAGTTTCCATCCATGATTCCTTGTCTGGCCTTCAGGTGCCTTGGAAAATAGCTTGACCCCCTTCCTCCTCTCTGGAGCAGCCCCTCAAATATTGGAAGATGCTCTCCTGTCTCCCCTGGTCCTTCTCTTCGCTAGACCAGCCAGACCCATAATTGAGGGAAGGCCTTTTTTTCCAGCTGCTTTCCCCCCAACTCCCTTTTTTTTTTTTAAACCAACAAGCTTCCTTCTGCCGGATATCATCCCAGGCAGGTACCATATGCAAAGAGCAGCGGGGATCCCTCACTATCCCTGCCCCGGGCTGCCAGCAAACATGTCAGGCCTGCTCTGGCAGTGTTAAACGGAGCCATGCCTGACAGCTGTTTTAGCAGGGTGCAAATCCCACTTAGCAAGTCTTGGTTTGCAGCTGGTGGCTGTAACTGCCTTTGCCCACTGCAGGCAGCCTCCTGGCCATAAAGAGACGGTGTGACGGTGCCAGTATCACCAATGGGGTGTGTGTATGTTAAGGCAAGGGCACGGGAATTGTCACTCTCCAGATGTGATGAAGGGCCTTTCCCGGCCATAGCGGTTAGCCAGACTGGCTGCAAGACTGCTGGAATTGTGGCTTCTGCATTCAGGGAGGGTCACAGTTCATTTATTTCATTGGGGCCTGGTGGCTCAGCAGACTAAAGCATTGTGATTAACACCAGCTGTCTGCAATTACTGTAAGTTCGAATCTCACCAGGCTCAAGGTTGACTCAGCCTTCCATCCTTTCTAAGGGAGGTGAAATGAGGACCCGGATTGTGGGGGCAATAAGCTGACTTTGTATAAATATACAAAAGTATGAAGGCTATTGCTTAACGCATTGTAAGCCTCCCTGAGTCTCCGGAGAAGGGCGGCATATAAATCAATTAAAAAAAAAAATAGAATAAGAGAGTTGGAAGGGACCTTGGAGGTCTTTTAGTCCAACCCCCTGCTTAGGCAGGAAACCCTACACCACTTCAGACAAATGGTTATCCAACATCTTCTTAAAAACTTCCAGTGTTGGAGCATTCACAACTTCTGGAGGCAAGTAGTTCCGCTGATTAATTGTTCTCACTGTCAGGAAATTTCTCCTTAGTTCTAAGTTGCTTCTCTCCTTGATGAGTTTCCACCCATTGCTTCTTGTCCTGCCCTCAAGGGCTTTGGAGAATAGCTTGACTCCCTCTTCTTTGGGGCAGCCCCTGAGATATTGGAAGACTGCTATCAGGTCTCCCCTAGTCCTTCTTTTCATTAAACTAGACATTCTGGGCATCTCAGCCAAAGATGCAGATGTTTGGAAGATTGGAACACATTGAAAAAATGGCTTCCTGGTTTCCCTAGCCAGCTGTGCTTTTAAGATATGTGGACCTCAACTCCCAATATTCCCCAGCCAGCATGCTTTAAGATGGGTGGATTTCAATTCTCAGAATTCCCCAGCTTTAAAATCTGTGGACTTCAGCTCCCAGATTTCCCCACCAGACATGGCACAATGTGTTATTTTATTAGGCGCTGTTGATTTAAAACGATGAACATCTCTGGTTCTGGTTGGTCTGTTTCATGTTTCCAGTGTTTGGGCTTTTAGGATTGATCGTTTCTTTCTTTAAAAAGCAAAACTGCTCCATGCACGCACTCCCCCTTTTGAAAATCTGTCACCTTTTTGGCAAATTTGGCGCAGCGCTGGCCGAAGTGGCACATAAACTTCACCCTTGATCTGTGCTGAATGCTCAGCCATATGCTCGACATATGGCTGGTGTCCTCCGTGGAGTTGAAGCTGGTTTGTAGGCTGTGCGCGCTTCATATTTTAGCAGGGGGCTGAAAGGAAGCCAGGATTTGGGCTTTTTTAAAAAAAAATAAAGTGGGAGACCAGAAGCGATTTAAATACACAGGGACTCCTCTTCACCCCGTAGAGATCTGAAACTATGGATTTTACCACTGTGATTAAACAGCAGAGCTGTGCTATCCAACAAATTCTACTTCAGCCCACAGAACAGAATTAGCAATTCCTCAATTTTTTTTAAAAATTTTTAATTAGATTTATATGCCGCCCTTCTCCAGAGACCCAGGGCGGCTTACAATGTGTTAAGCAATAGCCTTCATACTTTTGTATATTTTTATACAAAGCTTATTGCCCCCACAAACTGGGTCCTCAATTGACCTCCCTTAGAAAGGATGGAAGGCTGAGTCAACCTTGAGCCTTGAACTCGCATAATTGCAGACAGCTGAATGTTAATAACAGGCTATCTAGCCTGTTGAGCTATCTGAGGCTCTTTAGTCTCCTTTTGGTACGTAGTCCTCGATTTACAGCTCATTTAGTGACCGAAGTTACAAAGCACTGAGAAAAGGGACTTAGGACTGATCCTCACGCTTAACGACCGTCACGACGATCAAAATCCCAGCCCTTGGCCTGTTTTTACTGCGGCGGCAGCACCCCTGATCGCCATTTGCAACCTTTCCCGCTGGCTTCCGAAAAGCAAAAAAAAAAAAAAAGCCAACCGGGGAAGCCCGATTCGCTTAACAACGCTGCGATTCGCTCGAGAACCGTGGGAAAAAAAAACCAGTCATAAAAATCATGCATGACTCATGGAACCAACTCTGTGCTTGGCAATGGTGATTCTGGCCCCTGGGGTGGCTGTAAGTCGAGGACTAGTGTTAAATCCTGGCCTTCTCTCAAGCAATCGGAGAACAGTGCTTGGATCGGGGTGCTGAGGATAAAGCGGGGAGCCAGATCCAGAACTTTCAAATATGTCAGTTGGGTTTGAGACGTCCCAGCAATTCTTACAATCTCTTGACGCTGCCCTCTCTAAAAGAGAATATTTGTAGGCTCAAGGTTGAAATGAGGAGCCCTCAGTGTTCTCTGAGCTTGGCGGTTTTCTTGCAAACGTTTCATGACCCAGCTAAGTAACATCATCAGTGCTAGAAGAGGAGGAGGAAATTGTGGGGTCCTTGGTGCTCTCTGAGTTTGGTGGTTCAGGGCAGCTTACAATGCACTTATAGCAGTAGCCTTCATTCTTTTGTATATACCTGCTTATTAGGGCTTTTGCCCACCCCCCATAAGCAGTGTTTCTACAAAGTCAGCTTATTGCCCCCACAATCCGGGTCCTCAATTTACCTACCTCGGAAGGACGGAAGGCTGAGTCAACCTTGAGCCTGGTGAGATTTGAACTCGCACTAATTGCAGGCAGCTGGCAGCTAAGTGCTACATAACAGCACTTAGTCCGTCGCACCACCATGGGTAAATTATGTTACTACCGGTTCGCCGTATATGGGCACGCTCGCTCGCGATTTCTGCAACCGTTTCCGATGAACCGGTCCGAACCGGCTGAATACCAACTCTGCTTCCAGCTCTATTCTGACACTTTTCACTCCCAGAATTCCCCAGTCAGTGGGAGTTGTAGTCCGTCCACCCGTCTTCAAGTTCCCAAGGTTGAGAAACACCCCACACCCCCGGTTGCCAGAGGACACAATCTCACCTTTCCGTCTGACTCTCTGCCTGCCTCCATCTGGGTCAGATGTTTTAGCAGCATCGGTTAACTACCGATGTTTTCTGCTTCCTGAGCAGAGCACGAATTAGGCTGTTAAGAAGATGCGCTTTGCCATCCATTTGGGGGCTGTGGGAGGCCCAGGAGCATTTTTTTTTTCCAGCTGTGCCTCGGTGTGTGATGAGTCTGTCTTCTCTCGGAGCTGGCATTCTGGGTTATTAATAGAGTCAGGCCCTCCTGACTGCCTTTCCTTCTCTTGTTAAATCAGAAGTCCAAACCTTAACTCAGGAAGGCGTGTTTTTTTTGTGTGTGTGTATGTGTTCTCTAAATCCAGGGCGTGCGCGCGCGCACACACACACACACACACACACACAATCTGTACATTTTCTTTCTTGCCTATTCTTGACCTCTTTCCCAAATTAATATCCATCTTTTCTACCTCCCTCCCTCCCTCGCTCTCCTCCTCGACCCCCAATTTTCCATCCTTGGGTTTTATTTTTAAGATTTAAAAATAAAGGAGAAGGCGCCTGATCCCTCCCTCCCAGCCCTTGGAAGGGTTGATGTAGGTCAATAAATGTGGGCTTAGAGAAGAAATAAAAGCGGCGTTTATAAAAAGCAAATGGCAAGATGCCCTCAGGCAAGAGGAAAAAAACAGCGCTAAAAAAACGGAAGAAAAGAGAGGCTGAGGTCTTGATGGATTTTGGGGAGGGGGGCGGGGGGCGGGGGGGGAGTTGGCCAGGATTTGGCCTGACGTGAAAACAAGGTGCAATGATGAATTTGGTGTTAAACTGCAATGCTGCACAAGGCTTTAGAAGAAGCTGCAGTGTTGCATTGGTCGTTAAAACAAGGTGCAATGTTGCATTAAGTGTTAGAACAAGCTGCAATGTTCCATTAGGTGTTAGAAGAAGCTGCAATGTTGCATTGGGCGTTAGAACAAGCTGCAATGTTGCATTGGGCATTAGAACAAGCTGCAATGTTGCATTGGGCGTTAAAATACGATGGAATGTTGCATTGGGCGTTAGAACAAGCTGCAACGTTGCATTGGACTGCGAACAAGCTGCAACGTTGCATTGGGCTTCGAACAAGCTGCGTTGTTGCATGAGGTATGTGCATGTGGTCAAACACGCCCACTAACTCGGATGTTGCATAACACACATTTGCTGAGACGCAGGTTGTGGTCGACGAATTATTTTGGTAACATACTTCTTTCACCCCAGGTAGCAAAATAAGGAGGATTAAAAAGCTGGGAGTTGGTTTCAGAGTCTCAACTATTTATGTGCACGCATGTACGGTGTTTGTTTTGGGGTTGGAGGGAGGATTCTGTGCTTCCCCCCACCCATCCCAAATTCTCCAACTTCTCATATTGCTCTAAGCAGCGACAAAATTGGTTTCGGTTGGGGTGTCAATCAACCCTGGCACGGATGTCCAAGCTGAAATCTCAAATCTCTATGGGTTGCTTCCCAAACCTTGGTGGTGGAGGGTATCTCAAGGTGACCCTTCAAAAGTCGCGCCTATATTATCATTTTTTTCGACATGCTAGGTGGCTCAGTGGTTAAGACGCTGAGCTTGTTGTTCGAAAGTTTGACAGTTCAGCGGTTCGAATCCCTAGTGCTGCGTATCGGGGTGAGCTCCCGTGACTTGTCCCAGCTTCTGCCAACCTAGCAGTTCGAAAGCAGGTAAAAAAAAATGCAAGTAGAAAAATAGGGACCCCCTTTGGTGGGAAGGTAAGAGCGTTCCGTGCACCTTTGGCGTTGAGTCATGCCGGCCACATGACCACGGAGACGTCTTCGGACAGCGCTGGCTCTTCGGCTTTGAAACGGAGATGAGCAGCGCCCCCTAGAGTCAGGAACGACTAGCACCTATGTGTGAGGGAAGCCTTTACCTTTTACCTTTTAGGACCCTCAACCATAGAAAACCGGAAGGGGTCATTTCAGATCTGGACTTGCTACGTGTACTGAAACTGACCAGGTTACTCGATGGTTAACTCTGGCTGGATTTTTTTTGGGTGGGGTGGGGTGGGGGCAACTCTGCAAGTTTTGTGCCAGGAATTTGCCCTGTCTTTTAGGAGCCCCTCCCGAAGACCCTAGTTTTTCATCCAGGCCTTTTGTGTCTTAAAGTATCGACATTTCCCCTTTCCTTACTGCATCCTTTCCAATTAATGGTTTTGCATTGTTTAAATGTAAAGCGGCGTCATCATCACGCTTTCCATAAACCCACACACAAGCAGCTTGGAGAGCAAGGAGAATTTTTTTTTTTAAAAAAAGAAAGCCTTAGCATGCTCCAGGGGATACGGGCGATTCTTGTTTTGCTGTTGACTTCTTGTCGGCTTGTGCCTTTACCCCAACCGTCCTTGCAGGCTGAGAGAGACCCAGAGTCCCCCCTGATCCAAAGACCTCCATCTCCCAAGGGGGTGGCATTACCCTTTGCCCTTCTTGTCGTGACTTCCTGCTGAAAAATGGCACTTTTATCCCCAGGAGAAATCCATTAACCTGCGGGCAAAATCCTGGAGCCTGTCTAATGCCAAAGTAATGAACTCGAGTTTTATGTTAAATTTAGCAGAAACCACCATTATAAAGTGACAGGAAATAATTTCCCTACCACCACCCCCCCAGGGGGGATATTACAGTCCAGGAGGCAGGCTTGAGTAACCCAGAGAAGTCTTGAGTTTTGTCTCCTCCGGGGCCTGATGGCTGGAGATCCTGGTTCAAATCTTGCCTCCGTCACGATCTTTTTTTAAAAAATTCAGCTTGAGATCCACTGTCCCAACCTCCTTAAAATGGGGACACGGCCCAAATTACAAGAAAATAATTGGAGCGTGAGGCTTGCCGGTGACTAGGATCGGAGTTTAAAGACACGGAAAAGAACCAGGGGTAGAATTTTTCGGCTTCTTGCTGAGGTGCTAGACTTCCCTCTGCAGGGATCTATAATTTTATTTTTTTATTTTTTTATTTATTATTTATTAGTTTGAGTTATATGCCGCCCTTCTCCGAAGATTCAGGGTGGCTTACAATGCATGAAGCAATAGCCTTCATACTTTTGTATATACCTGCTTAGTAGGGCTTTTACCTATCTCGAAAGGATGAAAGGCTGAGTCAACCTTGAGCCTGGTGAGATTTGAACTTGCAGTAATTGCAGGCAGCTGGCAACTAAGTGCTACTTTAACAGCACTTAGTCCACTTGCGCCACGAGGCTCATAATTTAACATGAATCTGTTAAAAGAAGCAATCATGGTAACAATCCTGGTTAGGAATCATAGTTCAGCACTTCAGGAAGATGTCCAGAAGGGTCATCCCAGCTCAATTTAGCTTACTGTGTGCATTTACTCAGAAAGCCATGGTTAAATAATGGTGTTAAAGTGTTATTAAGATGGCAGTTCTGTAGCGGACAAAAAAGCTCTAAAGAGAATCATTAAAACTGCCCAGAATATCATCGGGCTCCAGCTACCAGCCCTGGACGACATCTTCGAATCTCACTCTTTGAGAAAGTTGCATAACATTCTCCAAGACTCTTCCCATCCTGCTCACAATCTTTTTGGACTGTTGCCTTCTGGCAGAAGATACAGAACAATGAAAACTCAGACCACCCGTCTTCTGAATAGTTTTTATCCCAGAGCTATAATTGCACTCCACCATGAACTAAAGGGCCACCATCACTGAGCTGTTGGACAGCATGACTTGGTCTGTTGTGTGGATGCTTGGGTGGTTTAAGGGCGGGGAATTTGTGGTGGGTGGGAGTGTGTTTGGGGATTGTTATGTGCGTCGGACCTGGTCTTTGGGTGTTAAGTGAATTTCGTTGTACGGGTATACTGTGTTTACACATACAATGACAATAAAGTTATTATTATTATTACTACAAACCCAGGTGTTGTGCTTCCAGCATTTATTGCGCAATGTGTTGCGTTAATGCAGTCAACCAACTTTTAATCATTCATGGTTAGAAAGTAGCATTTCCCAATCTTGGCCATTTCCAGGCATGTGGCCTTCAATCTCCAGAATACTTATCAATGATCAAACTGGTAGTGGAATTCTGGGATTTCAAAGTCCACACAGCCAAAATCAATCATGAACCAAGGCACCGTGATTTACAGATTCAAGTTTGTGACTTTGTGTACTGTGTCATCCCAACCGATCATGGCTTACATAACAAAACTTGATGGACGGGCTTGTTTTAATGTGACCCCTGTCTAAAATGATGACAGATGAATCTAGCAAAATTTGGGCGCTTAACAATTCCCACCAGAAGGCTACCTGAGTTTGTGCCTAGTCCTATCATGAAACTGGCTGTCCAAATTAAACTTTCCGCAATTTTATTCCCCTCACCCCTACCCCCCCCAATAAGGAAAAACACTTTGCTTTTTTTTTGTTTCTTTATTTTTAATAATTAATTTTTTAAACTTGTACTTTTTTTTTGTTTTTCTATGAAAAACGGAGGGGAGGAAAAAAAGGACTAAGAGAATTTGCGAGACATTCATATTTTTTTTTTTAAACATTTGAAAATTTTCAAGGCACCTAAAACGAGGAGGAGGAAGAGGAGGAGGAGGAGGAGGCGGAGGCCAAAGGTTGTGCCAAAGAGAGCACTTTGGTTTCTCTGAAGTCAAGAAAAGAGGAAGGGGGGTGAGGAGGGTTTTTTTCAACAGAAAAATATAATAAACACCCTT